>JAYESA010000001.1:7786831-8139331 GCA_036927795.1 Iris macrosiphon | reverse complement strand
ATTCTAGGTCCGTGGCAAAAGTACGCACGCACATAGAACCTACGACGACGAAAACCTCCAAAATGTCCGAAATGTCCAAATCTCCGCGACACGATCTCACGTGTCCGAACGGAGACACGTACAAACCCTCAAGATACCCGAGCACGTCTACCTAGGTCCGTCTAACCTAGGGCTGTAATCACCTAAAAATTTTAGAATTTTGAAAAAAATAATTTTCTGAAATTAATTAGCCTTTTCTGTAATTTTTAAAACAATAAAATAAGGTAGTCTGATTTAAAACGAATTTATAAAAGATATTAAATAATATTAAAATATGATGATAATTATGTTTTCTAGTGTAAAATTGAAAACCGGGCATAGGATAATTTTCCTGGAATTTATTGGATCCCGGATAGATTTTTAAAGCATTAAAAACTGTTGATTATTTAACTAATTAATTAAACCAATATAAAATAAAACCAAACCGAACCCAAAATAGAACCGGACCGGACCGGCCGGTCTGCCCGAACCTGCCCAACCCATTAACGGGTCGGATCTGGGTCAGACCCGACCCGCCAGTACCCGACCCGACCGGTTGGAAACCCTAACCCCCAAATTTGAACAGGCCCGACCCTTCCCCTGCCGGCGGCCGTTTCCGCCGTCGTGGCTGCCGGCGGACACTGGTTCACCTCCCCTGGAACCCCCGCCTGTTCCCCTTCGACTTTCGGCCATAACCTCCGGTTGTCCCTCTCCCACTCGACCCCCTATTTAAACCCAAGTCATCCGCCGGAAAACCCCTTCCAAACTCATCTTCTCCGGTGAACTCTGTGATTCCGGCGACCTCCTTCCAGCCTCCGACCACCCGGCGCCACCGCTCGGCACCTCCGAAACCCTCCGTCGCACCTCCAGCAGTTCTCCGACCCACCCAGAACCACCTCGAGCCCTACTTCCACCGCCCTCCAGACCCGCTGCCGGCTCTTCCCTGTCCCCGACGACTCCGGCCGGCGCTGACAGCTCCAGCGCCGACTCCACCCACACCCCGACCGGTTCTGACAACCCCTCGGCTGCCCAGCAAGCCTCCGGCGACTCGGACAAGACGCAAAATCGTGCCCTAGCCAGGACACGTCCAGGACGCGGAAAATACGATTCGGACACGAGTGAATTGGATTTCTGAGCCCTGTTCAGGTACTGGTAACTTTCTCCTCGCAGCCCCAATTTCTATTCCGTCAGATGTATCGCGTAGCCTGCATGACCCCCTCGGTGCCCGTGCAAACCGCTCGGTGCATCGCAACCTGTGGTGATCGTGAATCGCGATCCAAAAATAGGAAAACTAACGCCCTATTTTACCCCGGAACTGAGTATGCCCCGCCAAACGGGATGACTTGGTCGCACGCGGTCTTCACCAATACGTGCGCATCGTTGATACGGACGTGCGGGATTTCACAGAAGCTGATTCGGATGTGCGTGTACATCGGAATCAGTGCGTATCCGCGGACAACGCCACGTATTCAACTTTTCTGTTTGATGCTGTAACTTAGTGTACACACGTCGGATCGAGATGAAACTTGCGCCATAGGACTCATAGAAATACGCTGGTCCTGTGAGCCAAGTTTGTTCGATTCTGAGAACATTGACAAAATCGCGTGTCGTGGGCCCTACAGGCTCCACTTGACGGGCGAATTTGTTATCGGCTCATCGGAATCCAATTCTGGAAGTTTTGTTGGGTTCGTATCATCGTTCCTGACTTGTAAATACTAAGTTGGATGAATTTAGAGACCTTTGACCCTGACCTGGTTTTCGGTGCAAAGCGGCCCACATATGGACCCCGCTTTGTCCAGGAAATGTCGTTTTTGCCCTTGTGTCCAAACTGGGCTTAAGGACAGGCGTTTCTAGCTATTTCATATGTTCTGAGACTGTTGGTAATGTTCATTTCAGCTTTTGGAGGAGTATTTACGGAACCCACGGATACAGAGACCGCTACTGGTATTCCAACCCCAGCCAAGTGTACCTTGCCAAATTATGTAGTTTTGATATTTATTTCCTTGCTTATTTACATTGTTGATTATGCTTAAACCTGGGACCGTATGACCTACTTAGCGTCGAATTAATAGTCGGGTGCCAACCCCGTACGCGGAGTTGTGTACGTTATTTAGAGATGGACATGCGTGACCCTTTACATTCTCGTACTTGTTTTATCAAGTACATTATAACCTAGGACACTTGACACCATACATAAGACAGAATCTTCCTGAGATATTCATGGTGATTCTGTGTAGGATACAGGATGGACATAGACATTATATTCTTAGATTATGACTTATTGCATTAGTTATGATCTCACGTGACATGGACATGAGACGTTATGGACATGAGACATGTGGTTACATTAGGGTGGGGAGAGACACATAGGCTACAGGCTGTTCTATATATATCTACTACTATTATAAGGTTGTAGACTCTCGAGCAGAGCTATACCCATTACTTGTTATTACTGCTACCGGCTCCCCAACACAGAGCTTGTAGTTACTAGTGATGCTCTCAGCCTGAGTACTAGTGATGCTCTCAGTTGCATTTTCACATAGATGGTTATGTAGTTACCCTGCTTATTTGATTTACTATTATACTACATTTATTTTGGCTTGTATTATTTGTACCTTGCTATGTCCCCTGAGGACCTGGATCCGGATGATGTCCCCAGGTTTAGCAGAAGAGCATTATCCAGAAGTTTACGGGACAGGAGCTAAAGCTGTACCAGAAGCTGTTGCTGAAGCTGAACCCAACTTAGAAGCAGAGGTGATGGCTGAAGAGTTTTCTTGAGTTTATGTTATTTGTACTCATCAGATACTTTTTTTGGACTCCTTTGTTCTGGTCTGATGAACCAGTGTTTTAGACCTTTATCGGGTTGTTCCCCGACATACTTTGCTGAGACTGGACATTCATGTACTTTCCTTATTAGCTGTTGTTCTTATAATTTTGTGTGTGGATGAGATTAGTTTAGACTTGTTGTTGTAGACCTATATTACAGCTTAAGTATGCCCCGATGGATCCACTAAATTGCGTTTGTCCATCGGTGCGTACTGCTGGCCGTTGCCACGTGTCTAGTCCCTTGGTATTTTGGGACTGGGGCGTGACATAGTTTTTATGGTGGCCCATGCAGGTCTACGACAAAATTATTTGGTTTCAACTTAGGGACCGAACAAGCCTGTAAAATGATAGGATAGGATCTCATCCATTGGTTGAATCGTTTTTGATCTCTATATCGAATTCGAATTAAGTACTTGATTTGCATCCTGCTTTGAATCTACTGAACGTTCTCATAAAGTTTATTTTGGATGTAGAGAAAAATGGATCCAAGAATTGGAGATAAAATTCCTTTGAGTACACCACAAGACGCTGTGGTTACCTATGGAGATGGAGTTACACCAGAGAACAGAGGGCAATCCTCTCAAAGTGGTCAAGCTGAACAGCATAACTCAATGTTCAGGCGCGACGACATCCCACCTCCGCCCCAGTTCACTCCACAGATGCCTGTCTTTCCACCAGGGCAAGCAATGGACGGGCAGCAGATGTTCCAGATGTTTTACGCCATTGTTTGTGATATTAAACGAAAGAATGAAAGTGTATTTCAATGACAGGGTTTATACGAGACCCGTGCCTTTTGGTTTACAAACAAACTTGTACAATTCGATCCTATACGAGGATACGGGAGTATAATTTATTTAATCTGGGTATAAATTGCTATAGGTGTCTGATCTGCGGTCGATCACTTTAGCCCTTGGACTACACGATGTTGAAGAAGTGCCGTGGAAGACAGGATGCAGCTTCGGAGGTTGCGAAGGAGGGTGGATGCGCGATGTTGAAGGTCGTCGCTCCCTATTCCTTGCCTGAGCTCTGTATTCTTCTCTCTCTCTCTGTCTCTCCCTCTTGATCTCCGGTTCGGTGACCTTGTTCGATCCTTCTTTCAAAGTTTCGAGCTTTGATCTGGTATTGGTATTCTTGGCCAAATTTTTCGACCTGGTTCGATCTTCCAAATTATCGACCTTGTTCCCCATTGATAGGGGTCTCTATTTATAGAGTTTTGGTGACAGTGACCACTCCATCGGTGTAACAACCGAGGAGTGGAAAGTACAGTACCCTTTTACACAACGGTTAAAGTAACCAATGCCTACGTATAGATGATCTTTTGAATGAGCGTGTGACGGGGATCCAACTAAGGGGACACAACGCGTACAATTGCTACTAAGATCATGGCGTAAAAGCCACGTAGGTAGGTATCCATTGTGTAGAAGAGGTTGGCGTAGAAGCCAAATGTCTGTCACCTTGGCGTAGAAGCCAAATAGGCATAGAAGCCGAGTAGGCGTGGAAGCCGAGTAGTCGTAGAGACTGAGGGGGCGTGGAAGCCGAGCAGGCATAGAAGCCGAACAGGCATAGAAGCCGAGTAGGCGTGGAAGTCGAGCAGTCGTAGAGACTGAGGGGGCGCGGAAGCCGTAGGAGCACAGATCCTGAATGGACGTAGAAGCCGCTGCGTACCGTGCCAGGGTGCTGATGTGGACGTCTTTAGCCGGAATTACGGCTTTTGGAGATCAAATCTTTGGCAGAGATTTGCCATCATCCTGTGCATTAAATGCGGAGATGTGCCTTGAGGGGAAACTATCACCGCTTTGTGCGTTTTGACGGAGGGACGTGCCTTGAGGGGACACTGTCACCGCTCTGTGTGCTTTGGCGGAGAGACGTGCCTCGAGGGGACACTGTCACCGCTCTGTGTGCTTTGGCGGAGAGACGTGCCTCGAGCCCTGTACGAAGCGCAGCTTTTGACGTGGCAGGCGGTTTGTCTTCTGCGGAGCGTAAAACAGCCCATGTTTGCCTGTGTAAAACAAGGCAGCGTGTTCTCTTTGCACGCGAAAGAGCGGTTTATGCCGGGGGTTTTTTAGTAAGCGCCGGTTTAGTGATATTTTAACCAAATTCTCTGCATTAAATGCTAAGATCCGCCATTATACTATGGAGCGCATCCCGAGGGGTCTGCCCCCGTTCCCAGCCGTCGTTTGGGTAGCTGTGCAGCACTTTTTGTCAGGAGTCAGAGGTCAGGTTTACTGTGTGACTGGACAGTTTCTTTTCGGGAATATGAAGCGTTCCTCGTACGCTTTAACGCTGCTTTGAGAGCGGCTGGGTTTTACGCCATGGAGGCGATGAAGAACCCTATTTTACGCTGGATGGCTCTGAAGGTCTCTGCCTACGCTGCTCTGTATCAAGACGCTGCGTAGATCTTCCAAGCATTTTTTCATGCTTCTATAAGACCCCCTTCAAAGCTTTTAAATTCCTCGAAATTTGAAACGCTTTGAATGAAGCATGAACGGCCCCTCGTAACTCGAAACATTTCTGAATGGAGCGTTGAAACGGTCGATGCTGACTTTATGGCAGATTTATTGGGGACCGCTGTGATCTCTTTTGCCTATAAAAGGCTGAAAGGGGTGAACCTATCTTCACCACATTCCCATTGTCATGCAGAGATGATCGTCGGAGTTCGTCGGATCGATCTGAGGAAGAAGGAGATCATGTTCTTCCAGCATGTAGGGAGCCGTAAAATACGGCGTCTTCGAGCAAGTGTCCACTGCAACGATGGATCATGGAAGGACATCTTAGCCTCTCTTGCTCGGGATAATCAGCAACTTTGTATGGCGTTGCCCCAGGAGAGAGAAAGGGTCGTATTTGACCACAGCGGCTGGCATGCTGTGTATCTTCCTCTGAGATCCCCGCGGACGAGATTAGACAAACTGTAATCTATCGTCCCCCATCGAGTTGGGCTTTAAGAAGCCTCAACTGGATCAGCCATGGCGAATGGAGGATCTTCTTGTTCATGACTGTAGTAGTCGATAAACAGCCCTCAAAGAAGAGGAAGACCTTCACCCATATGAGAACCTGTCAGTACAGCTTCTAGGTGATCTTCGGACGATGATGGGGGGACTCCTTTGTAGACAGAGTTTCCCTAAGATGTAATCATGAGAAATAGAGAAAAACCCTTGTAGATTGGATTTCCCTCATATGTAATCATGATTTTAATCTTTAATAAAATCGTCTTCTTCTCCATATGATCATCTTGCCATACGTTGCTTGTGAATTCTGAATATGTGCAGCTTCGACACGTCTGAATCTTTACGCTGACTCTGATAGAAAGAGTATTAGGCCCTGTCCTTTATGCATAGCGGATAGTCCATAGAACGCTGCTGAGCACTTTGAATATTTAGAACTGTCCTGTTGCTAGGACTGCGTAGAATTTCTGAACTGTTGCCTCTCTGATGAGCAGAATTTTGTTTTGTTCAGAATTTGTCTTCAAGAATGATCTCTCGAAACTCTCTTGGAACAGGGTTGAGGTTTTTGGCTGTCATACTGAGTTGCCACTTTGATAGACGAGATGTTCAGACTGGAATCTGGATGAACCTCCAGTTTTCTGGACCCGAGAGGAGTAATTTCTCAATGTTTGAACTCTGCATACTTCGGGTACTTGGGGATGCTTTGGGGCAAGAACGAGTATCTTCTGTGTGAACTCTTTGCACTTGACCGCCTTGGGGACTGTTTGGATATGCGGAAAGACGTGGAGAGGGAAATCATGTTTGTAGCCTCTTGAGCGTAAAACACCATCGAGCGTGAAATCGTAAACTTGTGGTTCCTGTGAGTGAAGTCGTAGGTTTGTTGCCTCTTGAGCATAGAATGCTACCGAGCACAAAGGCATCCGGGCAAGAAAAGCTATAGACTTGTAGCTGTCGAACGTAAAGCCGTTAGATTCGTAGTTGTCGAGCGTAGAAAAGCTCCTTTTAGCGTAGGACTGTAGATCTGTAGCCTGTGAGCGTAGAACACCATCGAGCATAAAATTATAGACCTGTGGTTCCTGAGCGTGAAGTCGTAGGTTTATTGCCTCTCGAGCATAGAATGCTACCGAGCACAAAGGCATCCGGGCAAGAAAAACTATAGACTTGTAGCTGTCGAACGTAAAGCCGTTAGATTCGTAGCTGTCGAGCGTAGAAAAGCTCCTTTAGCGTAAAACTGTTTGATTTGTAGCTCCTGAAAAGAAAATTTCTTCGAGCGTGAGGTTTACGGATCTGTTGCTGCTGAGCGTAAACTGAGTGCCACCGAGCGTGAGATCGTCGATTTGGTATCTGCTGAGCGTAAAGTCGTGGGTTTGTGGCCTCTCGAGCATAAAAGCTACCGAGCACAAAGGCATCCGGGCATAAAACCATAGACTTGTAGCTTGCGAGCGTAAAACCATAGATCCGTTGCTGTCGAGCGTAGAAAGCTCATTTAGAGTAGAACCCGCTGATCCGTCTTGCACGAAAAAACCTTTCGAATTCGCTGACTGTCCGTCTTCCAAGGGTAGTGGGCTGACGTAGCATCCAATCATAACCAACTATTAATTGCGATATTTGGTTAGGGTCTCGAGGGGTTCGTCCGAGGATTCGAGGAGTCGACCCGGACTATATATATATCCCCAGCTTCTGGAAAGAAAAACTCTTTATCTGTCTTTTGCGAAAGAGAGCTTTCGACTGTTCGAGTTTTTCTTCGTTCTTTCTTCGAGCACTTCGAGTCTTTCAGAAATGGCGCCGAAATAAACCCCCTCCGCTAAGGGAAAGAGCATAGGTTCTTCTTCTCATTCTTCTGTCCCGGCGAGGGAATCTCCGGTCGGGCAAGGTGAACTTCCCTCTGAGGGGAGCATCCCGCCGACGACTAGCTCTCCCGGCTTTAGAGGTAGAACTTTTTGGGATGACACAAACGATGAAAAATCTTTCGCACACGTTGAACGTGACTGCGCTAGGTCGTCTTCTATGCTGATAGCCTCTTTTGAGGAAGATGACGCACGGAGGCGTTTTCATCTTTTACGCCCACATTTCTAATGTGTCAGTATAAAGACTCCGTATTTTCGTAGCTCTGGGCGTAAAATAGCTCGGGCTACCGAAAATTAGCGTATTTTGTAAAATTTGAATTTTACGTTTGTGGAGGAGACTTCCGGCGTAAGGTGACCAAATTTGTACAATCTTGGCGTAAAGCACATACTGTCGTTTCCTTGGTCCGTGTGTTTGTGCCAGACTTGTAATGACCTATCTTCTTTGCATTATCTTGCAGTTGATCTGGGTGAGTCCCCATTAGCTGAGGTGATGGGCTCCGCTGCGGGGATGCTGCACTCGAACTATCTGGAGGATCTGTTCCATGTAGCATTTTCCATCTTTGGACCCCAGTATCCTGAGGGAAGGGAGCTCCTGATATCGGCCCAGGGTGAGCGAATGCTGTTGAGTATGATCAACGGCGAACCCTTGGTACGTGTAGATGGGGAGCGGTACATAAAGCCGGCTTTCCTTTTTGGGGACATGATTGATAAACAGTCCCAGACGAAGCCCAAGAGGGAGCCTTGGGTTTTCTCTGCAGGGGATTTGGTCTTGTACCTGCCGACGATGCCGAGGGATTATCCCATCTCGGCCTTCTCCCATGCGACGCATCCCAGGAAGATGTCTTGGAAGCTGACTCCTGATCTTCATGGGAAGCCAGGGAAGATCTTTTATCTGAAAGGCGCTGACCAGGGGTCGTTTGTTAGTCGCCCTTCTGGCGTTGTGACGCTGTTCCGAGGACTGTGCCCGGGCAGTGTTCCAAGTAAAGATAGCTCGGTGATCCAGCCGGTCCAATTGCCGACCTTCTGCAATGACTTCATGGGTCGAGGTGGGGTATATCCCAAGGAGAATCCTCGGTGCAATGGGTGGATTGCCCCAACGAACTCCCGATGGAGATGCCTAGTTGACTGGGCCTTAAAGCACTTCCAGAGAGAGTTGGAGGGCATCGGACTATATGCCGCTGTGAGTGCGACGAGCGTCGGGCTGCCTCCGAACCCTAATTTGTTCCTGGCACTAATGGAGTGGTACATTCCGCTCATCGGGACCTTCGCCACTCCGCTAGGGGAGTTGGGGATGGCCCTTCATGAGATGGCAGTTGTCTCGTGACTGCCGATGGGGGATACCCCATATAAAGAGTATGTTCCCACCAACCGGGAGTTGGGGGATTTGGACCCTCGGGTGGCGGAAGTATATCAGGAGCTGATGTGTCAGTACTTCGCGTGCACCGCTTTTTATAACGAGCCTTCTGATTTGGCTCACACCACCAAGTGGATGTCTTACCTCTTCTTCCACCGAGCCAGGGCTGCCAGGTCGGAGAAAGCCTCGGGTGGTAAGAAAGAGCCCGTGAACTGCTTGGGCGTCCTCAGTGCCCAGGTTGTGGAGACTCTTATGGAGGAGGCTAAAGCTCCGGATCAGATTCTTGTGGAGGGGGTAGGTGTCACGACCCGTACCCGGTTTAGGGGCACGAGTGCGTGGGTACATCCAGCCTACGCCGCAGTGTCGGCGGTAGAACGCTGTCAAGGTTTTGATACTATCTAACTAATGTCACACAAGCATCCAATCTCCATTAGGAGGCACGGATGACACAAATAAGATGAACACATACTCAATCACAGGATTATAGCACGATAAGATTTCGAACAGAAATTAAAATTAAACACAACACAAGTAAACAAGTAATATTCTAACTCAACAATATCCAAGAATCATCAAATGCCGGAGACAAATCCGGTACAAAATAGACTGTTAAAAGGACTAACTAAAAATAGTAATTCCGGCTAAACTTCCTGGAATCACAACTACTATCAAGTCTGCAGCTACTCACCATAAGGTCCACAAAGTGTCGGACAGCGGTCCTCTAAGGCATAGTCTGGAAAAATATTTCCAGTCAAGAAGGAGCAAAGCAACACTCTCAAATAACAGTTCCATTAATTGATAATGTCTATAATACAATAAAACATGTCATGCTAGCTACTGAGAAGACAGGGAAATAAATGCAATGGCAATTTAAGAGAGACAAGTAATATAAAGAGATAGGCAATAGGCAATATTATACAGTCAGTGCATGTATGAACATGAAAAGAACAAGAAACAGTATCATATACGGGTGATGTAGTATATGATTTAAAATAGGGAACTGTAATCTATTCTAAGTGTTTGAAATAGTAGTTTCAAAATATGATCGGCTTGGGAACATGTACGATAGCTACAGGGCCTGGCTAATCATGGGTGAAGAGCATGATTAACACTTACAATTTCTATACTACAATAAGAGGTTATGATCACATTTCTTACTAACTACTTCCCCGCCCCCAACTAGTACTGTGGATCCAACCATGACACGTCACGATACACGAGCAAGTCAAGTCTATCATGTACGATGTCTAAATATACATGTCGTGTACAATGTCAATACGATAATCAAGGTAACATCTCATGACTGCAGATCCAAGCTATACTAGTCCGTGTAGCACAGTGTCAAAGATTCAGTTGTAACATTTCAAGATCATTGAACTTATAGCAATTATCAAGAATTGGAAATTATCAGAGAATGTACTTGCCTCGGTCCTTAGCTGGTATTTATGGATGTCCTGTTCCAGAGTATCCCCTGGGTAACCTAACAGTCCTATAAACATAACACAATATGACATTTGTATCAGAAGCTATCCTAACACACAATAGAAATACACTGGCCTTAGGGCTACGCTAGGTACGGTAGGGGTCATCTACTAGATAGGCCAACTATATCTTAATATCCCTTAATTATAATAATAGATATAAGTAAAATATATATATACTTTAAATAAAACTAATACCTGTATGTACATACAACCATATCTCCAATTAAATACAACTACAAAGTATACATGTATATATTATAAAAACGTACTAAGGGTTTATACAAAAATATACCTACACATATATATCTATGTCAATTGAACAATAAAGATCTATATATATACACCAAAAAATAGTACGTATACTATTATTTTTATATACTAATTTATACCAATTAAATTATACAATACTATATACAGATGAATATACCAATTAAATATATATTGAAAATATGCTATGTATATATATATTTAAAATACATATAGTAGCACACGTATTTATATATATCAATCATATATATATATAAATATATTAAATGTATGTACAAAATATACATTTGAAATTATATCAAGTATATATATATATACAAAATATATATATATATATATATATATATACCAACTTAATTATAGAATTTATTTAAATATATACTATACTTATACAATTGATTTCTAATAATTAAATAATATACAATTTACATATTTATACATTTTTACCAAAAATAATACATATACCAAATACGTGGTATATACATTTGCCTTAATTAAATACATACTTAATTATATAATTTATTTAATTACCTATTATGCTCATATAATCAGATATTAATAAAGTAATAATATACATATGCTAATTTCACATTAACTAAATATATAAATACTTTACAATATATATACATACAAATTTAATTAAAAGCATATACTAATTTCACACTAATTTAAATATATAAACAAACATTTATATATATATACATTAGATATATATATATATACACAAATACATATACTAGTATATACAAAGTATATATACTAATTATATTAAATATACAAAGTATATATATATAAAATGCACCAATATACATATACAAATATGTACTTATACATATATATTAATACATACGTTTACAAAATATGTATACATATATACATTATAGTGAATACACCCACAATACATTATACAATTTATATATATATATATATACCATACTAATATATATTAAACATTAATTTTCATAATCACATATGCATGCTAATGTATCCATCTACTTATACAAAATTCCTACATAAAATTAATTATTAATAAATAGATACTATACGTATACAAATTAATTACACTAATTATACATAAATTTAAATACCTACAAATACCTATACATATCATATATATATACTCATGTATATACATATATATATATACATATATATATAAATATATATATATATATATATATATAAAGAGAAGGAAGAGAGAGAAGAAGAAGGAGGGCTCACAGTGGATTGCAGGGAAGCTCGCCGGCCGCCGGAGGGGCAGAGGGCCGCCGGATCGCTGTTGGTGGTGGTGTGGTGTTGATGGTGGTGGAAACAGCGCCGCCGGGTCGAAGATGGATGGAGATGGTAGATGGAGAAGATGGGGGAGTCGGGGTGGCTGGATCCGCCGGAGTCGTCGAGGCAGCGCCGCCGGACTGGGCAGGGGGTAGCCGCCGGACTTGCTGGATGGAGATGCCGCCGTGGGGATTTCGGCCTGGAGCAGCAGGGCTGACGGAGAGGTTGCCGGACTTGGATGCTCGAGAGGGGAGCAGCCGGACCTGATGGGGACCGACGGACGCACGGGCAGCGGCTGGCCAGCCCGCCGGAGAGGGCAGGGACCGCCGGGTCTCACCGCAGAGGAGCAGCAGCTCCGCCGGCGCCGGAGTGGACGCTCGGGCCGGAGCTCAGGGAACGCACAGAGGAGGTTTCCCCCCCCCCCCTTAAATTGAAATTCAAAAATTTAAACCAAGAAGAAATGAAAGGAAAAGAAGAAAAATAAAAAGAAGGAAGGAAGGGAAGAAGAGAGGAAGAAGAAGAAGAAGAAGAAAAGAGAAGAAGTGGGGAAATTTTTCCAACGTTGGGTTGAGGGAAGATGGAGGCTTGAGGAGGGTGGTGTTTTCTAGGTTGCCTAGGGATTAGGGTTGAGGTAGACATGATATTAAATAGGATGAGAGAGGGTGTGATGGAGGGTGATGATTGCATCCCATGAATGGGTGGCCAGGATTTCCTGAAGGAAATAATTCATGTAGGGATGAGGGTTTTTAATTAGAAATAATAGGCTCCCTCATTGGTTTAAAAATAATTGGGTGTTGGCACAAAATGCCAATTTGCAATTTAACCCTCTTAAATTTGGGAAATTGCACAAACACATGAAATGACGAAAATTTGGCGGGCGATTCGGGGTCCGGTGTTTTGTAGGGTCAGGGGGCACTGTAAGATGGGTATGGGCTCAATTTGCAGGGCACTGGAACTAAATTGGGATTTTAGAATTGATTTAATTAATATCCTCAATTTAAATAGAAATAAATGCAAGTTGTGTTCAACAATTAATTAGGAGTACATGGGTTCAAAATCAGATCAAGTCATCAATACCAATATTGAAGAAGACTCGGAACAGGATATTACCCTAATTTGGGTCGCACGAAAAATAGGTCAAGATGGCCTCCAATTTTTGATTGGAACGCACAACGATACAAAATAGGGATTTTAGAATAAACGTCCGCGACGATTTTTGTGCGGCTAGAAACAATGTACAGAGAGCACAATTATGAGTTGCAAAAATAGCAGATTTGGAGGCGGGCATGTCTAGGGCAAGATGGTAAAATTTGTTGGAAGACAAAAGTCTGGATAGTGCTCCAAATATCGAAGCAAAGGCAATGCACAAAAATATTAAATAAAATACAGTAATTAATTACACCTCCAATAAATAAATTCTAAAATAAAACAATTAACCTCAAAATTCCATAAATTCCAACAGGTGCTCAACTACTGGCTACTAGGTCTAGTCTGCTAGCTAAAATAAAATAATTAACACTGCATATAATTATATATTTAATCACACATCGCACAAAATTATTTAAATCAAATACACTATCATGCAATCAATTAATTGTAAATAACATAATATTAAATATTGAAAAAAAAATCGAAAATACCCCTATTTTCGGAATGTGGTAGTGACAAGTCTACCCACCTTAAAAGAATTTCGTCCTCGAAATTTAAAATCCTCATACTAGTGTTTAAATCATACTCACTATTATTCCCTCAATAAATTCATCAACCATGAATAATCCACAAGGTCTTCCACAATTTCAAAATTTTAAAATTATTTGTATAACCTGAAAAATCTTCAAGTAAACTCAAAGTCCATCAAAAATTTCCTTGAAAGTTTTTAGCTACTAATTCGATACTCAGAATTTAATATCCACTCCTCAAAAACTCAACAATATGATATTTAAGGATTCTCCAAATGTCACATCCCAATGTAAAGTTCTAAAATTCATAACTTGCAATCCAATAATTTAATGACAATCTCCTTAATTTCCTCAAATTCTAATGATAACCTCAATCATATCATATCCTTCCTGGAATTAATACATCATAAATCCTGCCATGTTAAATTATTGGCCCTTTATTTAAATCAACGTTTATCCTCGAATTTTTTTTTAAGTCCTCGATTGTTTTATTTATTTATTTACTACCATCAAAATTAAATTCCTCAAATCATATAATCATGAACTACTCCATATTGTTATTTCACAATGAATTCTTTCAAAAATTCTATAAATGTCATATCCCTAAAATCTTCAAATATAATCAAATCCCATTCTTATCACAATATCCTCCAAAATTTTAAGTTAATAACGAAATACAAGAATTTAATATTCAATCCTCTAATTGAAATCCAATCAATGCATATTTCAAAAATTGAATCTCATCCCAAAATTTGAATTCAACACTAATCCATTTGTGTTCTTATTCCTCGATTTTTTTTTCCACATAATATGCAACGATGTAATACTTATGAAACCTCCAATACAATATTCAAAATATACGTTCATAACTTGCAGTCCAATAAATATATCGATAGCCTTCTTAAATTCCTCAAATTCAATGATAAATTCAATCATTTCATAATTCTCTTAAAAATCAATGATTTAACAAAACTTCAATTATGCCATATTAAATTCCCAACTCTTTATTTAATTTAATATTTTTCCTCAAAATTTAAGGCACCTTGTCTCTCTTTGTCAAGTCATAACCTCTTCGTTGATCTTTACTACAGTTAAATCCTCAACAATCAAAGTCTAAGAGAGTTTTACCTACAACCATACAACATGCAACCTAAGGGAAATATGTATGATCATGGTGTCTTTTGTCATGGTATTGCAGTCTCTGTATCAGGGGTACTATTAACTACATTATAACAAGAAATCATGCATACAAGCTACGGTACTAAGGTATCAATCAATCAGAAGACAAAAAGAACATGAGGAAAGAAAAGAAAGAACCTGCTAACATATTACTTGCAGTATCTTCTATCTCTAACATAGTCATAGGTCAAAGATGCATGTAAAGTTTGATACCTCTATCTCTTTAGGTACCACACTCTACTACAAGCATACTCACTGCTAGCTTCCTTACCTACTGCAATCGTTGCTACTAGTTATTCTTATCACTCAAGTGCATATCAATTGCAACACACCATACTAACAACTGCTCTCTCTCTCTAATACAATCCTAGTTGAACACCCAAGCCAGTTGACAGTGAGATCTCAATCATGCTCAAGCCAACAAGTCCTTACACATGCATCTTATCTACTTATATTATAATATATCTCTCTCTCTATAAGATTTTATCCTCAATAAAATTCCTCAAAAATAACTCCTTGAATAAAATTTAAAGTAAATGCATACACTTTCCTCAAGGTCAATTATTTAAATACTGAATGAAACTTAATCACTAAAAGACCCTTACAGACTTGTCTGTGTTCATCAAATTGAGTCTGAAAATAAAATTTTAATAACCATATTTCAACTCCTCAATTTCAAAATTTTGCAATTCATTGAAATCTTCAAAATAAGATTTTTATAACATAATATCTCAACCTCTCAAATTCTAAAATTTGAAATTTACTTTCAATCTTCAATTAAAAATTTTAAATCCCCTTCTGTAGTCCAATAGCTCTAATGTTAATCATTTTCACTGTCCTCATTGACGGCATCATCAAATAATACCATAAATCAGTCTATAACTTCCTCTTAATATGAAATCAACTCTATATTGAAGCAAAAATCCTAATTTAATACCTTAATTAACAACAATCAAATCAATATCAACAAGTGAGAATGGACAGAACAAGGGAATGATTTAAATTAGAAATTTTAACAAGGAATCCTTAGAGAATAGGAGCTCAAAAGAACTGGATTGAGGACGGAAGGTATCTTTAATGCTAGTAAAGAAAAGAAGCGATGGAACAAAGTCCTGGAATAACAGAAAATAGGTAAGTCTTGAGATGGTACTTTAAGAACCAATTTAAGATACAACCTGATAATCATACACGTCTGTCAGAAATCATGACACACAGAATCCTCGCCACGCCAGTAAGCATAGATACGATAAACGACAGGTTCCGTAACTAAGGTATGCAACCCTATAATCATGTCATCTAGAATCCTCGCCACGCCAACCGGTATGGCTGCGAGAGACCCTAAGTTTCATAACTACAGTATGTACATCCAAGTCAGGTCCCTACGTTCTCGTCACGACAGCTAATATGGCTGCGATAAACTCTAGGTTCCATAACCAAAGTAGACGTTTTACCTTTCTCACTGTCCTCATCAATATATGTCATCTGATGATACCATAAATTCTAGTCCATAAAATTTATCTCAATATGAAATCAAACTCCACAACGATATCAGGAATTAAAGTTAACAACTGGTCAACAAGGATCAAACTCAATATCAATAAGTGAGAACAGAAGAAAACAAGGGGAAAGGATTTAAATTGGAATTTATAATGAGATTCTCAAGGGTCATCCCAGGAATCTCTCAAATAATTTGTGATTGAGTATCCTCTCTCATTCTAGTATCCTATGTCCTATGTCCTATAGCAGGCACGCAATAGTGTAACAAGATGCCACACTACTACGATATCGCTCTAAATGCAAAGTCTGACTTGCATGGGCCACCACTAAAAACGTGTCACGACCCGTACCCGGTTTAGGGGCACGAGTGCGTGGGTACGTCCAGCCTACGCCGCAGTGTCGACGGTAGAACGCTGTCAAGGTTTTGATACTATCTAACTAATGTCACGCAAGCATCCAATCTCCATTAGGAGGCACGGATGACACAAATAAGATGAACACATACTCAATCACAGGATTACAGCACGATAAGATTTCGAACAGAAATTAAAATTAAACACAACACAAGTAAACAAGTAATATTCTAACTCAACAATATCCAAGAATCATCAAATGCCGGAGACAAATCCGGTACAAAATAGACTGTTAAAAGGACTAACTAAAAATAGTAATTCCGGCTAAACTTCCTGGAATCACAACTACTATCAAGTCTGCAGCTACTCACCATAAGGTCCACAAAGTGTCGGACAGCGGTCCTCTAAGGCATAGTCTGGAAAAATATTTTCAGTCAGGAAGGAGCAAAGCAACACTCTCAAATAACAGTTCCATTAATTGATAATGTCTATAATACAATAAAACATGTCATGCTAGCTACTGAGAAGACAGTGAAATAAATACAATGGCAATTTAAGAGAGACAGGTAATATAAAGAGATAGGCAATAGGCAATATTATACAGTCAGTGCATGTATGAACATGAAAAGAACAAGGAACAGTATCATATACGGGTGATGTAGTATATGATTTAAAATAGGGAACTGTAATCTATTCTAAGTGTTTGAAATAGTAGTTTCAAAATGTGATCGGCTTGGGAACATGTACGATAGCTACAGGGCCTGGCTAATCATGGGTGAAGAGCATGATTAACACTTACAATTTCTATACTACAATAAGAGGTTATGATCACATTTCTTACTAACTACTTCCCCGCCCCCAACTAGTACTGTGGATCCAACCATGACACGTCACGATACACGAGCAAGTCAAGTCTATCATGTACGATGTCTAAATATACATGTCGTGTACAATGTCAATACGATAATCAAGGTAACATCTCATGACTGCAGATCCAAGCTATACTATTCCGTGTAGCACAGTGTCAAAGATTCAGTTGTAACATTTCAAGATCATTGAACTTATAGCAATTATCAAGAATTGGAAATTATCAGAGAATGTACTTGCCTCGGTCCTTAGCTGGTATTTATGGATGTCCTGTTCCAGAGTATCCCCTGGGTAACCCAACAGTCCTATAAACATAACACAATATGATATTTGTATCAGAAGCTATCCTAACACACAATAGAAATACACTGGCCTTAGGGCTACGCTAGGTACGGTAGGGGTCATCTACTAGATAGGCCAACTATATCTTAATATCCCTTAATTATAATAATAGATATAAGTAAAATATATATATACTTTAAATAAAACTAATACCTGTATGTACATACAACCATATCTCCAATTAAATACAACTACAAAGTATACATGTATATATTATAAAAACGTACTAAGGGTTTATACAAAAATATACCTACACATATATATCTATGTCAATTGAACAATAAAGATCTATATATATACACCAAAAAATAGTACGTATACTATTATTTTTATATACTAATTTATACCAATTAAATTATACAATACTATATACAGATGAATATACCAATTAAATATATATTGAAAATATGCTATGTATATATATATTTAAGATACATATAGTAGCACACGTATTTATATATATCAATCATATATATATATAAATATATTAAATGTATGTACAAAATATACATTTGAAATTATATCAAGTATATATATATATACAAAATATATATATATATATATATACCAACTTAATTATAGAATTTATTTAAATATATACTATACTTATACAATTGATTTCTAATAATTAAATAATATACAATATACATATTTATACATTTTTACCAAAAATAATACATATACCAAATACGTGGTATATACATTTGCCTTAATTAAATACATACTTAATTATATAATTTATTTAATTACCTACTATGCTCATATAATCAGATATTAATAAAGTAATAATATACATATGCTAATTTCACATTAACTAAATATATAAATACTTTACAATATATATACATACAAATTTAATTAAAAGCATATACTAATTTCACACTAATTTAAATATGTAAACAAACATTTATATATATATACATTAGATATATATATATATATACACAAATACATATACTAGTATATACAAAGTATATATACTAATTATATTAAATATACAAAGTATATATATATAAAATGCACCAATATACATATACAAATATGTACTTATACATATATATTAATACATACGTTTACAAAATATGTATACATATATACATTATAGTGAATACACCCACAATACATTATACAATTTATATATATATATATATACCATACTAATATATATTAAACATTAATTTTCATAATCACATATGCATGCTAATGTATCCATCTACTTATACAAAATTCCTACATAAAATTAATTATTAATAAATAGATACTATACGTATACAAATTAATTACACTAATTATACATAAATTTAAATACCTACAAATACCTATACATATCATATATATATACTCATGTATATACATATATATATAAATATATATATATATATATATATATATATAAAGAGAAGGAAGAGAGAGAAGAAGAAGGAGGGCTCATAGTGGATTGCAGGGAAGCTCGCCGACCGCCGGAGGGGCAGAGGGCCGCCGGACCGCTGTTGGTGGTGGTGTGGTGTTGATGGTGGTGGAAACAGCACCGCCGGGTCGAAGATGGATGGAGATGGTAGATGGAGAAGATGGGGGAGTCGGGGTGGCTGGATCCGCCGGAGTCGTCGAGGCAGCACCGCCGGACTGGGCAGGGGGTAGCCGCCGGACTTGCTGGATGGAGATGCCGCCGTGGGGATTTCGGCCTGGAGCAGCAGGGCTGACGGAGAGGTTGCCGGACTTGGATGCTCGAGAGGGGAGCAGCCGGACCTGATGGGGGCCGACGGACGCACGGGCAGCGGCTGGCCAGCCCGCCGGAGAGGGCAGGGACCGCCGGGTTTCACCGCAGAGGAGCAGCAGCTCCGTCGGCGCCGGAGTGGACGCTCGGGCCGGAGCTCAGGGAACGCACAGAGGAGGTTTCCCCCCCCCCCCTTAAATTGAAATTCAAAAATTTAAACCAAGAAGAAATGAAAGGAAAAGAAGAAAAATAAAAAGAAGGAAGGAAGGGAAGAAGAGAGGAAGAAGAAGAAGAAGAAGAAAAGAGAAGAAGTGGGGAAATTTTTCCAACGTTGGGTTGAGGGAAGATGGAGGCTTGAGGAGGGTGGTGTTTTCTAGGTTGCCTAGGGATTAGGGTTGAGGTAGACATGATATTAAATAGGATGAGAGAGGGTGTGATGGAGGGTGATGATTGCATCCCATGAATGGATGGCCAGGATTTCATGAAGGAAATAATTCATGTAGGGATGAGGGTTTTTAATTAGAAATAATAGGCTCCCTCATTGGTTTAAAAATAATTGGGTGTTGGCACAAAATGCCAATTTGCAATTTAACCCTCTTAAATTTGGGAAATTGCACAAACACATGAAATGACGAAAATTTGGCGGGCGATTCGGGGTCCGGTGTTTTGTAGGGTCAGGGGGCACTGTAAGATGGGTATGGGCTCAATTTGCAGGGCACTGGAATTAAATTGGGATTTTAGAATTGGTTTAATTAATATCCTCAATTTAAATAGAAATAAATGCAAGTTGTGTTCAACAATTAATTAGGAGTACATGGGGTCAAAATCAGATCAAGTCATCAATACCAATATTGAAGAAGACTCGGAACAGGATATTACCCTAATTTGGGTCGCACGAAAAATAGGTCAAGATGGCCTCCAATTTTCGATTGGAACGCACAACGATACAAAATAGGGATTTTAGAATAAACGTCCGCGACGATTTTTGTGCGGCTAGAAACAATGTACAGAGAGCACAATTATGAGTTGCAAAAATAGCAGATTTGGAGGCGGGCATGTCTAGGGCAAGATGGTAAAATTTGTTGGAAGACAAAAGTCTGGATAGTGCTCCAAATATCGAAGCAAAGGCAATGCACAAAAATATTAAATAAAATACAGTAATTAATTACACCTCCAATAAATAAATTCTAAAATAAAACAATTAACCTCAAAATTCCATAAATTCCGACAGGTGCTCAACTACTGGCTACTAGGTCTAGTCTGCTAGCTAAAATAAAATAATTAACACTGCATATAATTATATATTTAATCACACATCGCACAAAATTATTTAAATCAAATACACTATCATGCAATCAATTAATTGTAAATAACATAATATTAAATATTGAAAAAAAATCAAAAATACCCCTATTTTCGGAATGTGGTAGTGACAGTAGGAAAGTACCCGGAAGGCACTAAGGCCTGTAGTTACTTGAGGCGTTGTCGCAGGCCTTTGTCTAAGAAGGCCTAGCTGGCTGGTTTTCTCTCCATATGGCTGCGTCAAGTAGTGGTGCCGGGCACCGCGTCCGCGGACCGCATTCAGCGTAACATCTTGTGGCCGGCAGTGCTCCTGGTATTTGGGGCAAGACTGGGCTTGCTTCCTGCCATGGTGTGCCGTATACAGGCTGGCCTGAGGGCCATGACAGATGGGTTGCTCGTTGATGAAGCTCGGCGGGAGAGCTTCCCTAGGGTGGAATTACCATACTTGTACTTGATGGGATGGTTAATTCTCCATAATTCCCGGGTTATGTCACCCGGTTCCGGTAGCAGCTCAGGGGGTATATTCCTATTGAATTACAGGATTCCTCCTGGAATGTGAATACAGTTTTAGACTATCGGCTGGTTTTGAACCTCAGCCATGGCTGGAAGATCCTTTGTACTCCCCTCCTGTGCATCGCAACCAGTCAGGGTTGTGGCTCGAGGATTCAGGTCGAGGGAAGACCATTCTTTCTCCGGAGGTATTTAATTGGTTGGTCTGTATTAGACCTTCCCATCTGCTGTATAGGAGCGAAGACTATTGCTTCTTCAAGCCTTACCTGCCTAGTCGGTTCGCCAGGCTGTTCGGGTACGACCAGTTGCATGTGGGCAACGCCGTCACCAGCTTCAGGTCCAGGGGTGGACTCATTGATGGAGCTAGAGGGTGGCGATATTTTATCATGGGTTGTACGGAGGCAATTTTTATCGTGCCGGTCGTTACAACCTCCACGGAGCTGCGTATCCTTCACTCCTACACCCAGTTTTATGTGGCGGTTAACACTTTCCACCGCGATTTCGACAGGCGTGGGAGCTTCAGGGTGCCTTCTGCCAAGCCTGGGGGAAGGGTCAAAGTCCCCTCGGTTTCTTCTGACGAGGGGGAGGAATCTGGTACTCCGGATGAGCCTCTGGTGTCGTTGCCGAGGTGTGTAGTGCCTCTGCCGGCGGGGGCCATGGTAGTCTCTTCCGGGAAGCGACGGGCTTCTGCTCCGAAGGAAGCTTCCCTTCGTAAGAGAAGGAAGGAGACGGTTGCTCGTCCTCTCCGTATTCCTGGTGTTGAGGTTCCCGGGAATGAGCCTGCATCTCCCTGTATCAGGGATGATTCTTTGGCCGGAGGTTCCTCGCCTTTCAGAGGGGGACCTTCTACAGTTCTGGCTGGCGGCGTCGGAGAGTCCTTGCTAGAGGCTGCTGTTGCTGCGGCTGCTCCAAGCAGCGGAGCGGGATTGCCTGCGTGGCCGCAACAGATAGAAGAATCTTCCCTGAGGTCAGTAGCGGGCGGAGTTACTCCTGCATTAGCAAGCGCGCCTAGCGAGACTCCGACTAATGAACCTCGACCACGTCTCGGGGAAGGCTTGACCGAACTCTTGGCGATGTCGGTCGGCCCACCTCCTTCTCCAGGTATGACAGTTCGTATCGCGTCATTAAGGCGTAGCTTAGCTACATCTGCTGCAGATGCGTCGTATATGCCTTTGGTTCCGGGTAAATGTCGTTTCGATGTCTCCTCCTAGGAGGATTACCACTGTGTTTGACATTTTGCTTTCTTGTCCTTTTTTTCAGGGGATGACGTCCACGGGGAGCATGGCGTTGAAGCGCCTTCCGGCTTTGTTCTGGCTCCTGGCGGTGACGTGGAGGCACCGGATTTTGAGGCAGGAGTGTCTTCGGGGGCTAGCTCGCCCGGGGAGGTTTCATCGTCTCAAGGGGAGGACGAACCTGTCATCGTGACCTCGCCTGTTGTGAGTATGCCGATGACTTCGATTGTCGCCACCGCATCTTCTTCGGGCGTGCCACCTGTTGAGGCGGCGGTGGCTACCTCGTCTGCAATTGTGGCCGCTCCGGGCGCTCAGTCGGGTTTAGTCGCGTTAATCGAGCAGCATTCCATCCTCGTCTACACTGGCTTAAAAACGATGATACCGATGGTATTGGCGAAGAACCTTGACTTCGAGCTCCTGAAGAAGACTTCTCAGCTTTCGATCGAGGTTGTCAGGGGGCTTGGCAATCCTGGAGTGGCTGACGCTCTGGAGGCGGTGGTTAATGGTTTAGAGCAACCCATTAACGAATACTTACAGCGGACTGAGGGCAGCCTTGATGCTATGTCCAGGCTCGGTACGACCTCATGTCTGAGCGGTTCGCTACAAAGCTTGAAAGCCTAGACAACTCTATCCAGACGCATAAGCTGGAGATGGATAGGAGAAGAGCTGTTGTGGAAGAAGCCCTTGCCGTTGAGATGCAGTGTCGATCCGAGCATGAAGGGAATGCGGCGAGGGTCTCCAAGCTGTGGGAAAAACTTGCTCGGGCAGAGGAGTGGGCTTCCCAGTCATTGGCAGGTTTGGAGGTAGCGACTGGTCGACTGAACGAAGCGCGATGGGACCTGGATCGTACGAAAGCTGCCCGTACGGGCTGTCTTCGGGCAAGGGCTAATCTGACCCTTACGCATACTCCGGAGGCACGGCTAGAGCAGGCTCGCGCCGATGCTTTGGCCCTTAGGAATGAGAGGATAGCTGCACTGGAGCGGCAGATTCATGGCCTGATTACTCCGCCATCTTGATGTACCCCTTCCTATGTAATTCTGCCTTCTTCGGGAATGAATAACAGCGACTCTTTTCTGATTGTTGTGGACCCATCATTTCGGAATGTAAATGACAGGTTAGGTGAGAGTGATATCCGAGGTAGTATGGACGTGATAAACTCTCGATAAACTTCTTAGCGGGACATATCTATTCAGAGGTCATGCGGACATGATAGAGTGTAACCCAACTAATTATGTTTTTTGGAAGTAGTTTTGTCAGAATTGAGGTCTTTGCTATTTTCCTCTTTGAGCAGGAGAGATTAGGCATAGTACCTTTTCAGGAATTTGCCGTTGATAGGAGCCATTAACAGATCTCCGTTGGGCTGGGCTATCCTGTAGGCGCCGTTTGAGAACATTGTCTCGATCACATAAGGGCCCTCCCATTTGGGCTGGAATTTGCCTTTACTCCTGTGAGTTAGGATCATCGGCCTTCTCACGGCTAGAACTAGCTCACCGACTTTGAACACTCTTTCCTTTACTTTATGATTAAAAGCTTTGGAAATGCGTGCTTGGTAGAGCGCGATGCGCTGCTGAGCTTGGAGGCATTTCTCGTCTAATCCTTCCAGCTCTTCGAGCCTCAACAGGTCATTCTTTTCTCGAGTTAGCTCACTAGTCACGGCTATTCGGAGCGACGGGATCTGGATTTCGATAGGAAGGACCGCCTCGCTTCCGTAGACTAGTAAAAAGGGGGTACAACCTGTTGGTGTCCGTACCGTTGTGCGGTATGCCCAGAGACATTCGCCCAGCTTCTCGTTTCAGTCTCTTTTGTTTGAAGAAACGAACTTCTTCAGGAGCTTGATAATGGTTTTGTTGAAGGCTTCCACCAAACCATTAGCAGCTGGATAATATGCCGTAGAGGCAATGTTGTGTATCCGGTTATTATCGTAAAACCGATAAAACGCTTGGCTGATGAACTGAGGTCCATTATCGTGGATTATCCTTCGGGGAATCCCAAAGCGATAAATGACATGGTGCTTGATGAAGCTGATTACGTCAGACGCCTTTACTTCAGCCAGAGGGATTGCTTCGGCCCATTTGGAAAAGTAATCTGTGATGGCCAGTATAAACCGGTGGCCTCTGGAGGAAGACGGGTGAATGGGCCCAACGATATCCATACCCCAGGCTTCGAAGGGCCAGGATGCAATCATAGGATGTAGATATTCAGACGGTTGATGTATGAAGTCTGCATGGACCTGGCAGGCCCTGCATCATTTTGCATAGCTGATCGCGTCTGTGATCATAGTGGGCCAGTAATAGCCCATTCTCCTGATGCGGTCCTGCAGCTTAGGACCGGGCTGATGCGCTCCGCATACGCCATCGTGAGCTTCACGGATAATCTGCTGTGCCTTGGCGCCAGCGAGACATCTTAACAGCAGTCCGTCGTAGGTCCGGCAATACAGGTATTGTGAAGATGCATCGAAGTAGAAGCGTAATGATCGTCTCTTGACGGATACTGCTTCTTTGGGGTCCTCTGGCAAGATTCCATATGCCACAAAATCTATGAAGGGACTCGTCCAATCTCTTGTAGGAGGATCGGCGTTTACAGCGTAGCTGCGTTCTAGGTGACAGCTGTTCTTCACACAGAACAAATCTCTGTTAAGAAGGATTACCGAATCCTGCCTTCTTATAGGGGTGGCTAAGTCCGCAGCTAGGCTGGCCAGGGCATCAGCTTCGAGATTCTGAGATCGAGGTACATGCTCTAGGAAGAACCCTTTGAACATCATGGCTATCTCGACCGTTGCTTGGTGATAGGGGATGAGGTCTGGATTTCGGACTTCCTATATCCCCCTGACTTGGTTGACGATGAGCAGAGAATCGCCGAAAGCTTCCAGGGATTCCACCCCCAGCTCTTTAGCGACTTGGAGCCCGATTAGCAGGGCATTGTATTCTGCCACATTGTTGGAGCAGGGCTCGTTAAGAGAATATGCTCGGTAGATGACGAGCTGATCTGGAGTAACTAGGATGACTCCTACTCCTGAAACGATGTTTCCCTTAGGACCGACTCTGGAGGCGCCATCGAAGAATAGTTGCCATACGTCACTTTCTCTTGTAAAATTACATTCCGCAACTTCATCGGGGATGTCTTCGTATAGTTTGGAGGTCTCCGGGATTGGATGGGCTGCTAGGAAGTCGGCCAGTGCTTGGCCTTTGATGGACTTCTGTGGGACGTAGACCATGTCATATGGCGTCAGTAGCATTGCCCAAGTTGCGAGTCGGGAGTTAAGGGCACTTGGCTTGCTCATCAGCACCCGGAGAGGGTTGATCCTGGAGATGATATGAATAGTCTGACCGGCGACGTAGTATCGATTCTTCTGGACAGCGAACATCAGAGCCAAGCATTCCTTCTCCACTGGGTTGTACCGGTGTTCGGCCCCGACCATTATCCTGCTGAGGTAGTAGATAGCCTGTTCATGACCCGCATCGTTCTTCTGTGCAAGGAGAGCTCCTAGCGAATGATCTATTGCCCGAACGTACAGCAAGAAGGGTTTTCCCATGACGGAAGGCACCAGAACTGGTGGACTGGTTAGGTAGCGCTTGATATCCCCAAACGCTTGCTGGCAGGTTTCGTCCCATATGAAGGACACACCTTTCTTCATGAGGTGAGAGAAGGGCTGACATCTCCCCGAGAGGTTGGATATGAATCGCCGGATGTAAGCCAGACGTCCTTGGAACCCCTTGAGTTCCCTCAGATTATGGGGTGGTCGCATTACTATGATCGCCTGGACTTTGTCAGGGTCTACTTCGATGCCTCTGGCGGTAATGACAAATCCCAAGAATTTGCCACTGGATACCCCCAGAAAGGACTTTGTAGGGTTTATCTTGAGTTGATGCTGGCACATTAACTCGAATACCGCCCTCAGGTCTCGAACGTGATCACCTTTGATGCAGCTTTTGATAGCTATGTCGTCCACGTAACATTCTACTGTCTTGCGTAACTGCTCACGGAATATGTTACTCATAGCTCGTTGGTATGTAGCCCCGGCGTTCTTTAATCCGAAGGACATGACCGTATAGCAATATACCCCCAGTGGTATCCGGAAGGCAGTGTGCTTTTCGTCTTCCGGATGCATCTTGATCTGATTGTATCCCGAGAACCCGTCCATAAAAGACATACGCTCGAAGCCGCAGGTGTTATCGATCATGATGTCCGTGATGGGAAGGGGGAATTCATCTTTGGGGCAGGCCGTATTCAGATCTCGGTAGTCGATACAGATACGTACCTTCCCATTTTTCTTCATGACTGGGACAACGTTGGCGACCCAGTCGAGATGTTGTTCTTCCCGGATGAAACTGCAGGTTATCAACTTCTTGACTTCGTCCTCGATGGCGTCCATCATATCCGGGAGAAACCGACGTTGGTGTTGTTTCACTGGCTTCGAATCGGTCAAAATATTAAGCTTATGAGTAGCTACCCTCGGGTCTAGGCCTGGCATGTCCTCATAACCCCATGCAAAGACGTCGACATATTCCTTTATCAGCTATATGATCTCTTCCTTTTCGACTAGGGGAAGATTGTTACTGACAAATATTGGCTTTGGTGAGAGCTCACCCCCAACATTGACTTGGATAACTTCGTCCTTGGTGGGAGGTTCTCTCTGCTCGAAGTGGAATTCCCATTGTGTATCCATTTGTTGAGCCCAGGGGTCGTTCTCGAACGTCTCCAACTTTGGGGTTGTGACTCCATCGGGGATGGAGGTACACATCTGCTCAGAGGTGATATTGACATGGCAGTTTTTTGTGGACTTAACATCACTGGCGTGCTTAGAATTTAAGTACGGATGTTAAGTGTAGATGATAATCAATATCAGAGGTAATATGGACATGATGATTGACGGCCGAAAGTTTTATTCAGAGGTAATATGAATATGACAAACTTTTGTGATTGTGACTCCATCGGGGACGGAGGTACACATCTGCTCAGAGGTGATATGGACATGGCAGTTTTTTGTGGACTTAACATCACTGGCGTTCTTAGAATTTAAGTACGGATGTTAAGTGTAGATGATAATCAATATCAGAGGTAATATGGACATGACAAACTTTTATGATTGTGACTCCATCGGGGACGGAGGTACACATCTGCTCAGAGGTGATATGGACATGGCAGTTTTTTGTGGACTTAACATCACTGTCGTGCTTTGAATTTAAGTACGGATGTTAAGTGTAGATGACAATCAATATCAGAGGTAATATAGACATGATGATTGATGGCCGAAAGTTTTATTCAGAGGTAATATGAGCATGACAAACTTTTGTGATTGTGACTCCATCGGGGACGGAGGTACACATCTGCTCAGAGGTGATATGGACATGGCAGTTTTTTGTGGACTTAACATCACTGGCGTGCTTAGAATTTAAGTACGGATGTTAAGTGTAGATGACAATCAATATCAGAGGTAATATGGACATGATAATTGACGGCCGAAAGTTTTATTCAGAGGTAATATGAACATGACAAACTTTTGTGATTGTGACTCCATCGGGGACGGAGGTACACATCTGCTCAGAGATGATATGGACATGGCAGTTTTTTGTGGACTTAACATCACTGGCGTTCTTAGAATTTAAGTACGGATGTTAAGTGTAGATGACAATCAATATCAGAGGTAATATGGACATGATGATTGACGGCCGAAAGTTTTATTCAGAGGTAATATGAACATGATAAACTTTTGTGATTGTGACTCCATCGGGGACGGAGGTACACATCTGCTCAGAGGTGATATGGACATGGCAGTTTTTTGTGGACTTAACATCACTGGCGTTCTTAGAATTTAAGTACGGATGTTAAGTGTAGATGATAATCAATATCAGAGGTAATATGGACATGATGATTGACGGCCGAAAGTTTTATTCAGAGGTAATATGAACATGACAAACTTTTGTGATTGTTACTCCATCGGGGGCGGAGGTATACATCTGCTATCCCGCTGAAGTGATCGTTCCCTTATTTTTTTATAAATGCAGAGTAATGACCTTAGCATCGATTAATTCCTGAATTCTCCTTTTTAGCACATAGCAGGTCCTTGTACGGTGATGAGTGTACCGATGGAAGAGGCAATAATCTGGGTCATCGACTCTGTCGGCCCTCTCAGGGTATTTGATGTCAGGTAGCTGAAGCTTATGTTCCCCCCTTAATATGTTGAAGATTTCAACTATGTCATCTTCTTTGAAGGAGAAAGTTCCTTTTGGTCGCAGGGCTCCTGATGCCTGAGTTTCACGGTCTTCCGGGAAGATTGCCATTGATGTATCATCTCCGACTCTCGAGGACCTTCCGTCCCTAGCCTTGGACGCTACTTTGTTTCATCGAGGTGAGTTACCCCTGGACACGCTGTGGCCTCTGGTCAAAGAAACTGATTCAGCAGGAGTTGCCACGGGTGGTACAGGATTAGATTTTGAAGTTTTGGGTTTTGCAGCATATCCCAACCCGAAACGAGTTTGTTGATGGTAAGAAGTACTCTGCAACGGTGTTCGTCGACCTTTTCCATAGTTGAGGCCTTGCTTTGATTTTAAATCATAACCCATGTTCTGTATAATCTTCAAAGCTTATGGGCTATACCTGTGGATTTGCATTTTCCCACTCTCAGACTCGCGGAATTCTTTCTGTTCAACCGGACCGCTCCGCTTGTGTTTGAAAACTATCGGATGCTGATCGTCGCGGGTAGGAGGGACAATAAAGGCTTCATTTTCATATGGTTCATACATCATGATGATATTAGATGTTGTTGCATCTTCCCATACGATCGCTCCCCGTTTGACAGTTAGGGGTTTTAAAACTTGTTTACGACTCATGTCTTTGTCTTTCTGGATCAAATAGGTACGCAGGTCAGGAGGTTTTGCAGAAGAAGAAGACGAAGGCTTGTTTCTTCTGTTCCCATCAGCGGGTATGCGGAGGATGGGCACCATAGTTTCCCCTATGCCACCTGTATACAACAGGTTGGCCATCTGGGCGGCGGATAATCCCCTGGGAGGGAGTCTTTCCGCGATCTGAGCTTGTTTTACGCCGAGGGACTGTGCCTGGCGTAATTTGGGGAATCGCTCAGTCTGGCATAAAGCTGGAGAGGCCCTCAGTTGGCCACTAGCTTCTCGTATAATTCGGAGAATAGGCGGATCATTCTTTTGCTGGCGTAAAGGCCGAGTAGTTGAGTATTCGCCCGCTTGCTTTCCCTTGCGGAGATCGCAGCGCTCATCTGGTTCACCGTAGAGGTCAGATGTCGTCCTGCGCCTGGAGCGTGATCTGTACTTCTGATTTGGCATTGAGGCACCATCAGAGGTTTTGTCTGTACCACGCATAGCGGGAGACTGATTTCTGCACGTATAGCGCAGTGGATACTCCTGGGTTAGCGCTGAGGCTTTACCAGAAGTTTTGTCTGTACCGCGCGTAGCGGGAGACTGAATTTTACGTGCGGGGCACGGAGGGAGCGATGCTACCACCTCATTGGTCGGAGAGATCGGAGAGTCCACAGGAACGGCGGAGGATGTCTTGGGCATCCACACTTTGCGTAGCTTCCTGTTGTCTTGGACGGAGAGAGAGTGAGAGCTACCCCCAGCCCGAAGCATGTCTTCGTAGGCAGACTGGTCGAAATGAACGACCAGTATCTTCTTCACGGTTCCTACAGATACCGCATCGTGTTGAGCAATTACTTCCTCGTCAGAAGAGAAAGACGTCCCCAGCAGAGTCGCCATCTTGTTTGTGGTATTAAACGAAAGAATAAAAGTGTATTTCAATGACAGGGTTTATACGAGACCCGTGCCCTTTGGTTTACAAACAAACTTGTACAATTCGATCCTATACGAGGATGCGGGAGTACAATTTATTTAATCTGGGTATAAATTGCTATAGGTGTCTGATCTACGGTCGATCACTTTAGCCCTTGGACTACACGATGTTGAAGAAGTGCCGTGGAAGACAGGATGCAGCTTCGGAGGTTGCGAAGGAGGGTGGATGCGCGATGCTGAAGGTCGTCGCTCCCTATTCCTTGCCTGAGCTCTATATTCTTCTCTCTCTCTCTCTGTCTCTCCCTCTTGATCTCCAGTTCGGTGACCTTGTTCGATCCTTCTTTTAAAGTTTCGAGCTTTGATCTGGTATTGGTATTCTTGGCCAAATTTTCTGACCTTGTTCGATCTTCCAAATTGTCGACCTTGTTCCCCATTGATAGGGGTCTCTATTTATAGAGTTTTGGTGACAGTGACCACTCCATCGGTGTAACAACCGAGGAGTGGAAAGTACAGCACCCTTTTACACAATGGTTAAAGTAATCAATGCCTACGTATAGATGATCTTTTGAATGAGCGTGTGACGCGGGTCCAACAAAGGGGACACAACGCGTACAATTGCTACTAAGATCATGGCGTAAAAGCCACGTAGGTAGGTATCCATTATGTAGAAGAGGTTGGCGTAGAAGCCAAATGTCTGTCACCTTGGCGTAGAAGCCAAATAGGCATAGAAGCCGAGTAGGCGTGGAAGCCGAGTAGTCGTAGAGACTGAGGGGGCATGGAAGCCGAGCAGGCATAGAAGCCGAACAGGCATAGAAGCCGAGTAGGCGTGGAAGCCGAGCAGTCGTAGAGACTGAGGGGGCACGGAAGCCGTAGGAGCACAGATCCTGAATGGGCGTAGAAGCCGCTGCGTACCGTGCCAGGGTGCTGATGTGGACATCTTTAGCCGGAATTACGGCTTTTGGAGATCAAATCTTTGGCAGAGATTTGCCATCATCCTGTGCATTAAATGCGGAGACGTGCCTTGAGGGGAAACTATCACCGCTCTGTGCGTTTTGATAGAGGGATGTGCCTTAAGGGGACACTGTCATCGCTCTGTGTGCTTTGGCGGAGAGACGTGCCTCGAGGGGACACTATCACCGCTCTGTGTGCTTTGGCGGAGAGACGTGCCTCGAGCACTGTACGAAGCGCAGCTTTTGACGTGGCAGAAGGTTTGTCTTCTGCGGAGCGTAAAATAGCCCATGTTTGCCTGTGTAAAACAAGGCAGCGTGTTCTCTTTGCACGCGAAAGAGCGGTTTATGCCGGGGATTTTTAGTAAGCGCCGGTTTGGTGATATTTTAACCAAATCCTCTGCATTAAATACTGAGATCCGCCATCATACTATGGAGCGCGTCCCGAGGGGTCTGCCTCCATTCCCAACCGTCGTTTGGGTAGCTGTGCAGCACTTTTTATCAGGAGTCAGAGGTCTGGTTTACTGCATGACTGGACAGTTTCTTTTCGAGAATACGAAGCGTTCCTCGTACGCTTTAACGCTGCTTTGAGAGCGGCTGGGTTTTACGCTATGGAGGCGATGAAGAACCCTATTTTACGCTGGATGGCTCTGAAGGTCTCTGCCTACGCTGCTCTGTATCAAGACGCTACGTAGATCTTCCAAGCAATTTTTTTATGCTTCTATAGCCATGATGCAAGCCCAACAGCAAGTTCAACAGAAGTCGCAGCGTCAGGAGGCAGAGTACCTGAGAACCAGCCTAGTAAATGCATTTGAGCAGGCAAACCCGCAAGCTAGGCGACCAGCGACAGGATCTATCACTGATTTCTGTCAACTCAAGCCCCATACCTTTTCGGGCAAGGAAGGACCAACTGAAGTGCACGAGTGGCTCACAAACACACAACATCAGTTGGAAGCGGCTGAACTTCCGCGGGAGAGATGGATGACTACTGTCCGGATGCAACTGACGGACAATGCGCACCATTGGTGGCTAGCCGAAGAGAGGAGGCTCGGACATGACCGAGTCACTTGGGAGGAGTTCTCTCGACTCTTCCAAGAGATATAAATCCCAGCTGTTGCTAGGTCAGAACTCCGAGACAAGTTCAACCGCCTCATCCAAGGCAATATGACGGTGGAGGAGTACAATGCTGAATTCATTCGCCTGAGTCGTTTCGCCCCTTCTCTAATTCCCACCGAAGAAGAGAAGGCGGAGAAGTTCTTTGACGGACTCAGGTTCGAGCTTCAGAGGTTGAATGGATCTGTTGCAGCTACATCGTACACCGACGTCCTTGCTGCAGCACGACGCATGGAGCGCGTCACCAGGAGGAAGTCAAGTCTGAAGCGGCCATTTACCTCAGTACCATCCAAGGCATTACAGAAAGATTCTGCAAAGCGACTCCAGAAGAATCTACCTCAGAGAGCAGCACCAAGAACCCTACCTACTTGTCATTTCTGCGGCAAGTTAGGCCACATTGAAAAGGAGTGCAGACGCAAATTGGGACTATGCCTGGTTTGTGGATCCAACCAGCATCTCTCCAGGGACTGCTCTGAACGCAGAGAGGGAGTACCACGACTAGCTTTACCTGCACCAAGGCCAGATTATCCAGCAGTGGGAGCACAGCAGACGGGAGTTGGAGGAGTCAGACTACCAGCTCCAGGAGGATATCAGCAGAGACCACCATTGCCACCACAGGCAGCACTATTCCAGCAGGCTCGTCAGCCGAGGTGTCCAGCTCAAGGACGAGGTCAGGCATTTGCATTGGCTGTTCAGGAAGAAGCTACTGCTGGAGAAGTTATAGCAGGTACTATTTTAGTAGCATCATTACCTGTTATAGCATTATTTGATTCTGGAGCATTGCATTCATTCATAGCTGCTAGCTTCGTAGTCACCCATAGAGTAGCTACTGCACCCCTTCCGAAGACTAAGAGAATTCTTACGGGAGGTGGAATTATACCGGTTAGTGATATCTGTAGATCATATTCGGTAGTAGTCTGTGGAAGAGAGATGTGAGCCCAATTTCTGATATTTTCTATGTCTGACTATGATGTTGTACTTGGTATGGACTGGTTAAGTCAGTATCATACGACTCTTGATTGTCGGCTTGGAAAGGTTATATTTAGACCACCTGGACATTCAGAGTTTGAGTTTCTTCGGGGAGCTGTAGAGCAAAGTGTTCAGCCAACTCTTAGGGTATTATCTGTAGAAGGAGAGTCAGGTTACCCAAGAGTTATATCAGAGTTTGTGGATATATTTCCCGATGATCTTCCAGGTTTACCACCTGATCGGGAAATAGAATGCACAATAGACTTAACTCCAGGAGCAGAGCCTATCACTTTATCGGTATATCGGCTAGCACCTAAGGAGTTAGTGGAGTTGAAGAATCAAGTTGATGATCTTCTGGAGAAGGGTTTCATCCCGCCCAGTGTTTCACCATGGGGAGCACCCATACTTTTTGTACCTAAGAAGGATGGAACAGTTCGCCTGTGTATTGATTACAGGGCGTTAAACGCTGTGACCATTAAGAACCGGTATCTCTTGCCACACATTGATGACTTATTTGATCCATTGAATGGAGCTAGGGTATTCTCGAAGATTGACCTTAGATCCGGTTATCACCAGATTAGAGTGAGGAAGGAAGATATCCCGAAGACATCCTTCAGGACCAAGTATGGACACTATGAGTTTTTAGTAATGTCGTTTGGTTTAACCAACGCGCCTACTGTGTTCATGAGCTTGATGAACCGAGTTTTCCATCAGTACTTGGATAAATTTATGGTTGTGTTTATTGATGATATTCTGGTATATTCCAAAAGCCACGAAGAGCATGAGGAGCATCTCAGAATCGTGCTAGAAATGTTGAGGCAGGAGAAGCTATATGCTAAGCTCAGTAAATATGAGTTTTGTATGGATAAGGTGCCTTTCTTAGGACATATTATCTCAGGAGAAGGACCGTCAGTTGATCCAGAGAAGGTTGCTGCCATTGAGACTTGGCCTACACCAACATCAGTTGCTGAAGTGAGAAGTTTTTTAGGACTTGTTAGATACTACAGAAGGTTCGTAGAATTTTTCGCAAGGATTGCGGAGCCGATGACGAAGCTGACACGTAAAGATCAAGAGTTTGCATGGACAGAAGAATGTCATAAGGCCTTTGAAGAATTGAAGAGGCGTCTAACAACAGCACCAGTCTTGACTCTTCCTTCAGGGTCAGGAGGTTTTGTTGTTTATAGCGATGCGTCAGGTAGTGGCCTAGGATGTGTTTTGATGCAACATGGCAAAGTTATTGCTTATGCATCGAGATAGTTGAAGGTCCATGAGAAGAACTACCCAACGCATGATCTGGAGCTAGCTGCAGTAATATTTGCACTGAAGATTTGGAGACACTATCTTTATGGAGAGAAGGTGGAAATCTTCACTGATCATAAAAGTCTGAAGTATGTATATACTCAGAAGGAGCTCAACATAAGGCAAAGACGCTGGCTTGAGTTGATGGTGGACTTTGATATAGATTTACAGTACCATCCGGGGAAGGCGAATATAGTAGCAGACGCACTCAACAGGAAGCCTACGGCTTATTTCTTGACGATGCAGCCTGAGCTATTGAGAGATCTACAGGAGCTCCAGATAGAGGTTATTTTACCAGGACAGAGTGGCTTGCTGGCTAATTTGGAAGTGAAGTCATCGCTTGTGGAAAGGATTAAAGAAGCTTTGCCTACTGATGCTAGATTTTGAAGACTCAAAGAGAAGACAGAAGCAGGCATGCAGACGGGACTTCGCATACATGAGGATGGAACATTAAGGTGCGGAGATCGCCTATATATTCCAAATGGAGAATTGAGACAGGAGTTAATGACTGAAGCACATAGCTCCATGTACTCTGTTCATCCAGGAGGAACAAAGATGTACCGAGATCTAAGGCAGTATTATTGGTGGCATAGACTGAAGAGGAAGATTGCAAGATTTGTGGCTAAATGTTTAGTCTGCCAACAAGTAAAAGCCGAGCATCAGAGGACTGCTGGAATGTTGAAGCCGCTTCCCATACCAAAATGGAAGTGGGAATATATCACCATGGATTTTGTCACAGGATTCCCAATGAGCCCCAGCGGAAGAGATGCGGTATAGGTTATGGTGGATCGACTCACTAAATCGGCATATTTCTTGCCGTTTAGAGTTTGAAAGTCCACAGAGGTACTAGCCGACATGTATATGCGACAAATCGTGAGATTGCATGGAGTGCCGGTTAGTATTGTATCAGATTGAGACTCGAGATTTACATCTCATTTCTGGCGAAGCCTGCAGGAGAGTCTTGGCACCAGACTCAAATTCAGCACTGCCTATCATCCGCAGACAGATGGTCAATCAGAACGTACTATCCAGATCTTGGAGGATAAGCTGCGATCATGTATGTTAGACTTTGCAGGGTCTTGGGAAGATTATTTGCATTTAGTGAAGTTCTCATACAACAACAGTTATCAGGCAAGCATCAAGATGGCACCTTTCGAGGCATTGTACGGTAGGAAATGCAGATCGCCGATATGCTGGAGTGACGTTGGAGAGCATCAAATATTGGGTCCAGAGTTGGTAATGCAAACAGTGGAGAAGGTAAAACAAATCCAGAATCATCTTCGTGCAGCTCAGGACAGACAGAAGCATTGGGCTGATACACACCGACGTCCCCTGGAGTTCAAGGAAGGAGAACATGTATTCTTGAGAATTTTACCTACTCGAGGTACTATTCATTTTGGGAGCAGAGGCAAGTTGAGTCCAAGGTACATTGGGCCCTTTGATATTCATTCTGGAGCTACTCGAGGTACTATTCATTCTGGAGTTCAAGGAAGGAGAACATGTATTCTTGAGAATTTTACCTACTCGAGGTACTATTCATTTTGGGAGCAGAGGCAAGTTGAGTCCAAGGTACATTGGGCCCTTTGATATTCATTCTGGAGCTACTCGAGGTACTATTCATTCTGGAGCTCATTGGTGAGGTGGCCTGTCGTCTTGCATTACCTCCATCTTTAGAGGGAGTGCATGATATATTCCATGTCTCACAGCTGAGAAGGTACGTGACTGACCCAAGTCACGTAGTTGATCATTCTGAGATTGTAGTAGGCCCAAGCCTGAGATATGAAGAACAACCAGTGGGTATACTCGGTACCAGTGAGAAGACACTGCGAGGACAGATAATTAAACTGGTTCGTATGGCTTGGCAGAAATACTCACCTGGTGAATCTACCTGGGAGAGGGAGGATATCATTCGCCAACGATATCCCCATTTATTCGAGGATGTAGGTATATCCTAAGTAATTTTTGTAAATCCCATAATTTTGTTCTTTAGTAGCTTAATCTTTAATTACGAGGACGCAATTTTCTTAAGGGGGATAGATTGTAATCACCAGAAAATTTTAGAATTTTGAAAAAAATAATTTTCTAAAATTAATTAGCCTTTTCTGTAATTTTTAAAACAATAAAATAAGGTAGTATGATTTAAAATAAATTTTTAAAAGATAATAAATAATATTAAAATATGATGAAAATTAGGTTTTCTAGTGTAAAATTGAAAATCGAACATAGGGTAATTTTTCGAGAATTTATTGGATCCCGGATAGATTTTTAAAGCATTAAAAACTGTTGATTATTTAAACTAATTAATTAAACCAATATAAAATAAAACCAAACCGAACCCAAAATAGAACCGGACCGGACCGACCGGTCTGCCCGATACGGCCCAACCCATTAACGGGTCGGATCTGGGTCAGACCCGACCCGCCAGTACCCGACCCGATCCGGTGGAAACCCTAACCCCTAAATTTGAACAGGCCCGACACTTCCCCTGCCGGCGGCCGTTTCCGCCGCCGTGGCCGCCGGCGGACCCCGGTTCCCTCCCCTGGAACTCCCGCCTGTTCCCTTTCGACTTCCGGCCATAACCTCCGGCGGTCCCTCTCCCACTCGACCCCCTATTTAAACCCAAGTCATCCGCCGAAAAACCCCTTCCAAACCCATCTTCTCCGATGAACTCTGTGATTCCGGCGACCTCCTTCCAGCCTCCGACCACCCGGCGCCACCACTCGGCACCTCCGGAACCCTCCGCTACACCTCCAGCAGCTCTCCGCCGCACCCAGAACCACCTCGAGCCCTACTTCCACCGCCCTCCAGACCCGCTGCCGGCTCTTTCCTGTCCCCGACGACTCCGGCCGGCGCTGACAGCTCCGGCGCCGACTCCACCCATACCCCAACCAGTTTCGGCAAAGCGGTCCACATATGGAGACCTTTGACCCTGACCCGGTTTTTGGTGCAAAGCGGCCCACATATGGACCCCGTTTTGTCCAAGAAATGTCGTTTTTGCCCTTGTGTCCAAATTGGGCTTAAGGACATGCGTTTCTAGCTATTTCATATGTTCTGAGACTGTTGGTAATGTTCATTTCAGCTTTTGGAGGAGTATTTACGGAACCCACGGATACAGGGACCGCTACTAGTATTCCAACCCCAAGCAAGTGTACCTTGCCAAATTATTTAGTTTTGATATTTATTTCCTTGCTTATTTACATTGTTGATTATGCTTAAACCTAGGACCGTATGACCTACTTAGCGTCCGATTAATAGTCGGGTGCCAACCCCGTACACGGAGTTGTGTACGTCATTTAGAGATGGACATGCGTGACCCTTTACATTCTCATACTAGTTTTATCAAGTACATTATAACCTAGTATACTTGACACCATACATAAGACAGAATCTTCCTGAGATATTCATGGTGATTCTGTGTAGGATACAGGATGGACATAGACATTATATTCTTAGATTATGACTTATTGCATTAGCTATGATCTCATGTGACATGGACATGAGACGTTATGGACATGAGACATGTGGTTACATTAGGGTGGGGAGAGACACACAGGCTACAGGCTGTTCTATATATATCTACTACTATTGTGAGGTTGTAGAGCTAGACCCATTACTTGTTATTACTGCTACCGGCTTCCCGACACAGAGCTTGTAGCGGTCTCAGCCTGAGTACTAGTGATGCTCTCAGTTGTATTTTCACATAGATGGTTATGTAGTTACCCTGCTTATTTTATTTACTATTACACTGCATTTATTTTGTCTTATATTATTTATACCTTGCTATGTCCCCTGAGGACCTGGATCCGGATGATGTCTCTAGGTTTAGCAGAAGAGCATTATCCAGAAGTTTACGGGACAAGAGCTGAAGCTGTACCAGAACCTTTTGCTGAAGCTGAACCCAACTTAGAAGCAGAGGTGATGGTTGAAGACTTTTCTTGAGTTTATGTTATTTGTACTCATCAGATACTTTATTTTGGACTCCTTTGTTCTGGTTTGATGAACCAGTATTTTAGACTTTTATCGGGTTATTTCCCGACATACTTTGCTGAGACTGGACATTGATGTACTTTTCTTATTTGTTGTTATTCTTATTATTTTGTGTGTGGATGAGATTAGTTTAGACTTGTTGTTGTAGACCTATATTACAGCTTAAGTATGCCCCGATGGATCCATTAAATTGGGTTTGTCCATCGGTCCGTGCTGCTGGCCGTTGCCACGTGTCTAGTCCCTTGGTATTTTTGGGACTGGGGCGTGACAAGGGCAACACCAAAAATTGGGCCAATCTCGGATTTCACCCAAATTTGACACAAAACCTAATGTCAAAGTCTCCTAACACATCCAAACAAGCTCCAACTTCCTCCCACAGGTAGTCCTATGGTCTAGAAAATTTCTAAACTACTAATTTTACTATATTAGAGTAATCACAAGGAGAAAAATCAGGGTTTACCTCTTGGGAGTTGAAATCCCAAGCCAAAGTCTCCAAAAAGCTCCAAATTCACCACACCAAGCTTCCAACCCAAGATCCAATACTAAATCTAAGCTCTACACACCTAGGTTAGGGAAAAGCAAGGGGTTAGGGTTGCATCTATGGAAGGAATAGAAGAATGAAGAGAAGAAAGTGAAGAAAACTTACTTGAATGTAGAAATTGGAAGAAGGAAGAAGAAGAAAAGAGTGGAGAAGAAGAAGAAGAAGAAGAAAGGAAATGAAAGAATGGAATGGGGGGGGTGCTGCTCCTAATCGTCCAGGAAAGAAATGGGTTAGGGTTGGGTTTGGTTAAAATGACTAAATTGCCCTCCAATTCAAGTCATCCTAATTGGGGTTTAGGTTTGTAGTTCCAAAAGCACTCTAATAAATCCCTAATCACTTCAACTAACTAATAAAAATATAAATAACTATTCTAAGCCAATAAATAAGTCTGACAAGGGTATTGGTTGTGTTTGGCATGGGTCCACTAGGTTCTGACATGGGTCCAGGCTAGCCAAAACACCAAAATAACTAATAAAAAATAATACAACCAAAAATTAAATATAAATACAAATATTTATGATAAATACACAATTAACCAAATTAAAATAAAAAAATACCCTGCTCTGGAAAATGGGATAGTGACAGAGGACAACTAGTAGGCGTATGGGATACACACATTGGAATCCATAGTATCCGGAGGAGCCACGAATCCAATGACTCCCTTTATGCTGGTGCCCCATTCTTTGGAGCGGTATGGACGTTATATTATTTGGACGCCCCGTTATTCAGAGCGGTATGGACGTTATATACTATGCAGATGCCCCGTTCTTCGGAGCGGTATGGTCGTTATGCCTACGCCTACCTATACGTACCAAAGTTGTCCTCACAATGCATTCACTTAGATGGTTAGCACACCCTTTATTTATTTTATTCAGTATTTATATATCTAGCATGCTTCTATATATCTTGTTACGTCCCTCTGAGGACCTGGTACCTTTCCAGATTTGGACGAGGCATATTACCCTACAGTGTACGGGCCAGGACATGAGACTAGGTACGCCACCACGGAGGAGCTAGAGGTGATACCGTCAGAGTTTTCGTGATCAGTTGGTAGGCCTTCTGCCTAGGATTGGAGCATCATTATCTAGTCAGCCGATGCCCTAGTCATTACTCTTTTTATCTGTCATTTAGTACTTTTATTTCGTCATAGTAGTGGATTTGTTCCTACCAGACATTCTTGGTTGTACTATGATATTTGAGACTGGCGTTTATTTCCCAGTATTTATTCTAGTACTTTTTGGTTATATTTGTGGATGAGATTAGATTACCTGTTGTTGAATTATATTGGACTTGTAGTATTTAGGACAGCGTAGCACTCTTCGCTAGGATCCACTAAATTGGGTTATCCTCGGAGTCGTGTCACCTGGCTATTGCCATGTGGCCTGGTCCCGTGTATTTTTGGGACCGGGGCGTGACAACGTTGTACGGGGTAGCTGGCCAAGTCCGTCTTCGTATTCATATACTGGGCATGACAATATTTTAGTGGTAGCCCATGTAAATCTGGTCTTCATACTTGTAGGGTGTCAAGGTCATAAGAGTCTCAAGCAAACATGGTCCTTCTTAAAATTATGAATTCATCCTCTTAGATACTCAGCATGAATTCTCCCAGATTTGTTGCTTTCTTGTTCCTTCTCGTCATATGATTATTATTTCTTGTGATCTTCTTTAGGGATTCCCCTTCCCCTGATGCTGTAGTAAAGAGAGAGACAGAGTTGCCAATAGAACAAAATCCTGTGAAACCCCAACCAAGGATCCGAGTTAAGCCTGCAATGAATGGGATAGAGCAGTAGGCTCCAGGTATTCTCGTACCTCCCGCAGTACCAGCAGTACTAGATACCACGACCTTGCTAGAGATTATCTATATATTATTGGCTTCCCAACAATACCAGATGGTGGTGCAACAACAACAATAACAACAACAGCAACAACAGCTTCAGCAGGAGGAACATAATATTCTGTTGATCCAAGGGTTTCAGACGGCCCTAGAACGAAGCGGGAGAAGAGATTCTAGAGCATATGTTAGATTTTGTAGACTGAACCCCAGGTATTTTGATGGCACGGAGGACGCAATGACGGCTAAAGTTTTGACAGAGTAACTGGTTAACCTGGTTCGCCTATAACTCCAAGATCTGGCAAGGGATTGGTGGGCTACGGAGGAGGTACGACTGAGGCATCCTATTTCATGAAAGGATTTCATGACCTGGTTCAGGGTAAAGTACTTTAGGATTGAGGCTCAGTGTGAGTTGTAGCAAAGGTTCATTAACCTGAAGCAAGCTAGAAGGAAAGTAGACTGCTATGCGGCAGAATTTTATCGACTTAGCAGAATTTCCCCAACCATGGTGAAAATATAGTTGGAGAGAGAAATAAGGTTCCAGCAGGGACTTTACTTGAAGATCTTGCATACGATAGAGGTACAAGACTACCAAACCTTTGAGGCAGTATTGATAACAGCCAAGAGAGTTGAACTTACTTCTCAAAGGATGTCATCAAGAATAGTGGATCGAAAGAGTCCTCATGGATAGAACAATGAGGGAGGACCAGTTTTCCAAACATCAGCACCATCACCTGGTATTTGTGTACATAATTCAGCACCGCGGTGGGCGACAGTTTTAACAGTGACAGTACCAACTCAGCAACAGCAGCCGAGGCAGCAACAGCAGCAACAGCAACAAGAATGACGGGGAGCGCCGACAGGTTGTACCTACTTTGGCAAGGGAGATCATACCCGGGATGTTTTCTAACGACCAATTTTGCTCAAGCAGACAACCGATTAAAATGGCGCAAGTTCAACGACCTAACCCGCTTTGCTTAGCGACAAGACTCGTTGAGGCCAAGGATTCCAGACTTGGCCCTTCAAGAGTTCATACTTTGACTTTCAAAGGCTCGCTCAGAGTATGGCTCGATCGAGGCAAATCATCGCTAAGGTGGGTGGCTACGATGAACTTGCCTTTGATTAGCCGGTACACTTAAAATATTAAAGATATATGCTAGTCGTTAGGTGAATCACCCTCTGCATGCTAATAAAGAATACAATGCACCAAGCTAAGGGAATAATTCCATCTTGTATTCCTTGTGTTAGAACATGGAAATGAAACTTGGCTTATAATTGGACCCTCGTATGCTACTTTAGCTTCGTGCAAGCAGACCCCGCTATGCTTCGAGTAGATCATTTTATACTCTTCGTAGTGCACTATTTTACTTGTTTACAATGCCCGTCCCATAGATTATGTCGCTCGATATGTCCTTGTATGGTTGCACTCATCGCACTACCCCTTAGACCCCTACTAACGTAAATGTTTATGTTTCATATAAATGCACACTTGCCTGCTTACATTGTATCTTATACTCGTTGCCTCATTTTAATACTTGTCACATAGTTTATGCCATAATCAAGTAACACTATCCATGTCATGCATTCATCTTGTTCTCCCTAGAAGATAATCTAATAGTTATTTCGTGCAAGTATGAAACTGAAAGTATCCGAGACCGTTGGGTCACCAAGGCATCTCCGAACCAGGGGATTATACTATGTAAAGTTTAACTCTTAGCGAGAATCATATCAAGTAAAGCAAGAATCGTAGCTCATGGAGCATACTCGTTCTGAACAAGAATCAAGAATCAAGAATCAAGAATCAAGAATCAATATATCATTTTATGAATCCCATGAACATAAAACCCTCGACTTCCATGGTCACGGATAACTCGTGCACGAGGTAATAAAATAGATTCCTCAGATGATCATCGGGGCACTGGGATCGTACTGTCCTAGAAGAAATATGGGTATTATGTGACCAAATTGGTTGGATGATCTCTGGTTTGGGTGACATAATATATTCAGTGGTCGGACCCTTGGTAGTGCATCATATACTTGGATAATCAGTCTGACTCTATGATCTATGGTAGTCTCTCCATGTTTGGTCAAAATGATGGGTAACACCCAATAACTCTTGTGCTATGCCACATCTTCGTCCGAGACTATGCATCATCCTTTATGGATAAGGTAGTGACCTCATGTTCATATAGATAAGTCATCATAGCTTAGCGGTAATCCATGTGCGAGTCATTGTATCACATCCAGTGAATCTAAAATACCTGAACGGATATGTGTATAACACACTTATACATAATTGAATACTTAAACATCTTCTGCAACACTTCTGGATAATCCACGTAACTCGTGCACCTGAATCAGAACCTCGCTAATGACATTCATGTTTACTTATTCTATTTCCCATGGATTTTATTATATAAGCTTGTGCTTGGTTTAACTTAGTTTTTCTTGGACAGGGAAGGACGGATGGTAAGTTGATAAGTCTCACCGTGTTACTCTTATATCGTACGGTGCACTGCCACACAAGTTAGGCTTTTTATTATGCCATAAAACTAATCCTAAGGCAAGACTAGAAAGATAACTTAATAGATGGTGAGTGAAATCTATATAATATGTTTAGATTTGTCAAACGGGAGAGAAGCCTTCCCACCAATATATTCATGTACTGATAACCCTCCAGATTGCTTGCAGGGTGTGGGAGAACCTCGTTAAGTGCATAAATCTCTTTTTTGCGTTCTAAGGCATAGAGTTCATGCTGGAGCCTTGGAACATTGCGTCCGGAACTGAAGCACATATACAAGACATAATATTAAAATATTGCCTATGTATCATTCCATAAATATAGCCACTTGGAATGTTTTTATTATTTTGAGAGAGAGGGCTTAAGAGACTTGTAATCTCAGCCTAGTGCCGCTTGTAACACTTGTCCAATATCAATAAAGTGCTTATTTTACTTTCATACTTGTGTTATTCAATGCTTTCGCTAAAATGACTCTTTGAACTTGTTACCAATTGTATATTAGTTTCTTATCCCGCTATATTCGGACTATCTATGCAACTTTGTGGCTTAGATATTTTACCGCCTGTTCGGATTATGGCATTGCACGGGCGCAGCTTGTGCTCGTGCACCATCATGTCCAGATGGGAATGATCGTCCCGCGGAAGCGCTGGCGGGGTGATTCGCGCCTAGCAGGGACAGTCGATTACCTGCGGGATATCGGTGCATGACATATTATTATCAGAGCATTGGCTTTACATTTTTGGACTTCTTATCGATTTTCTTAGTATCGAAAGCTCGTTCGTAGGTTATGTGCATACACACTCTCTCGTTGACCCGTTGCGATATTTCATACAATAAGTCTAAATAATTTCAAAAGTTGTATGTGATTGATATAATTGCTTGTACTGGATAGTTATGCGATAACCCTTATTTCGACCTGTGTTAGACTTTAAGGGAATAAAATTGTGTTAGAATTTATAAGTTATAAGCGAACCTGATTACCTATATATGATTATCCAGATGGTTAGTATGCGAGATAGAATATTGTTCAAACGGTTAGCTATGCACACAGCCTTTCGGTTAAGTTGTATTGAGTATCGCGCACCAAGACCTTTTGGTGCGAGCAAGTTTGCAAGCAATATTGGAATATCGTTCAGATAAGGATAAGTCAGAGTTAGAATAGCAACTGATAGAAATATTATCAGTTTATCGCTAAGGCCAATATAGAGATCATGCTTGGATTTCGGGAAATAGCTCGGACGATATTTCTTGTCGGCAGATACAAATCAGATATGGTTATTTGTGGTATTAAACGAAAGAATGAAGATGTATTCAATATGGGGGTTTACACAGAACCCGCCTTCTTTTGTTTACAAACAAACTTGTACAATTTGATCCTATACGAGGATATGGGAGTACAATTTATTTAATCTGGGTAGATATTGCTATAGGTGTCTGATCTGCAGTCAATCACTTTAGCCCTTGGACCACACGATGTTGAAGAAGTGCCGTAGAAGACAGGAAGCAGCTTCGAAGGTTGCAGAAGAGGGTGGATGCACGATGCCAAAGTCGTCGATCCCTACTCTTTGCCTGAGCTCCGGGTGCTCTCTCTCTCTCTCTCTCTCTCTTTCTCTCTCTCTCTCGGGTTCGATCTTCCGATTCTTGTTGACCTGATTCGATCTTCAATTTTTCAGTTTCTCGACCTCGAATCTGATATTGGCTTTCTTGACCAATTTTTCGACCTTGTTCCTCATTGATAGAGGTCTCTATTTATAGAGTTTTAGTGACAGTGACCATTCTGTCGGTATAACAACCGAGGAGTAGAAAGTACAGCACCCTTTTACACAACGGTTAAAGTAACCAATGCCTGCGTATAGATGATCTTTTGAATGAGCGTGTGACACGGGTCCAACTAAAGGACATAACGCATACTATTGCTACGAAGATCATGGCGTAAAAGCCACGTAGGTAGGTATCCATCGTGTAGAAGAGGTTGGCATAGAAGCCAAATGTCTGTCACCATGGCATAGAAGCCAAATAGTTATCAAACCGGCATAGAAGCCGAACAGGCGTAGAAGCCGAACAGGCGTAGAAGCCGAGTGGTCGTAGAGGCCGAATAGGCATAGAAGCCGAGTGGTCGTAGAGGCCGAACAGGCATAGAAGCCGAAGGGGCACAGGGGCCGAGCAGGCATAAAAGCCGAAGGGGCACAGGGGCCGAGCGGGCATAGAAGCCGAAGGGGCACAGGGGCCAAGCAGGCGTAGAAGCCGAAGGGGCACAATCGCTGGATGGGCGTAGAAGCCGCTGCGTACCGTGCGATAGTGCTGACGTGGACGTCTTAGCGGGAATTACGGCTTTTGAAGATATAATCAAATCTCTCGCATTAAATGCCAAGATTTGCCATCATCCCGTGCATTAAATGTGGAGGCATGTTCTTTGACGGCCTGCAACCCTTTCTGCACATCAATCGCAGAGATGTGCCTCGAGAAACTGTCACCGCACTGTGCATTAGGCGAAGAGACGTGCCTCGAACCTCGTATGGAGTGCAGCTTTTGGCGTAGCAGGCGGTTTGTCTACTGCAGAACGTAAACAGCTCCCGTTTTGCCTGTGTAAAACAAGGCAGCGTATCCCCTCGTGCTTTGAAAAAGCAGTTTATGTGAAGGGGATGGCGGTATTTGACATCCTGGGTGGCAGTACGGTGCCATCATTATAGCCGTCGCTTGGGTAGTCGAGCCGTATCCTTTTGCCAGAAGTCTAGACGTCACGTTCTTTGCAGGCTCTGACAGGTTCATTGCAGGATCTGACAGGTTCATTGCAGGATCTGACAGGTTCACTTCGGAGAATATGAAGCGTCTCTTGTACACCTCCATGCTGCATATGAAAAGGGGATGAGTTTAACGCCCTGGAGGTGAAGAAGCACCCTGTTTACGCTGAAGCGGCTTGGACGTACTGCCTTACGCGGATGGTCCTTTGAGCTTTTTTATGTTTTATGCTCTGTTCTAGCGGAAAAGGCTCTGTTGCACGCTTGATGTACTGATACGCCGCGTATAGTCATCCGGCGTATTTTTCATGCTTCTACAAGACCCCCTTCAAAGCTTTCAAATTCCTCGGAAGTTGGAACGCTTTGAATGAAGCATGAACCGCACCTCGTGACTCAAAATGTTTCTGAATGGAGTGTTAAAACGGTCGATGCTGACTTTATGGCGGATTTATTGGGGACCGGTGTGACCCCTTTTCGCCTATAAAAAGGCTGGGGGAGTTTAGCCTGTTCTCCCCATATTTTCATCACCACGCAGAGATGATCGCAGGAGTTCGCCGGGTCAATTTGAGGAAGAAGGAGATCATGTTCTTTCACCGTGTAAGGAGCCGAAAAAGACGGCATCTTCGAGCAAGTGTCCACTGCAACGATGGATCATGGAAGGATATCTTAGCCTCCCTTGCTCGGGATAATCAGCAACTTTATATGGCGTTGCTTCCAGGAGAAGGGAAAGGTCGTATTAGACCACACTGCTTGCAAGCGGTGTCTTCTCCTCTTACCTCCGGCGGTGAGAGCAGCGACTAGCTCTGACCTCGGGCATTGAGTTGGGTGGAATATCCCAACTCAATCTGTCATAGCGCATGGAGTATAGGATATGAAAGCCCCAACTCTGTCATTCTCTCCCCGGTGATCATTGTCATGTCAGTCGGTTTGCGACAACCGACTGACTGCTGGAGAAGATGGATGAAGAATTGAAGCCCAGCGAGAACCTGTCAGGACAGCTTCTGGGCAATCTTCAGACGATGATGGGAAAACCCTCCTGTCGATGGAGTTTCCCTCAGTTGTAATCATGAAAATGAAAAGAAAACCCTTGTAGATTGGATTTCCCTCATATGTAATCATGACTTTGATCTTTTAATAAAATTGTCTTGCTTCTTCATATGATCATCTTGCCATATGTTGCTGTGAAGTCTGAATATGTGTAGCTTTGACATGTCTGAATCTTTATGCCGACTCTGTAGAAAGAGTGCTAGGTCCTGTCCTTTACGCATAGCGAATAGTCCATAGAATGTTGTAGAGCATTTTAAACATTTTAGAACTGTCCTGTTGCTAGGACTGAGGAACCGCGTAGAGCTCTGAACTTCTGATAAAAAGAATTTTTGTTCAGACTTTGTCTTCAAGAATGACTTTCCGAAAAATCCCTTAGAACAGGGTCGAGAAATGGCTGTCTAACTGAGTTGCCATCTTGATAGACGAGATATTCAGACTGGAGTCTGGATGAACCTCCATTTGACCCGAGAAGAGTAATTTCTCAATGTTTGGACTTTTGTATGCTTCGGGTACTTGGGATATGTTGAGGCCAAGAAGGAGTATCTTCTGTATGAACTCCTGTAATTGATCGTTTTGAGTTCGGATATGCGGAAAGTCAGATAGCCGTAGCGTAGATGAGCTGAAAATCTTGAGTTCGTAGGCCTATTGAGCGTAGAAAGCCACCGAGCGTGAGATCATCGATTTGGAGCTGCTAAGCGTAAAGTCGTAGGTTTATAGCCTCTCGAGCGTAAAAGCTACCGAGCACAAAGGCATCCGGGCATAAAACCATAGACTGATAGCTTGCGAGCATAGAACCGTAGATCTGTTGCTGTCGAGCGTAGAAAGCTCCTTAACGTAGAACTGTAGATTTGTAGCCTGTGAATGAAAGAAATCTTTCTAGTGTAGAGGTTGCGGATCTGCTGCCTCCGAGCATAAACTAAGCGCCACCGAGCATGAGATCATTGATTTGGTACCTGCTGAGCGTAAAAAGTCATAGGTTTGTGGCCTCTCGAGCATAAAAGCTACCAAGCACAAAGGCATCCGGGCGTAAAACCATAGACTTGTAGCTTGCGAGCATAAAACCGTAGATATGTTGCTGTCGAGCGTAGAAAAACCCCTTAGCATAGGAACCGCTGACCTACTTTTGTGCGAAAAACTCTTCGAATCTGCTGATTGTCCATCTTTCGAGAGTAGTGGGATGACGTAGCACCCAATCATAACCAAATATTAATTTGTGAGATTTGGTTGGGGGTTTCGAGGAGCCTCCTGAGGATTCGAGGAGTCAATCTGAACTCTATATATATCCCGAGCTTTGTAGAGAGAAACTTTTTATCCGTCTTCTGTGAGAGAGAGCTTTTGATTTTAAGTTTTTTCCCCTCGTTCTTTCTTCGAGCACTCCAAGCTTCCAGAAATGGCGCCGAAATAAACCCTCTCCACCAAGGAAAAGAGCATAGGCTCTTCTTCTCGTCCTTCTGCCCCGACGAAGGAGTCTTCGGTTGGGCGAGGTGAACTTCCCTCTGAGCGAAGCATTCTGCCGCCGAGTAGCGCACCCGGCCTTAGAGGTATAGCCATTTGGGAATGACAAAGAACTATGAAAAATCTTTCGCACACGTTGAACGTGACCGCGCCAGGTCGTCTTCTGTGCTGATAGCCTCTTTGAGGAAGATGACGTACGGAGACGTTTTCATCTTTTATGCCCATATTTCTAATGTGTCAGCGTAAAAACTCCATGTCTTCGTAGTTATGAGCGTAAAAAGCTCTGGCTGCGGAAGACTTTGGTGTATACTATAAAATTTTAGTTTTACGCTTTGGATGGAACCTCCAGCGTAATAACTAGATTTTTGGTAGTCTGGCGTAAAGCACGGACGGTATACCGCCAATTACGCTTTCGGGATATGACTCCTGGCGTAGGAGGACCAAATTTTGTACAGTCTTGGCGTAAAGCACCGACTGTCGCTTCTTGGCCCTTATGTTGCAAGGTTCGTAATGACGTGTTTTCCTTGCATTTTTTCAGTCGACTTGCAGGAGTCTTCGCTGGCCGAGGTGATGGGATCCGCTGCTGGGATGCTGCACTCGAACTACTTGGAGGATCTATCGCATGTGACATTTCCTATTTCCGGACCCCAGTATCCCGAAGGGAGGGGGATCTTGATGTCGGCTCAGGGCGAGCGAATGCTACTGAGCATGATCAACGGGGAGCCCCTAACGTATGTAGATGGAGAGCAGTACATCAAGTCGGCCTTCCTCTTTGGGGACATGATAGACAAGCAGTCCCAGACGAAGCCTAAGAGAGAACCCTGGGTTTTCCCTGCCGAGAGCGTGGTCTTGTATTTACCTACGATGCCGAGAGATTATCCCATCTCGGCTTTCTTCCATGCCACACATCGCAGGAGGATGTCGTGGACGCTGACTCCTGATCTTCACGGGAAACCGGGGAAGATCTTTCATCTGAAAGGAGCCGACCGGGGGTCGTTTGTCAGTCGCCCCACTGGCGTCGTGACGTTGTTCAGGGGACTGTGCCCGGGCAGCGTCCCGAGTGAAGACAGTTCAATGATCCAGCCGGTGCAATTGTCGACTTTCTGTAATGACTTCATGGTGCGAGGGGGGGTATACCCCAAGGAGAATCCTCGGTGCAACGGGTGGATTACCCCAATAAATTTCCGATGGTCCTGCCTAGTTGACTGGGCTTTAAAGCATTTTCGGAGAGAGCTGGAAGTCATCGGACTGTATGCCGCCATGAGCGTGACGAGTATTGGGTTGCCTCCCAACCCTAACCTCTTTCTGGCGCTGATGGAGCGATATATTTTGCTCACCGGGACCTTCTCCACTCCACTAGGGGAGTTAGGGTTGGCCCTCCACGAAATGGCAGCGATCTCGAGACTGCCGATGGGGGATACCCCGTATGAAGAGTATGTTCCTACCAACCGGGAGTTGGAGGACTCGAATCCTCGGGTGGTGGAGGTGTATCAGGAGCTGATGTGCCACTACCTCGCGTGTACTGCTTTTTATAATGAGCCCTCTGACTTGGATCACACCACTAAGTGGATGTCCTACCTCTTCTTCCACCGGGCCAGGGCCGTCAAGTCGGCGAAGGTTTCGGGGGACAAGCACGAGCCCGTAAACTGCTTGGGCGTGCTCAGTGCTGTGGTGGTTGTGGATCTTATGGAGGAGGCTAACGCTCCAGATCTTTTCCTCGCTGACGGGGTAGGAAAGTACCCTGAAGGCACTAAGGCCTATAGCTACCTGAGGCGCTGCCGCAGGCCTTTGTCTGAGGAAGCCAAGCTGGCTGGCTTTCTCTCCCTATGGCTGCGTCGAGTAGTGGTGCTGGCACCGCGTCAGCGGACCGCATTCATCGGAATATCTTGTGGCCCGCCGTCCGTCTGGTGTTCGGGGCAAGGCTGGACTTGCTTCCTGCCATGGTGTGCCGTATACAGGCTGGCCTGAGAGCCATGGCTGACGGACTGATCGTCGACGAAGCTCGGCGTGAGAGTTTTCCCTGGGTGGAACTACCATACCTGTATTTGATGGGATGGTTAATTCTCCACAACCCCCGGGTGCTGTCTCCCGGTCCTAGTAGCAGTGCGGGGGATAGTTTCTTGCTGAACTACAAGGGCTCCCTCTGGAACGTGAACACAGTCGTGGACTGTCGCCTGACGCTGGGCCTTGGCCATTGTTGGAAGCTCTTCTGCACTGTCCCTTCTGTACATCGTAATCAGTCGGGGATCAGGCTCGAGGATTTAGGAGGAGAAAAGACCAATCTTTCTCCGGAGGCCTTTAATTGGTTGGTCTGCATCAGACCCTCCCACTTGCTGTACAGAAGCGAAGATCATTGCTTCTTTGAGCCTTACTTGCCCAGTCGGTTCGCCAGGCAGTTTGGGTACGATCAGCTGTACGTGGGCAATGCCATTACCAGCTTCAGGTCCAGGGGCAGACTCATTGATGGAGCCAGGGGATAGCGGTACTTCATTACGGGTTGCACGGGAGCAATCTTCATTGTGCCGATCGCCACCCTTTCCACGGAGCTGCGCATCCTCCATTCGTATGCTCAGTTCTACGTGGCGATCAATACCCTAAATCACAATTTTGACATGCGTGGAAGCTTCAGGGTGCCTTCTTCCAAGCTTGGGGGAAGAATCGAAGTCCCCTCGGTTTAGTCTGACGAGGGTGAGGAGTCCGTCATTCCGGATGAGCCTCTGGTATCGGTGTCGAGGTACTAAGTGCCTTCACCTGCGGGGGCACTGGCAATCTTAGGGAAGCGAAGGGCTTCTGTCTCGAAGCAAACTTCCCCTCGCAAGAGGAAGAAGAAGACGGCTGGCGGTGTCGGAGAACTCCTGCTTGAGCCTGCAATTGCTGCCACTGCTGCCACTGCCTCTGGTAGTGGAATGAAATTGCCCGTATGGCCGAGGCAACTGGGAGAATCTTCCTCTAGGCCAGCAACGGAGGAAACTCCTGTTGTGCCCGTGAGCATGACCAGCGAGGTTCCAGCAGACGAACCTCGAACACGTCTCGGCGGAGGCTTGGTGGAGCTCCAGGCGATGTCGGTTGGCCCACCTCCTTCTCCAGGTATGACAGTTCGTATTGCGTCATTAAGGCGCGATATAGCTACATCTGCTACAGACGCGGCATATATACCGTTGGCTACGGGTAAAGGTCATCTTTATGTCTCCTCTTAGAAAGATTACTATCATATTGATGTTAACTTTCTTGTCCTCTTCTCAGGGGATGGCGCCCACGGGGAGTATAGCGTTGAAGCACATTCTGGCTCCGCTCGGGCTCCTGACGATGATACGGAGGCGTTCGACTTCGATGAGAAAGTGGCTTCGGGGGCCAGTACGCCCGGAGTAGTTTTGTCACCTCAAGAGGAGGACGAACCCGTCGTCGTGATCTCGCCTCCTGTGAGTATGGCGATGACTTCGACCGTCGTTGCCGCACCTTCTTTGGTCGCACCCCCTGTCGAGACGGCTGCTGTGGCTACCTCGTCTGCAATCGTCCTTGGAGGGGAACTCGCCAATATCACGGCCACTCCTGGCGTCCAACCAGATCTGCTTGTGCTGACTGAGCTGTATACCGGCACCTTCTACGCTAATTTGAATACGCTGATAACAATGGTGTTGGCAAAGAATCTGGATTTTGAGAGCCTGAAGAAGGCTTCCCAGTTTTCGATTAGGGCCGTCAGAGCGTTTGGCGATTCTGGGGTAGCTGACGCCATGGAGGCGATGGTTAATAGGTTGGAGCAACCCATTAACGAATACTTGCAGCTGACTCGGGACAGTTTTAAAGCTGAAGTCCAGGCCAGATATGACTCCATGATTGCGTGGCTTACCAAACAGCTGGAGATCTTGGATAGTTTCATCAAGGCGCATGAGCTGGAGAAGGATAAAAAAAAGCCGTCGTGGAGGAGGCTCTTGTTGTTGAGATGCGGTGCCAATCCGAGCACGAAGGGAACGCAGCAAGGGTCAGCAAGTTGAAGGAGAAACTCGCTCGGGCAGAGGAGTGGGATTCTCAGTCGCTGGCAGGTCTAGGCGCAGCGTCCGGTCGGCTGAGCACTACTCGACGGGAATTGGATCGTACAGAAGCTGCCCGAGCTGGCTCTCTCCGGGCAAGGGCCGAACTGGCCTTTACGAACAATCCTGAGGCACGGCTGGAACGGGCCCGCGCTGATGTCTTAGTTTCCAGGGGCGAGATGGTAGCTGCACTGGCGAAGTTGATTCGCGATCTGACTGCTCCCCCGCAATGATGTACCCTTCCTTGCTCTTAGCTTCCCTAATGTAATTATGCTCTTTTTGGAAATAAAATGCATCTTTTCTGACTTTGTGGACCCATCATTTCGAAATATAAATGACAGGTTTAGGTGAGAGTGATATCAGAGGTAGCATGGACGTGATAAACTCTCGATAAACTTCCAGCAGGATATATATATTCAGAGGTCGTACGGACATGATAGAATATGAACTAACTAGCTTCGTTGTGGAAGTAGTTTTGTCAGAATTAGGATTCCCACCGTATTCTACCCTGGGGTAGAGGAGGTTAAGCATAGTACCTCTTCAGGAATTTACCACTGATAGGAGCCATTAATAGGTCTCCATTAGGCTGGGCTAACCTATAAGCGCCATTCGAGAACGTTGTCTCGATCACATAAGGGCCTTCCCACTTGGGCTGAAATTTCCCTTTACTCCTGTGAGTGAGAATCATTGGCCTTCTTACGGCTAAGACTAGCTCGCCGATCTTGAACACTCTTTCCTTTACTTTATGATTGAAAGCTCTGGAAATGCGTGCTTGGTAGAGCGCGATGCGCTGTTGAGCTTGGGGGCATTTCTCGTCTAATCCCTCCAGCTCTTGAAGCCTTAACAGGTCATTCTTTTCTTGGGTTAGCTTATTAGTTACGGCTATCTTGAGCGACGGGATCTGGATTTCGATGGGAAGAACTGCTTCGCTCCCGTAGACCAGTAAAAAGGGGGTACAACCTGTTGGTGTCCGTACCGTTGTGCGATATGCCCAGAGACATTCGCCCAGTTCTCGTTCCAGTCTCTTTTGTTCGAAGAGACGAACTTCTTCAGGAGTTTGATAATGGTTTTATTGAAAGCTTCCGCCAAACCATTAGCAGCTGGATAATATGCCGTTGAGGCAATATTACTTATTCGATTTTTATCACAAAATCGATGAAATGCTTGGCTGATGAACCGAGGCCCATTGTCATGGATTATCCTTCGGGGAATCCCAAAGCAATAAATGATGTGGTGTTTGATGAAGCTGATTACGTCAGACGCTTTTACCTCAGCAAGAGGGATCGCCTCCGCCCATTTGGAGAAATAATCCGTGATGGCTAGTATGAACCGGTGACCTCTGGAAGAAGACGGGTGAATAGGACAAACGATGTCCATACCCCATGCCTCGAAAAGCCAGGATACAATCGTAGGATGTAGATATTCAGACGGTTGATGTATGAAGTCTGTATGGACCTGACAGGCTCTGCATTGTCTTGCATAGCTGATTGCATCTGTGATCATAGTGGGCCAGTAATAGCCCATTCTCCTGATACGATCCTGCAGCTTAGGACCGGGCTGATGCGCTCCGCATACGCCGTTGTGAGCTTCCCGGATAATCTGCTGTGCTTCGTCGTCTGAGAGACATCTTAATAGCAGTCCGTCGTAAGTCCGACGATATAGGCATTGTGAAGATACATCGAAGTAGAAGCGTAATGATCGTCTCTTGACGGATACTGCTTATCTAGGGTCCTCTGGCAAGATTCCGTATGCGACAAAATCTATGAAGGGACTTCTCCAGTCTCTTCCAGGGGGATCCATGTTCACGGCGTAGCTGCGTTCTACGTGAAAGTTGTTCTTCACGCAGAATAAATCTCTGTTAAGAAGGATTACTGAGTCATGCCTTCTTATAGGAGTGGCTAAATCCGCGGCTAGACTGGCTAGGGCATCAGCTTCCAGATTCTGGGATCGAGACACATGCTCCAGGTAGAATCCTTTGAATGTCATGGCTATCTCGACCGTCGCTTGGTGATAGGGGATGAGGTCTGGATTCCGGACTTCATATATTCCTCTGACTTGATTGACGATAAGCAGAGAATCGCCGAAAGCTTCCAGGGATTCGACCCCCAGCTCTTTACCGACTTGGAGTCCAATTAACAGGACGTTATATTCTGCCATATTGTTGGAGCATGGTTCATTAAGAGAATATGCCCGGTAGATGACGAGTTTATCTGGAGTGACTAGGACGATTCCTACCCCTGAAACCACGTTTCCCCAGGGGCCAGTCCTGGAGGCACCGTCGAAGAATAGTTGCCATGCGTCACCTTCCATTGCGGAATTACATTCTGCAACTTCGTCGGGAATGTCTTCGTATAATTTGGAGGCATCCGGGATCGGATGAGCAGCTAGGAAGTCGGCCAGCGCTTGGCCTTTGATGGACTTCTGCGGTACGTATACCATGTCATATGGTATTAAAAGCATCGCCCAAGTTGCGAGTCGGGAATTAAGAACACTCGGCTTGCTCATCAGTACTCGAAGAGGGTTGATCCTGGAGATGATGTGGATAGTCTGGCCGGTGACGTAGTACCGCGTCTTTTGGATAGCGAACATCAGAGCCAAGCATTCTTTCTCCACTGGGTTATACCGGTGTTCGGCTCCGACCATCATCCTGCTGAGGTAGTAGATAGCCTGTTCATGCCCTTCATCGTTCTTCTGCGCGAGAAGAGCTTCTAGCGAATGATCCATTGCTCGGACGTACAGCAAGAATGGTCTTCCCAAGATGGGAGGCACCAGAACTGGCGGACTGGTGAGGTAGCATTTGATATCCCCGAATGTTTGCTGACAGGTTTCGTCCCATACGAAGGATACACCTTTCTTCATGAGATGCGAAAAGGGCTGACATCTCCCCGAGAGGTTAGATATGAACCTCCGGATATAAGCCAGACGGCCTTAAAATCCTCGGAGTTCCTTTAGATTTTGGGGCGGTCGCATTTGCACGATTGCCTGGACTTTGTCAGGGTCCACCTGGATGCCTTTAGCGGTAATGACAAACCCCTGAAATTTGCTACTAGATACTCCCAGCAAGGTCTTCATAGGGTTCATCTTGAGTTGATGTTGGCGCATTAACTCGAATACCGTCCTCAAGTCTTGAATATGATCATCCTTGAGGCGGCTCTTGACGGCTAGGTCGTCCACGTAACATTCTACTGTTTTACGTAAATGCTCATGGAATATGTTACTCATAGCCCGTTGGTATGTAGCCCCGGCGTTCTTCAATCCGAAGGGCATGACTGTATAGCAATACACTTCCAACGGGGTACGGAAAGCAGCATGCTTCTCGTCTTCAGGATGCATCTTGATCTGATTGTATCCCAAGAATCTGTCCATGAAAGGCATGCGTTCAAAACCATAGGTATTGTCGATCATGATGTCTGTGATGGGAAGAGGGAACTCATCCTTGGGGCAGGCTGCGATCAAATCTCGGTAATTAATGCAGATACGTACCTTCCCATTTTTCTTCATGATTGGGACAACATTGGTGACCCAGTCGGGATATTGTTCTTCCTGGATGAAACCACAGGCTATCAGCTTCTTGACTTCAGCTTCAATGGCGTCCATCATGTCCGGGCGGAACCGGCGTTGGTGCTGCTTCATAGGCTTCGAGTCGGTCAATATATTGAGCTTATGAGTAGCCACCTTCGGGTCAAGGCCCGACATGTCCCCATAATCCCATACAAAGATGTCAACGTATTCCTTTATCAGCTGTATGATTTCTTCCCTTTCAGCTGGGGGAAGATTGTCACTGATAAATATCGGCTTTGGCGAAAGTTCACCCCCAACATCGATTTGGATAACTTCGTCTTTGGTGGGAGGTTCTCTTTGCTCGAAGCAGAATTCCCACTACGTATCCATTTGCTGAGCCCAAGAGTCATTCTCAAACGGCTTCGAATCCTGCTCATCTACTCCTGAGGGATCTGTCACCACCATATTTACTGATAGTGTTTGTTCGAGAGCATCAGGTGAGTCGGGGGGCGATGAGCCATTCTGGGAGGAGGAAAAGATGTCCTCGTCTGACTTAGAAGTCGCAAGGGCGGTGGCATATCCTAACCCGAAATGGGTCTGCTGATAGCGGGGGTCACCGCGCGGCGGTGTTCGTCTGCCTCTTCTGTAGTTGAGGCCTGGCTTTCGCTTCAAGTCATAGCCCATGTTTTGCATGATCTTCAATGCCTGCGGGCTGTATCGATGAACTTGCATTTTCTCGGTATCGTTATCGAAAGGATCTTCTTGGTTAGCCGGTTGATTGTGCATACGACCGAAGAATATTAGACGCTGACTGCTGCAGGTAGGTGGGACAACGAAGATAGAATCCTCATGGGGTCCATACGTTGTGATGACGTTGGATGATGACGCTACTTCCCAGACATACGGACGGTAGGAGTTTATAGCTTCCAAGAATTTTTGTGCTATGGGTTCTACCTCGTCACGGTGAGTGAATTCCTGATTTGGAATCTGAGCATTAATGTACTGGAAAAGATGATGTTTATTATCATCTGGAACCCCGTTCCCGGTTGCGTTTACATCGGTCGGCTGCCCTTTGTACCGAAGGTTGATGACCAAAGGTGGGGGCTTCTGGCTCAGAGTGACCGCTGAAGAACTGCTTCCTTTTCCTGAGCCGAATTTGTTCAGGAGAATAGCCATAGGCTCTATGGCTTTTGGACGAGTGGTTCGTCCTTTCACTCTGATTGACAGCGGTAGTGCGGCAGAGGGTTCTCCTGGCTCCCGGTAGGATTCCTTCTCCGTCTCGCACGATACTTCTTTCGTGTGGTCTTGAGAGTACAACACCGCGTCGGAATAGTAGGACTCTACCCCTTTAAACGGGTTTAGGTCAGCAACCTCCATTTGTACTATTCCTTGGGGGTCTACATATTTAAGGCATTGATGTAGAGTTGAAGGAACGATGTTGTGATCGTGGATCCACGGTCTTCCTAGCAAAATATTGTAGGATACTTCTGAATTGATCACGTAACATGTGGCCACTGATCTGAGGTTGTCAATCTGGATCCTCAGGCGAATCTTCCCCAACGACTTACTCCTTCCGGCGTTGAAACCCACGATTGTAGTGGAGGTGTAAGTCAGTTCGCTGGTAGGAATCCTCAATGGTCTGAGCAGACTGTGAGGGATGATGTTGATCGACGATCTCGGATCTATGTGAATCCGATCGACCTCCATGGAACCGACATACCCGGTGTAATAGAGGGGCCTGTCATGCTTGTTATGTTTTAACAGCATGTCGTTTTGGGTGAAGGTAATATTTGGGACCACCTCCATCACACTGTGGCATTGAGGACACGCCACTGGTTCTTCGTCGGGGGACTTGAGCTGGGTCAAGCATGCCTCTGCCTGCATCAGCGCTTCACTCAAGGCTAGACGAGTGTCTTGGGAGAGCCTGAGTAGCTCGAAGATGGAGAGCCTGGCTGGTGTATTAGCCAGTTGGGCCAGGATATCGAAGTTGTATGGCTTCTCAAAACCTTTATTTGGAATGTTTTTCACAGGTTTATCAAAGCGCACTTCTCTTTGCTTCCTTTTGTCTACCGGCGTCGGTTTTGAAGGGCGGGCCTATGGTACGACGGGGCCTGGTCCCGAAGGTTTGGCAGTTGAAGCGTCCGCCGGTGCATCCTCCTGACTTGCTCCGCAGTCGTTGAGGTAGGCTTTCCCTGAACGGGTTGCAGCAAGTACCTCGTCCTCGTCTGATGGCAAAGAAGTTGTGACCATGTGGCATGGTTTGCGCTTGGAGCTTCTTTTAGACGTAGCTTTAGTAGCTTTAGTCTCTTCCTCGAGCTCTGACACCAAATCCGGATGAACCCACATAATCTCGCCCTGCCGGGTGGTCAGGGGTACTAGGTCTTGATTTTGATCTTTAGATGGAGGGAGATTGACGATGTCCATCGTAGCTCGGGAAATGGGCGTGACACCGTTCATGACCTTTTGGGAAGGCAGATCGCCGAACCGTAGAGAGATCATGTTGGCCATGACCGTCTTCTCGGTATTGTGCAGAGTGATGGCCTTAGCATCGATCAACCCCTGGATCCTCCTCTTTAGTATGTAACACGCCTTTGTTGGGTGGTGTACGTATCTGTGGAAGATGCAGTATTTGGGGTCGTCAGTACTATCGGCTTCTTGGGGCCGCCTTAGCTCCGGAAGGGTGATCTTGCCGCTTTTGATGAGACACTTGAATATACTAGGGATATCGTCGTCGTCGAAACAGTAGACTTCGACGGGCCTGGAAGTCCCGGGCTTCGTCTGCGTGGTCGCCGCCGTCTTTTGTCTGGACGTATTGACTGTCAGAGCTTCTTTTCCCTTGGAGCTGCGAGGATGGTCGCTGCTGGGAGATGACCTTTTGCCTCTGTCGGAGGCGGCGATCATGATGCCATTGTCGTGCGCCTTGCGACTTTTGTCTTCGGCGACCACTGCCGAGATGTTGAACGAAGGCCACTCATGGAACTGATATGGTCCTATAAACACCGAGACTACGGGAAGGAGGTTCTTCCTGGAAATGTCTACTAACGCTGAGTCCGGAACTCCTGGAGGCATTTGTAAGGTGGCCTGACGAAAACGTTCAACGAAGGTGCGAACGTCCTCCTTTTCCTTTTGTTTGACTTCGATGAGAGAGGACATGGACATGTCCATCCCACCTTCGTAGAATCGCGTAAAGAATAAAGCTTTAAAGTCTTCGAAGGAAATAATGCAGTTGTCAGCCAAGCTACGGTACCACTGATAGGCTACTCCTGAGAGGCAGCCTTTGAACACCCGAGTGAGGAGGGCGTCGTTCCCTTGTAGCAACACCGTCATCATACTGAAATAGTTCATGTATTGACTTGGCGATGTTTTTCCTTCAAACAGAGCCATAGTCTGAGGCTTGTACTTCGGAGGAAAAGGGACTTTTTCCCAGATAGCTGGGTAAGGCTGGTTGATTCCCAGTTTCTTGAGCTGATCTTTGTGCTTCAAGGCGTCAAACTGGGCTTTCAACTCCCGCACTGCCTGCATCAGATTTTCAGTTGGAAGCGGAGCTATGGTGTAGTGTAGAGTTTGTTGTATCATGACTCCAACGGGAGGTAATACATTCACCGAGTGAGGAAGCGGAGGAACTACTGACTCTTGATCTAGAGCAGGCTCTTGGATTGGGTTGGATGGTGGCAAGTCCACCCCCGCATGTATCTGAGTTGGCGGGACCGACGCTTGAGCCATGGCAGTTGCGTGCTGAGTTAGCATCATCTGGTGCATATTCTCCATCATGGATTGCATTTGTTTCAGAGACGTTTCCAGCATAGTGATGCGTTATTCCGCGTTTCCTGACGGCGAAGCTTCCTCGCGTTCGTCTTCAATGGCGTAGACTCCCATTTCCCTGGGCATCCTCGAAGGATAAGTATAGGTCGCTGTAGAAGTCGACTCTATACTCTCAGCATCTGATCTGGGAGATTGGCGACCCCCAGCGTCGGAATCAGATGAGTACGAAGTCGGTTGCTGTGACCTTGCACGGGTGTTTTGGAATACTCCAGCTTCAGTGTTCCTGAGGAGGTCTTCGAATCTTCTTCGGCTCGGAGGCCCTGAGGGATGACGTCTGGAGCTCGACCCTCCTCTAGGTATGTGTGAAGCCATGTTCACGGACGCATACGCGGGCTCTTCTTCCGGGAAAGATGAGAGTAGCTCAATCGGTCAAAAACCGACCGTTTTACTTTAGAACAGCAGCAGTCAATCACAATTTTATGACTATTACAACATTGCTCGCTAGGGGGCGTAATAGACATGTTGGAAGGTCCCCTCTCCTTACGCTTCTGGATTAGGTATTTGTGCAGGTCAGGGGGAGTAGCAACTTGAGCTTGCTTTACGTCATTGGACTTTGCCTGGCGTAAATTGGAGATTCGCTCAGAGTGGCGTAAGGTTGAAGAGGTCCTCAGTAGGCCGTCGGCTTCTCGCGTTATCCGGAGGGTAGGCAGATTGCTCCTTTGCCGGCGTAACGGTCGAGGAGTCGAGTATCCCGCTGCCTGCTTCCCTTCGCGGAAATCACGGCGCTCATCTGGTTCCTCGTAGAGGTCAGATGTTGTCTTGCACCTGGAGCGTGATTTGTACTTCTGTCCTGGCGCTGAGGCATCACCAGAAGTTTGGTCTGTACCGCACGGAGCGGGAGACTGGTTTCTGTGCGTAGAGCACAGTAGATACTTCTGGGTTAGCGTTGAGGCTTTGTCCGAAGTTTTGTCTGTACTGCTCGTAGCGGGAGACTGGTTCCTACGCGTAGAGCGCAGTGAATACTTCTGGGTCAGCGTTGAGGCTTTGCCCGAAGTTTCGTCTGGACCGCGCGTAGCGGGAGACTGAGTTTTACGTGCAGGGCACGGAGGGAGCAGTGCTACCACCTCATTGGTCGGAGAGATCGGAGAGTCCACAGGAATGGTAGAGGATGTCTTGGGCATCCACAGTTTGCGAAGCTTCCTGTTGTCTTGGACGGAGCGAGAGTGAGAGCTACCCCCGATTCGAAGCATGTCTTCGTAGGCAGACTGGTCGAAGTGGACGACCAGTGTCTTCTTCACGGATCCCACGGATACCGCATCGTGTTGAGCAATTGCTTCCACGTCAGAAGAGAAAGATGTCCCCAGCAGAGTCGCCATCTTGTTTGTGGTATTAAACAAAAGAATGAAGATGTATTCAATATGGGGGTTTACACAGAACCCGTCTTCTTTTGTTTACAAACAAACTTGTACAATTTGATCCTATACGAGGATATGGGAGTATAATTTATTTAATCTGGGTAGATATTGCTATAGGTGTCTGATCTGCAGTCGATCACTTTAGCCCTTGGACCACACGATGTTGAAGAAGTGCCGTAGAAGACAGGAAGTAACTTCGAAGGTTGCAGAAGAGGGTGGATGCACGATGCCAAAGTCATCGATCCCTACTCTTTACCTGAGGTCCGAGTGCTCTCTCTCTTTCTCTCTCTCTCTCTCTCTCTCTTTCTCGGGTTCGATCTTCCAATTCTTGTTGACCTGATTCGATCTTCAAGTTTTCAGTTTCTCGACCTCGGATCTGATATTGGCTTTCTTGACCAATTTTTCGACCTTGTTCCTCATTGATAGAGGTCTCTATTTATAGAGTTTTAGTGACAGTGACCACTCCGTCGGTGTAACAACCGAGGAGTAGAAAGTACAGCACCCTTTTATACAACGCTTAAAGTAACCAATGCCTGCGTATAGATGATCTTTTGAATGAGCGTGTGACGCAAGTCCAACTAAGGGACACAACGCGTACTATTGCTACGAAGATCACGACGTAAAAGCCACGTAGGTAGGTATCCATCGTGTAGAAGAGGTTGGCATAGAAGCCAAATGTCTGTCACCATGGCATAGAAGCCAAATAGTTATCAAACCGACATAGGAGCCGAACAGGCGTAGAAGCCGAACAGGCGTAGAAGCCGAGTGGTCGTAGAGGCTGAACAGGCATAGAAGCCGAGTGGTCGTAGAGGTCGAACAGGCATAGAAGCCGAAGGGGCACAGGGGCCGAGCAGGCATAGAAGCCGAAGGGGCACAGGGGCCGAGCGGGCGTAGAAGCCGAAGGGGCACAGGGGCCGAGCAGGCATAGAAGCCGAAGGGGCACAATCGCTGGATGGGCGTAGAAGCCGCTGCGTACCGTGCCATAGTGCTGATGTGGACGTCTTAACCGGAATTACGGCTTTTGAAGATATAATCAAATCTCTCGCATTAAATGCCAAGATTTGCCATCATCCCGTGCATTAAATGTGGAGGCGTGTTCTTTGACGGCCTGCAACCCTTTCTGCGCATCAGTCGCAGAGATGTGCCTCGAGAAACTGTCACCGCACTGTGCATTAGGCGAAGAGACGTGCCTCGAACCTCGTACGGAGTGCAGCTTTTGGCGTAGCAGGCGGTTTGTCTACTGCAGAACGTAAACAGCTCACGTTTTGCCTGTGTAAAACAAGGCAGCGTATCCCCTCGTGCTTTGAAAAAGCAGTTTACGCGAAGGGGATGGCGGTATTTGACATCCTGGGTGGCAGTGCGGTGCCATCATTATAGCCGTCGCTTGGGTAGTCGAGCCGTATCCCTTTGCCAGAAGTCCAGACGCCAGGTTCTTTGCAGGCTCTGACAGGTTCATTGCAGGATCTGACAGGTTCATTGCAGGATCTGACAGGTTCACTTTGGAGAATACGAAGCGTCTCTTGTACACCTCCATGCTGCGTATGAAAAAGGGATGAGTTTAACGCCCTGGAGGCGAAGAAGCACCATGTTTACGCTGAAGCGGCCTGGACGTACTGCCTTACGCGGATGGTCCTTTGAGCTTTTTTATGTTTCACGCTCTGTTCTAGCGGAAAAGGCTCTATTGCACGCTTGATGGATCTGAAGGCCTCTGCTTACGCTGCTCTGTACTGATACGCCACGTATAGTCATCCGGCGTATTTTTCATGCTTCTACTTGTCGGCAGATACAAATTAGATATGGTTTACTTGGATGACTATCAATATGATATATATGAGACTAAGATTTATCAGGCAATACATAGGTATCGTACAAGAGTTCTAAGGAATAAAACTTGGTAGAAACTTGTTGGATCGTGCGAGCGATTTCAAATTGAATCAAACGGATTGAAACTTGAGTAGGATATTGCTCGATAGAAGTTACCCCAAGAAGGAATATTGTGGTTCGATGAAAGAGGTAAGCGATAACAGATTTGATCTAGAGTTTGAAAGAATAATCTTTTCTAGTTCAAAAATATAACCTTCAAAATTAGTCCCAATCGAGAATAATTATTCTGTTGGAGCATAGGGGTGGTAATCTCAGGTCCGGCAGGGATGATCGAACTCACGGGAATATACTCAATGATTATTCAAACAAACTCGATGAATAGAAAGTAACAAAGTAGATAGACTTTGGCTTGAGTACTGAACTTAATTGTTTAAGGAATGCTAGAAGTAAGACCACGGATTGATCAAACGGTAATATTGAAGTTGGATGATTTTGCTAGATGAATTATGATCACAGCATGAATGGATATGACTTGAAGGATTATATATATATCTTGGATAAAGCAAGTAAAATGATTAGGTGTCTTAATTATTTCGATAATAACCATAATGCTTGACGTTCTTATCTTGTACGAGCGTAACTCTATGCTCGTATATGCATTACATCCAAATTAGGATAATTATCCTGCAGGAGCGTTGGCATGGAGATCTCATGTCCAGCAAGGATGATCGAACTTATAGGAGACCAGAGCGTGATGATTGATGAATCGTCTTGACTTGGGATTTGACACGATAAGATGAGTTTAAGAATACAAGTGAATCAAAAGTATTTCATAGATGAGTTAGTTTGGAACCTGGAGTAAGTCATGCTTGATAGTTTAGTAAACGGATACATAAATCTTGTTAGATAACTTAGAGTTTATGATTAAGATCGAAGATTTAGAATTGAATCATGGCTTGGTGCTCTAGACATATAATAGACAAGTAGATTCTATCAAAACATGCTTGAGGAGATAGAATATGCAAATTGCTAGGCTTGTCATATGACTTAGATATATCATGGATTTGACTGAACTGACTCGAACCTGGTACAAATGAATGTATTAATATGAGTAGGATGATCTGTGCTTGATGTTTAAAAAATTTTAGTAAAACGAGCTTGGATAGAATATCTCATGCAAATGAATAATGGTTTGACCTTAGGAATTAGGGTGAGCATCGTGCGACGAATTTGTATAATAAATCGTGTGCTTGAACTAGGACCTATGACCTTGTGATTTGACTTAGTAATTAGGCAGACGACCATGTGCCAAGTGAAAGAACTTGTGTAACCGATTTTAGAACATTACTTGTGAAATCCATAGAACTGGGACAGCAAGACATTGAGTTAGACTTAGAACGGTAATGTATGTTATGTTTGACATGAATGGATGGACGCTAGTCAGTAGATCGGATAGATCATTCTTAACGGTAGTACAATGCTTGATTTGAGTGGGATTGGAATGACTTAGAATTTTACTGACCCTATTAGAGGTGTCATCATGATTTGTAAGCCGAGAACCCTTGAGATTTTTGCAAGTAGCTTGTCCAAATTTACTATCGCTAAGTTTGGTTCAATGTGTATGTGTAAGGGATGACTTGAATGTGTGCATGATCCAAGACTCAGTGGTATGTTGAACTCGAGTGCAAATACTTCGCTATTGCTAAGTTGGTTGACATGCATATGTTTGAGGGACGTTTTGAATATGTGTACGATCCAGACTTGCGATATTCTGATTTTGAATGCTATTGCAAGTGAATATGTTAGATTCACATGGACGAGTATAACAATTTGGATAAGTTTGCCTCAGCCTTAGATCGTTATTCAAGATGGATTGCACCGTACCCCGTATTAAGCGATATGTTCCGCGTTAAGCGATTTGGGTAATGCACAATGACTCTTATGCTATGCCTCATCTCCATCCGAGACTATGCATCATCCTTTATGGCTAAGCCAGTGACCTCATGTTCATATAGATCAGTAATCCTCGCTTAGTAGCAATCCACGTGCGAGTCATTGCATCGTATAAAGTGAATCTAAAATATCAGAACGGATATGAGTATAACACACTTATACCTAATTAAAAACTTGACATCTTCTGTAACACTTCTAAATAATATGTATAACTCATGCACCTGAATCAGAATCTCGCTCATGACACTCGTGTTTTCTTATGTTATTTCTAATGGATTTCATTATATATGCCCGTGCTTGGTTTAACTTAGTTTTTCTTGGACAGGGAAGGACGTATGGTAAGTTGGTAAGTCTTGCCATGTTACTCTTATATCACACAGTGCACTGCCACACGAGTTAGGCTTTTCATTATGCCATCTGATCCTAAGGAAAGACTAGAAAGATAACTTTAGAGATGGTGCACGAAACTTATATAATGTGTTTGGATTTGTCGAGCGGGCGAAAAGCCTCTCCACCAGTGTATTCATATACTAATAACCTACCAGATTGCTTGTAGGGTGCGGGAGAACCTCGTTCGCGTGATAAGACATTGAGTTTTCTCTGGAACATTAGAACGTTGCATTCGGAATTGAAGCACATATACAAGACATAATGTTTGAACATCGCCTATCTATAATTCCACAAATATCGCCACTTGGGAGAGAGGGCTTGAGCGACTTGTAATCTCGTCCTAGCGCCGCTTGTAACACTTGTTTAATATCAATAAAGTGATTTTTTTACTTTTATACTAGTGTTATTCAATGCTTTCGCTATGACGACTATGTGAACTTGTTACCAATTGCCTGTTCATTTTTTATTCTGCTATATTCGGACTAACTATATGACTCTGTGGCTTAAATATTTTACCGCATGTTCGGATCATGGCCTTGCACGGGCGTAGCTTATGCTCGTGCGATATCACGTCCAGATGGGAATAATCGTCCCGCGGGAGCACTGGTGCGGTAATTTGCACCTAGCGGGGATGCTGATTATCTGGGGGAGATCAAGGTATGACATGTTTGTCGGGCAGCTAACAGACTATGTTTGAGATGTAGGAGCCCTTATCACAAGGTTGCTGAGTGCCCATTGATGTAGAGGCCAGAAGGGCCAGTATAATAGTTTTCTACATTTTTACTTCAAGGACAATACAGCAAGGAGGACCAGTAGTAGCAGTACGGCCTTTAACTCAGCGTCCGTTGCCGACGCAGGCCGAGCTTTATAGGCAGTAACAGCAGAATCAACGGGTGTCACAGCCACTGCAACATGGAAGACAACAATAATGAGCTCAACAAGGCCAAGGGCAGGCACTCACCTTGTCTTTGGCAGAAACAATGGCGTCGGGCGACGTAGTGGCAGGTAACATTTTTGTTACAACCTTTCCAGCCATTGCATTAATTTATTATGGAGCTTCGCACTCATTTATATTTGCTCAATATGTGACACATATTAGATTGAAGTTTATGGTATTGTCAACGAGGCTGAATATAATCACTGGCAATGGGATCGTAGAAGTTAGTAGGGTGTGCCTAGCATGTCCAATCATAGTATATGGGCATTTATTACCTACAAAGTTGATCGAGTTCCCTATGGGTAACCTTGACGTTATCTTAGGCAGGGACTGGTTGAGAGAGAGTTATACAATGATAGACTGTCGTGAGGGTAGAGTGTGGTTTAGAATTTTTGGTCTAGAAGAATTTTTTCTTAGCTGAATAGTAAGAGACCAACATAAGGGAGGAGTTGCATCAGTAACAAAGATAACAAACCCGCTGCCGAAGATAGTTGAAGAGTTCATGGATGTCTTTCCCAACGATCTTTCCGGATTACTCCCAGTTAGAGTAGTAGAGTTTTGTATAGAGTTGATGCCCGGGGAAGAAGCAGTTTCCCAGAAGGTGTACCCTATGTCGCTATCAAAACTTGATCAGTTATATCGATATGTGGTAGAACTGAAGGCGAAAAAGTTTATTCGGACCAGTACATCGCCGTGGGTAGCCCAGCGGTATTGGTGAGGAAGAAGGATGGATCGATGCGGTTGTGTATGTATTATAGGCGACTTAATATAGTGACCGTGAAGAACAAGTACCCATTACCAAGGATTGATGATTTGTTTGACCATTTAAGTGGAGCAAGAGTCTTCTCCAAGATAGATTTTTGATAGCGGAAGTGCGTAGTTTCCTGGGCTTGGCATGATACTATTGAACATTTGTGTCAGATATTTCTAAGATCTCGGCACCATTGACTCGGTTGACGTAAAAGGAAGTTAAATTTGTGTGGTCAGCGGAATGTTAGATAGACTTTGAAGAGTTAAAAAATAAGTTAATCTCTGCACCCATCCAAACTCTTCCAGTAGGCTTCGGAGGGTTCACAGTGTACTATGATGCATCAGGCAAGGGACTTGGATGTGTTTTAATGCAACAAGGAATAGTGATAGCGTATGCTTCTCGGTAGCTCATGGATTACGAAAAGAACTATCAAACTCATGATTTGGAGTTAGCAGTAGTCGTATTTGCACTTAAGCTATGGAGGCACTACTTATATGGTGATCGAGTAGAAATATTCACAGATCATAAGAGTTTAAAGTATGTATTCAAGTAGAAGGACCTGAACATGTGGCAGAGAAGGTGGTTAGAGTTATTGAAAGATTATGACGTGGAAATTCAAAAATATCCAGGAAAAGCTAATGTAGTAGCTGATGCACTTAGCAGAAGAGATAAAAAATTTATGTTGACTACCCAGAAGCACATTCTAGAAGACTTAAGTGATATAGGTGTCACGCCCAGTCCCAAAATACGTAGGACTAGGACACGTAAGCATGGCAGACGCATGGATATGGCAACTCCAATATATGGAAACCAAACCCATACGTTCGCTGTAATATGAATATCAAATCCACAAGTGGTATAAATCTATCCCAAGTCACAGGGTATAATCTAAATCTCATCCACAAAAATCAAATATAAATAAATAACCAATACCTATGAATCTAGATCTCAATACAAAGTATCTAAAGATAGTAGTTGGATGGAAACAAATCCACTACCAACTCGAATATAAAAGTGCAACACAACAAACCTAATATCGGAATACCAGCTAACAATCACGGGACTCGAAGGGAAGACATCCTTGAAACATATGTAACCATCTGAATCTGTGCTCCTGCGAATACTCAAGAACAGATACACCTGGAAGGGCCAGGTCCTCAGAGGGACATAACAAGATACATAAAAGCATGCCAATAAAGTACTGAAATAAATATCCAATGGGTCGCCTAACCGTCTAAGTGAATGCAGTTTAAGAACTACTTTCCCAACGCGTGGGCTATCTGGCTAAAATAGGATTGGCATGGTTCTCTTGGAGATCCAGGGGCCTACAAAGTATGTCGTCTTTTGAACGGCAGAGGCTGCCTGATAATAATATAATATATAGTGGTCATCATGATCGCGCATCTCCGGCGGAGCGTACGTGATACACAAGGAAAGTGCAAAGGAGCCCACACGCCTTATTTGTTGTTCTTCCCACCCCATGCTCTAAGTATGTCACATCCATGATACGATAATACCTCTAATAACTGCCAAGTCTACTAGCATGCAAAGTTTCTAACAGCAGTTATTCCTAACGCACGGCCACACGTACAAGAGGCCAAACCCTGCACGCAAGTCTGTGATCTATATGAGACTCACAACTTGTGTAACAACTGTGTCACAGCCAATGAAACCTAATGATGCTTCATAATAATGGGGCGGTCTCATAAACAAGGTCAATGCATATACATAATAAAAACAATCACGACGACATTGTCGTTGCACCCAAGTTTCCTTGTACGCGCATTTTATATAACAGTTAAAATATATGACTAAAGAAAAAAAATAAAGATGTATGCAACATATGGAATATGAATAACAGTACAATGGCAAGGTATACTTGTCTGGCAAGAAGCTGCAAAATATAATGTCCAGATATCAAACACACAGGATTAGAAGCTATGGCCTCAGAACAAATGTCTCCGGATGCTGAAATAGACTTCACCAACATTCTCAGAATAAGCAAAGTAGCTAGAAAGCACTTCCCTTTCGTCCAATTTGGACACAGGGGCAAAACTATAATTTCAGGTCAAAGTGGGGTCCGCGTGTGACCTACTTTGCACTGAAAAGCGTACCAAGGGTAACAGTCTCTAAATGGGATAAATTATAGGTCAAACAAACTCTAAATTTCAGCACAAACTCAACGGTATGTCCAAATATGGATTCCGATGAGCCGAACACAATTTCGTCTAAAAAGTCAACCGTGGGGCCAGCCAATTGGTGACTTGGTCAACTATCTCAGAATTGCATAAAAATTGGGTCACAGGACTAGCATGTTACCATGAGTCCAGTGGCGTAACTTTTGTCATAATCTGACGAGCGTGCACAAAATGCGCAGGGCTTTCGCAAAAGTTGCGATATGGGGATTGTCCGCGGATACGGGCTGATTCTGATGTGCACACGCGTCTGAATCAGTTTTTCCAAAATCTTACGTATCCTGGTATACTACGCACACCTTTTGGTACACTTGGTATACAGCGGGGCTGTCCCGTTTGGCGGGGCGCGCTCTGTTTCACAATTTTTGGAAATCTAGAAAAAGTATATTTTTAGGGTTTTCAACGAATTTAATTCTACATACAGCAAATAACAAATTAATGAAATTAATAGAAATTAAACTAGGTCAAGTGGTCTCCGTATACCAAAAAGAAAAATTGAATTCGGATCTCTGTGGTGGGAGATACGAATCCGGGAACATAGGTAGTCACCGCAGTTTTCTGTGATACCCAAAAGTGGTCTTTTTTCATCAACTTGGACGCTGTTTTCGCCTAGGGTTACATGCTATTCGAGGTCAATTATCATACATATATTGAAGAGGGTTAAGTGGTGAACGTACTGGTGAAGACAGAGTCGAGTTTGGTTCAGCGAGGTGACGGGAAACAGGGATGGAACACAGGTAAGTTGCTGTCCAAACTGTCACGCGCAGTTGTGCGCGTTGTCGCGGTCGTCGGGGTCGGTTTTCGGTGGTTGGAGGCGGCTGAGGGCGGCGGTCTCTGGTCGAGGGCGGCGCTCTCTCGGTCTAGATGGGAAGAGGGTAACTTAGGTTTAGGGTTTTTGAGGTTACCGATATATATATGGAAATAGAAGCGGGGGGGTTCGTCCGCTCGCATGGGAGCTTATGCACGGGGGGGTTGCGCATATAGCTGTTGCTGTTTGCAATGCGGGGTCTGGGTAGAGTCTTAGGCTAACGGGTAGTTTAAGGTTCTTAACGGGTAGTTAGGTTAACGGGTTAGGGATCCAATAGGAGTTTATTTTTCTCTTTTTCTTTTTCTTTTTCTTTTCCAACCTTTTTCTTTTTCTTTTTCTATTTCTTTTTCTTTCTTTTCCTTTTAAATATATGTATATATATATATATATATATATATATTCCCATAAAAAAATCTAGAATTATATTATTGCATACCAATAAGCTAGCAATTGTCCAAAAGCTCTCCTACATGAAATAAATTAGAAAAAAATTATAATGGCTCCATAAATCCCCTAAATGCACAAACACCCAAAATAAAAATTAAATTAATTCTATTTTCCCTAATTAGCTCCTAATTACTATAATTAAATTAATAATTAAATAAAAAAGAAATTTACAGTTTTTAGGAATAGGGGTTTTTTATTCTACCCAACTTATAAAAATTTTGTTCTCGAAATTAAAACTAAGCCATGCTAGAAAGTCAAGGATGGTATAAGATTTGAATTGTTTAAAATGCAAGGTTAGGTTTAAATGAGGGGCGATTGTAAAACCCCTACTCCTAGAAATCGTATATACCCTTTTTTTTATTAATTATTAATTTAATGGTAGTAATTAGTGGCTAATTAGGAGAAATAGATATTTATTAATTTTTATTTTAGGTGTTGGTGAACTTAGGGGATTTATGGGACCATTAGAAATTTTTTCGAATTTAGTCCATGTAGGAGACCCCTTGAGCAGTTGCTAGCTTAATGGTATATATTAATATAATTCTAGAATTTTTCTATGAGTATATATATATATATATATATATATATATATATATATATATATATAAAAAGGAAAATATAAAAGAAAAGAAAAGAAAACTATTAATAACTATTAACAACCATTACTAATATTATCCTACCCAAACCATTGCTAACCCATTCCTACCAAGCACCCGCATAAGCCTACAGCAAGCCGCCCCTTGCAAAATCCAAGCAAACCCTTGTAGCAAATCCCAGGCAACCCATCCCGTGCCCAAGACCCGCACCCCGCGTTAGACCCCTCTCTCCTTCTCTTATATATATATATATATATATATATATATATATATATATATATATATATATATATATATATATATATATATATATATATATATATATATATATATATCTTCTTATATTTTAATAAAACCCTAAATCTAGATCATCCAAACCCTTCATCTTCCCATCTAGACCTAGAGAGCGCCGCCACCGCAGCCGGAGAACCCCGCCAGGCCGTCCAAACCAATCCCGACGACCGCACACCCCGCGCGCTGCAGATTTCCGCAGTGAGGTACCTGTGTTCCAGAGTTGTTTTCCGTCGCCTCGCTCAACCAAATGCCACCCCGTCTTTATCGGTACGCTCACCTCTTAACCCTCTTCAATATCTGTGTGATAGTAGACCTCGAACAACGTATAACCATAGGCAAAAACAGTGCCAAAGTTGGCGTAAAAAGACCAATTTTTGGGATCAAAGAAAACTGCGGTGATCACCAATGTTCCCGGATCTGTATCTCCTACCACAGAGATCCGAATTTGATGATTCTTTTTGGTATGCGTAGACCACTTGACCTAGTTTAATTTCTGTAAAATAACCCTAGATTATTAACTGTTGTAGGTAGAATTAAATTCGTTGGAAAACACGCTAACACACTTTTTTCAGATTTCCAAAAGTTGTGAAACGGAGTGCGCCCCGCCAAACGGGACCGCCCCGCCGTATACCAAACGGTGCGCACAGTATACCCGGATATGTGAGAGTTCCCGAAAACAAATTCGGACGCGTGTGCGCACCAGAATCAGCCCGTATCCGCGGATAAAACTCCGTGTCGTAACTTTTGTGAAAGTCACGCACATTTTATGCATGCTCGTCTGATTGCGACGAAACTTGCGCCACTTGACTCGTGGTAACACGCTGGTCCTGTGACCCAATTTTCATGCAATTCTAAGACAGTTGATCGAATTGCCAATTGGCGGGCCCCACGGTTGACTTTTTGGGCAAATTTGTGTTCGGCCCATCGAAATCCACACTTGGACATACAGTTGGGTTCGTATTGACATCTAAAGTTTATTTGACCTATAATTTGTCCCATTTAAAGACTGTTACCCTTGGCACGCTTTTTTCGGCAAAGTGGCCGACCAGTTGACCCCACTTTGACCCAAAATTACAATTTTGCCCCTGTGTCCAAATTGGACGAAAGGGAAGTGCTTTCTAGCTATTTTGTTTATTCTGAAAACATTGGTGATGTTCATTTCAGCATCTGGAGACGTTCATTCTGAGGCCATAGTTTCTGACTCTTGGTATTTGACATCTGGATATTTCACTCTGCAGCTCTCTTGCCAAGCAAGCATACCTTGCCTTGTTGTACTGTTTAAATTCTGTATTATTATTTGCATGTTTATATTATAAAACTGTGCGCGTCCGAGAGAGACTCGGGTGCAGTCAACGAATGCCTTTACGTTAGGACTTGTGTCTGACCTAGTGTCTAGTAGACCCACCTAAAGTTATGGGGTTATTGGTATGACTCCCCAGGACTTGACATATTTCTTACACGTGTTGTGAGTCTCATGTAGGGTATGAACTTGTGTATGTGGTTGGCCACCTGTACGTGTAGGCGTGCAATAGATAGGGTATAACTGCTAATAGTGATACATGTTAGAAGACTTAGCAGTTATTAGTAGGCGGAGCATAGACTATCGTGGTACGAGGTTCCAATCCTTGTCCTTGTTTGGTTGTAAGGTTGGGCTACTGTTCTAGTGATAAACTATGAGCCAGAGTTACGACGCTGAGGCATAGTAGCTACAGCGTGTTATGGATACAACATGTTTAGATCATTGGGCGGGGAGGACATTTAGTAGGCGTATGGGACACCCACTTCCTTTTATGCAGATTCCACACTCGATGGAGTGATATGGACGTTATATACTATACAGATTCTACGTTCTTCGGAGCGCTATGTACGTTATATACTATGCAAATTCCCCGTTCTTCGGAGCGGTAGAACATTATTATATTGCAGTACGCCCTTGTATTGGGGGCATATGTGGCATATACTAGCCAGTTGTCACGATTGGTGAATTACGTCAGCATACACTTTCCCATACACTCAAAGTTGTCCTCAAAGTGCATTCACTTAGATGGTCAGGTCAGCCTAGAGTTTTTACAGTATTTACTTTATGGCATGCTTTTATGTATCTTGTTATGTCCCTCTGAGGACCTGGTCCCTTTCCAGGTGTATTGTTTATGAGCATTTACAGGAGCGCAGATCCGGACTGGCTACTTATATTGCAAGAGGTCTTCCCTTCGAGCCTTGTGATCGCTAGAGGTTGTATTTATATTATTTATTTTTTTTATTCTTCCTTCTAGTTCGGCAGTGGATTTGTTTCCACCCGACTGTCATCTTTAGATACTTCATTTGGGATCTGGTTACAGATATTGGTTATTTACTTATATATGATTTTTTGTGGATGAGATTAGATTATACCCTGTGATTTATGATGGTTTATACCACTGGTGAATTGTTATTCATATTACAGCGTATGTGTGATATGGTTTCCATATATTGGAGTGCCATATTCATACGGGTGGCATGCTTACGTGTCCTAGTCCTATGTACTTTGGGACTGGGGCGTGACAATGATGTTGCACGTTGCACATACCGGAAATCATGGAAAAAAAATTTATATGAACGAAATATAGGTTTCTTTAAGTGTCATGTCTAATGGTGTGGATACCTTAATGCACATTTGCATAAAAGTGCCTAACAATTGGAAAATTATACAAAGATGAAAATTGGATTAATTAATCAAAATTAATGAGCAAGGTGTTCTTGAATTAATTAGAAGTACATGGGGCTAAAATTAGGTGGGACACAAGTTTCATGGGCATAGGGGACTCAGAGTAGAATATTGTCATAGATTGGGTTGTACCAAAATGGGTCAAGATTGTGTCTCCAATTTTAATTGGAATGCATAAGGATACAAAGTCGGATTATTTAGGATTAAATAATAACGTCCGCGACGAATATTGTGCGACTAAAATATAGCACAAGAGAGCATATTTATAAGTTACACAAAGCTCAGAATAGAAGGCGGGCATATCTAGGACAAGAGTGTGAGGTTTGTAGGAAGGCAGTGGCTAGTGTAGTGCTCCAATTATCGAAGCAATAGTAAGGAGCGCTAAGTGGTACAATGTTGTAAAATTAAATAAGAATATCATTTTCTATTTCTAATTGGATTCAAACTAGCCTTAGTCTCACTATCTAAGCCAAGTAGGTCTAATTCTTAGGTGAGGGGGTTTTACAATCCAGCCAACTTAAAAACAATTTTATCCACAAAATTAAATAAGGCATAATTTGTTAATTCATTCACGTTCGCATATAAGGCAAGTCAATCACAATCTCTTCCAAGATTTAAAATTTTATTCTAATCCATCGCAATCACCTTCCAAACCAAGGTAGCCTCTTGTTTAATCAAAATTTACATATTGGAATCTCTTCTCGATTTTTAAATCATCAACATCCAAATTTAAATTAATCCATATAACATCTTCAAGATTTAAATAACCCATATCAAATTTATATTACGATCTCCATCTATCATAATCTCCTCAAAAAAAATGATTCTAATCAAATATTATTCCTATTTTTCACTTAAGAATTTTTGTACTCTTTAAATTTTTATTTCAATTTACATCCTCAATATTCAAATAGGTAATCCAGCAATCAAATTTTAACTCTTAATTCAAATCATCAAATTGTTAAAATTTTAAATTCAATCCACCAATGTTCAAGTCTGAAATTCTATATTTATTCTCAAAATTTGAATTGATGATTTACCTTTCATATTCAAACTTTAAATCATGCGCTCAAAGTATAAATATTTGGTCCTCACTATCAAAATTTCAAAATTCATTAAATCCTCAAAATCTTAGTCATTCTAAAAAAAATTCTTCACATATAAAATGACTTAATCTCATAGTCGAATCTTACTTAGTCACAAAATAAAAAAAATCCTCTCAAGTTGACAATGCAACTTCTACCCAACTTAGAATTTACCCATCTATCATATAAGGCTATACACTTAAGAAGAAAAAAATATTCCTTAATTTATTTACTCATGTCATTCGATCCTCAAAACTTCAATGCCGATTATATTATATATGATATGCCCTTAATTACAAAAGAATAATCCTCAAGTATGTGCGGCCTATGGGGTATATCTAGTACTCTTTGTGTATCAAACTTATACCAAGAACGAGGTTTCGTCTTTCCGAAATAAGGGAAGATGGAGATCAATAATAAAGAGTTCAAGGGAGAGGTAATAGAATAGAAGTATTAGGATCAAGGCATTTAAAGAATTCAAATGAGAATTATCAAGGCAGTTGTGGATTAAAATCCTATTTTGGTAATTCTTTGTTCGTATGCTCGTATTAGTACAGTTATGTAACCGATATGATACGCTCAGATATGTCTAGAGGGCAAGTACATTCGTCTACTAATCACTATATATCTTAACCCACGTAAAGTAGTATTGCGAAGGGCGAACCAAGCGGACTAAGGTTAGCTAGACCTTAATACACTGATTCTGAAATGTATTAATGTATGCATCCACTAATACATATATCGTGAACAAGCTTGATAAAAGAATAAGCTTGTAAAACTAGGCTATAAAATAGTAGCATAAGTCAAGGTAGTATATGAAATATAAATGCGCTAGATCATGATGAAAGAAGTCACAAAATATTTCAAGTTCATAAGAAGTTAAGACTATACAATCTCTACAGTTGTTATACAAACTCCTTGTCTAAGTCGCTAATCGACCAAATAGGGGTATGGGCCTCTAAGTTCTACAGTCTTAATAAATACTATCATCTTATGCTAGTATACAGTTAATGTCATTCAGTTACACTTTAATAGTAGGTCAAAAGACTATGTAACACTAGGTTATGAGGCATACTACCCAACTTAAAAGAATTAAACTAATGCTGTAATTGCCTTGAGAGGGTTCCACAAATTAACATTGCACTTGCAAATAAATTAGAAACTCTTATTAGGGTATATAAGGAAAGACCTTGGTACTTATTAGGGTCTCCTATTGCATTATATAGGTATTGGTCATCTTAAGTCTTAGTCATAGTGTTTATGGAACAAGTGTCAATAGCAAGAATGGAAAGTTACTGGCCTTCAAGGGGAAAGGGGATAAAACTCGTATCGAGGTGGGGGTACATGTTACGCAATTTAAAACTAAGGAATAATTACTAGGTCACAATCACAAGAATAACTTAAACCATCAAGTTCTAACTACTAAGCACACAAATTTAAAATTTAACATTAACAACTATAATCCTAGCAACTATATGTCCCTAATCACAGAATAAAATCACCTGGCCTACAATCAGAAGTGTCAGATGGCTCGAGTTGAAAGATGAAGAATAGAAGAACAAAATTTAGTCGTCGTGCAATTAGTGAACGCTAAGGTCGCAGAGGAACAATATATAAAATTAAAATAGAGGGCTCTAGATAGCATCAAGGTTTTCTAAGGGGGAGTGGTATGCTAGTTGCTATGTTCGAGGTATAATCAAGGAAAAAGTGTTGATTACATTCCTCTAGGCTTCCTAAGGTGCTGTCTACTAATAATAAGACAATGATCTAAGTTTATAGTTCTCCAATACTATCTAACTATGAAGGTTAGGTTCAGTCCTAATTTTTAATTTTGGTTTTCTATTGGTTCCTCAATACTAGGGCCAAACATTATGGTAAAACTTCTAACTAACTCTAGTAGTGTCTATACTACTCTCAAGTCTTCATAATACATCAAGGGGTAATGGTAAACCAATCTATAGATAAGGAATTCTAGGATTCACTGGATATTCTAAACTTAGTGGTGTGTCTATATTCTCGTTGTATTCTTAATAGGTGTGCTACCCTAATTATCATCCTAATAACAGGGGTTCCTATATTCTAGCAAAAGGCTATACTCAAAGAACTATTAGGAAAGTACAGGAATCAAGCAGGATGCAATTATTCAGATAGAACAAATTAGAAGAAAGATGAGTCATAGTCAAATGTGGATGGGATCCTATACTCTAATTCTATTTGCAGGTTTGCTAGGTACAGTAACGTAACCGAGACAATATGCTCTCGACCTGCATGGGCCACCACAAAAATATGTCATGCCCCAATCCCAAAATACGTAGGACTAGGACACGTAAGTATGCCAGCCGCATAGATATGGCAATTCCAATATATGGAAACCAAACTCATACGTACGCTGTAATATGAATATCAAATCCACAAGTGGTATAAATCTATCACAAGTCACAGGGTATAATCTAAATCTCATCCACGAAAATCAAATATAAATAAATAACCAATATCTATGAATCTAGATCTCAATACAAAGTATCTAAAGATACTAGTTGGATGGAAACAAATCCACTACCAACTCGAATGTAAAAGTGTAACACAATAAACCTGATATCGGAATACCAGCTAACAATCACGGGGCTCGAAGAAAAGACATCCTCGAAACATATGTAACCATCCGAATCTGCGCTTCTACGAATACTCAAGAACATATACACCTAGAAGGGCCAGGTCCTCAGAGGGACATAACAAGATACATAAAAATATGCCAATAAAGTACTGAAATAAATATCCAATGGGTCACCTAACCGTCTAACTGAATGCAGTTTAAGGACAACTTTCCTAACACATGGGTTATCTGGCTAAAATAGGATTGGCATGATTCTCTTGGAGATCCAGGGGCCTATAAAGCATGTCGTCTTTTGAACGGCAGAGGCTGCCTGATAATAATATAATATATAGTGGTCATCATGATAGTGCATCTCTGACAGAGCGTACGGGTTACACAAGGAAAGTGCAATGGATCCCACACGCCTTACTTGTTGTTCTCCCCACCGTATGTCGTGCCCCGATCCTGTAGGGGCCGATCGTCCTCGCTTGGTCCCTACGGAACCGATTCGTCCTCGCTTGGGTGCGATGCCGTGCAAGCCTAAGTTGTGCTTACACCAAGCACGTACCTGCACAAGACACAAGATAGACGAAAATATACATATATATGCACAGAGTAAAAATGCAGAGAACCAAAGTTGAACATATTTGATAGCACACAAAATACTTTCATTTTATTGAATACTGAAGATTGGATTACAAAATGCTTGCTTGACTGAGTTACAAAAAAATATATGCCTTAGAAGGCTTACAACTCTTTTTATATTCCCAAAACTAGCCACAACGCCCATTACATTATGCCCTTGTAGTAGGACCAAAATAACCAAAACATCTAGCAGAAGAAGAGTAGCCCACTGTAGAGGTAAGCAGCAGAGAAAGCAGCACGAACACATTCCTAAGGAAGGGTGCACACACACTAATTCAGGTTCAGGATGCTTGCCAAACTCTCGCTTCCAGTACCTGGATATTTGCCCATAAACGTGGGTCAGTACTACCACATGTACTGATGAGAGACCGTGGCCAAACTCACCTTAGAAATCCATAATAAGTAAATATATGAAGCTAGCATTATTAGGTGGTCTTTCTGGTTGTCTAGTTTCTTTTTAACAATTCATGCAAGAAAACATAGACAATATATAGCATATGCATATGATATTTCTTACCCACGGCCGAGCGGTTATCCTTGCAGCAGACACACAAGTTAGCCATAATTTGCATATGAATAACTTATGAATCAAATAGGCATCGAGTGTTAGGTATGCAATAAGGTAAACATAGCATGCGCCCTAACTATATGATGGTCCCCTTCACGGGATTAGCAGTTGGGACATACAAGCCCATCTCACTAATGGACGGTCTACCCTCCCATTAGTAAGGACATTCAATCCTCAGGGTATATAGATCTCTCCCAGGCCGAACGATCCACAGTGCCCCAGAGACCGCTCAAGAGATAATCCTTGTGCACAAGTTGTCCTGACCAAATTTATGAATGCAAGCCCTATCAAAAAAATATGCTATCATGCAACTGATGAACAATGCACCACAAGTCTATCTCTTCTTCTCATTTTCTAGCTCAAGTCCAGAGTTTTCTCGCCACAATACTCAATGCACAACATACAAGGGACAGTTAAGCATTTCATAAGCAACTAGTAAGTTAGCAGTTCTATACTTGAAGCATGCAATTCTTTCTTTCTCTTTTAGCTTATCTTTTTAGTGAGGCAAAATATTTATGTGAACTAGAGATTCTTTTATTAGGCATGCAGACTTAAAGGATTCATCGAAGGGCCTAAGCCACTCACCGAATGAATCGAACGAGAGGATGGAGAAGCCTTAAGTGACGTTCACTCTTTGGTTATGCGTCCTGAAAATGCAACAATACTTGGTTAGCATACTTCGATCTCTTTCCCTTACGATTCGAAAAGAACGCGCAAGCGAGAAGGCAATATCATGAAAACCAAGTCATCGAAAGCAACTCAAAACACAAAGCAACACAAAACCAAAAAGCAAAGCAACCAACGAAAACTCTTGGACTCATTTCAATAGAAGCCGTTCGATTAATTCGAAGGGTTCATTGCACTTCGTCCGTGTTGATTTGGCGGTAAGGTTTCCCCGAGACTCGATTCTCAACCGAGTCGAAGCAGCTTAGTGTTCCATAAGTAACCGTTTGGAGCGGGGCATTACATACTACCCCACTGAGAAAAAGTTTCGTCCTCGAAACTTAAGAGATCAAGGAGGCAAGGATCAAGCATCAAGAGTTCAAAGGAATAAGACTCACCAACATCGTGTCCGCTCTCATTACGCTCAATATTCAACTGATACACTCTAGGCCTTCTTAACTGATCAGTTGGTTCCAGAGCAGGACCCGGAGGGGTCTGAGTCTCAACCAGAGCAGTATTGTTGTTCCCATTCTGGTATGGCGGCGGAACCCTCTTGTTTTGGCAGTTCACCGCCAGATGCCCTTTTTGCCCACAGTTAAAACACTCGTTATTTGCAGCATGACAAATATCTACGGTATGGCCTGTTTTGCCACAGTAACTGTACACAGGACCTGGGCGTTGTTCGCCCACTATTTTTTTTTCTCCGTTATGGTATCTTTTAGCTTGAGGGTTTTGAGGAGCGGGTGCCTTCTCCGGAGCACTTCGTGGCATGAACTGCTCATTCTGCACCGCTGCCTCAAATGCTTGGATATAAGTTTTGCACTCCCGGTTCATAACATCTTTCCTCAGATTATCGTTTAAGCCTTTTATGAACCGATGTGTACGGGCTCCCTCTTCGGGAATCATCGAGCTAGCGAACTTAGCAAGCTTGGAAAATTCTGACTCATAATCTTCGACGGACATGTTCCCTTGCTTAAGTTCAGTAAACTCGTCTTCTTTTCTCTGCCTGACAGCTGGCGGAAGATAATGTGCAAGGAATGCTTCCTTGAACATTCTCCAAGTGATCCTGCCATCCTGATGCTTGGTGGCAAGGTCTGCTTTCTTGACTTCCTACCAATCGTGTGCACGTAACCGCAGCTGCATATCTACAGACGCCACTCTCTTGTTCACAGGTATTGAAGCAAAGCTAAACAAGCTCTCCATCTTTGCGATCCAGTCCATCACCTTATCCGGCGTGGTCCTGCCTTCAAACTCTGGAGGGTTCAACTTCAGAAACTCAGCGCCTTTAAAGGTAGACTTCCCGGCCGCGCGATGAGGCTCATTTGTTTCTGCTAATCCTGCATCTTGAGGCATGGTCGGGGCAGTCATAGGTGTTGCGGCGGTTCCTGATGCACCACTGTGTGCTACTAGTGTTGTAACAATTTGAGTCAGGGAGTCAAGCTACTTTTGTTGTGCCAAGGCTCTAGCATCAGCTCGTTGCTGCTGAGCCTCGAATCGTTCTTGTTGCGCTGCATGACGATCATTTTGATTCTGTAGCATTGTAATAAGTCTATCCATTTGATCATTGCTCACGCTAGCTACGCGCGATGTCTCAGGGTTACTAGCACCTATTTTTGTCATCTTTGCTGCAAAAGAGAGTAGCTTGCATTAGTCTCATAATGTATTATGGACTTATTGCATGGGACGTTGGGTTTTTCATATTCTTAGGGACCTTTCATACTCTTGATTTACTTCTTATAGATTCGAAATCAATTTTCAAATTCGGGACTTTTGAAATCGCTTGAAAACTTATATCATTTTCGAAAACGATGTTTGAAGAGGCCAAGGGCGTAAAGCCGTGATCTGATACACCCTGTCGTACCCCGATCCCGTAATGGCCGATCGTCCTCGCTTGGTCCCTACGGAACCGATTCGTCCTCGCTTGGAAGCGATGCCGTGCAAGTCTAAGTTGCGCTTGCACCAGGCACGTACCTGCACAAGACACAAGATAGACGAAAATATACATATATAGGCACAGAGTAAAAATACAGAGAACCAAAGTTGAACATATTTGATAGCACACAAAATACTTTTATTTTATTGAATACTGAAGATTGGATTCCAAAATGCTTGCTTGGCTGAGTTACAAAAAAAATATGCCTTAGAAGGCTTACAACTCTTTTTACATTCCCAAAACTAGCCACAACGTCCATTACATTATGCCCTTGTAGTAGGACCAAAATAACCAAAATATCTAGCAGAAGAAGAGTAGCCCACTGGAGAGGTAAGCAGCGGAGGAAGCAGTACGAACACAGTCCTAAGGAATGGTGCGCACACGCTGATTCAGGTTCAGGATGCTTGCCAAACTCTCTCTTCCAGTACCTGAATATTTGCCCACAAACGTGAGTCAGTACTACCACATGTACTGATGAGCGACCGTGGCCAAACTCACCTTAGAAATTCACACTAAGTAAACATATGAAGCTAGCATTATTAGGTGGTCTTTCTAGTTGTCTAGTTTCTTTTTAACAATTCATGCAAGAAAACATTGACAATATATAGCATATGTATATGATATTTCTTACCCACGGCAGAGCGGTTATCCCAGCAGCAGATACACAAGTTAGCCATAATTTGCATATGAATAACTTATGAATCAAATAAGCATCGAGTGTTAGGTATGCAAGAAGGTAAACCTAGCATGCGCCCAAACTATATGATGGTCCCCTCCCCTGGATTAGCAGTTGGGACATACAAGCCCATCTCACTAATGGATGGTCTACCCTCCCGTAAGTAAGGATATTCAAGCCTCAGGGTATATAGATCTCTCCCAGGCCGAACGATCCCTAGTGCCCCAGAGACCGCTCGAGAGATAATCCTTGTACACAAGTTATCCTGACCAAATGCATGAATGCAAACCCTATCAGAAAAATATGCTATCATGCAAGTCTATCTCTTCTTCTTATTTTCTAGCTCAAGTCCAGATTTTTCTCGCCACAATACTCAATACACAGCATACAAGGGACAGTTAAGCATTTCATAAGCAACTAGTAAGTTAGCAGTTCTCTACTTGAAGCATGCAATACTTTCTCTCTCTTTTAGCTTATCTTTTTAGTGAGGCAACATATTTATGTGAACAAGAGATTCTTTTATTAGGCATGCAGACTTAAAGGATTCATCGAAGGGCCTAAGCCACTCACCGAATGAATCGAACGAGAGGATGGGGAAGCCTCAAGCGACGTTCACTCTTTGGTTATGCGTCCTAAAAATGCAACAATACTTGGTTAGCATACTTCGATCTCTTTCCCTTACGATTCGAAAAGAATGCGCAAGCGAGAAGGCGAAATCATGAAAACCAAGTCATCGAAAGCAACTCAAAACACAAAGCAATACAAAACCAAAAAGCAAAGCAACCAACGAAAACTCTTGGACTCATTTCAATAGAAGTCGTTCGATTAATTAGAAGGGCTTATTGCACTTCGTCCGTGTTGATTTGGCGGTAAGGTTTCCCCGAGACTCGATTCTCAACCGAGTCGAAGCAGCTTAGTATTCCATAAGTAACCGTTTGGAGCGGGGCATTATACCTCATGCTCTAAGCATGTCACATCCATGACATGATAATACCTCTAATAACTGCCAAGTCTACTAGCATAAAAAGTTTCTAACAGCAGTTATTCCTAACGCACGGCCCACACGTACAGGAGGCCAAACCCTGCACGCAAGTCCGTGATCTATATAAGACTCACAACTCGTGAAACAACTATGTCACAGCCAATAAAATCTAATAATGCTTCATAATAATGGGGCGGTCTCATAAACAAGGTCAATGCATATACATAATAAAAACAATCACGATGACACCGTCATTGCACCCAAGTTTCCTTGGACGCGCATTTTATATAACAGTTAAATTATATGACTAAAGACAGAAAATAAAGATGCATACAACATATGGAATATGAATAACAGTACAATGGCAAGGTATACTTGCATGGCAAGAAGCTGTAAAATGTAATATCCAGATGTCAAACACACAGGATTAGAAGCTATGGCATCAGAACAAATATCTCTTGATGCTGAAATAGACATCACCAATGTTCTCAAAATAAGCAAAATAGCTAGAAAGCACTTCCCTTTCGTCCAATTTGGACACAGGGGCAAACGATAATTTTGGGTCAAAGTAGGGTCCGCGTATGGCCCACTTTGCACCGAAAAGCGTGCCAAGGGTAACACTCTCTAAATGGGAAAAATTATAGGTCAAACAAACTCTAAATGTCAGAACAAACTCAACGGTATGTCCAAATATGAATTCCGATGAGCCAAACACAATTTTGTCCAAAACGTCAACCATGGGGCCCGCCAATTAGCGACTTGGTCAACTATCTCAGAATTGTGTGAAAATTGGGTCACAGGACCAGCGTGTTACCACGAGTCCAGTGGCGCAAGTTTCGTCGCAATCTGACGAGCGTGCACAAAATACGCAGGGCTTTCGCAAAAGTTACGATACGAGGATTGTCCGTAAATACGTGCTGATTCCGACGCGCACACGCGTCCATATCAGTTTTCGCAAAATCTCACGTGTCCGGGTACACTTTGTGCACCTTTTGGTACACTTGGTATACGGCGGGACGGTCCCGTTTGGCGGGGCGTGCTCCGTTTCACAATTTTTAAAAATCTGGAAAAAGTAGATTTTTGGGGTTTTCCAACAAATTTAATTCTACATACAGCAGTTAACAAATTAATACAATTAACAAAAATTAATGTAATTACCAAAAATTAAACTAGGTCAAGTGGTCTCCACATACCAAAAGGAAAAATTGAATTCGAATCTCTATGGTGGGAGATACGAATCCGAGAACATAGGTGATCACCGTAGTTTTCTGCGATACCCAAATGTGGTCTTTTTTTGTCAACTTGGATGCTGTTTTCGCCTAGGGTTACACATTTTTCGAGGTTAACTATCACACAGATATTGAAGAGGGTTAAATGGTGAACGTACCAGTAAAGACAGGGTCGAGTTTGGTTCAGCGAGGTGACGGGAAACAGGGCTGGAACACAGGTAAGTTGCTATCCAAACTGTCACGCGCGGTTGGACGCATTGTCGCGGTCATCGGGGTCAGTTTCCTGTGGCTGGAGGTGGCTGAGGGCAGCAAGTGAAGGCAGAACAACAGAGACAGACAGGAATATTGTAGCCACTTCCTATTCCAGATTGGAAGTTGAAACACATCATGATAGACTTTGTGACTGGTTTACCTAGATCACCGAGTGAACAAGATGCAGTTTGGGTGATAGTAGATCATCTCACAAAAGTAGCTTACTTCCTTCATTTTCGAGTAGGATAGTCTACAGAACAATTGACTAAAATATATATGAGATAAATAGTGAGACAACACGGTGACCTATTAAGTATCATGTCAGACCGAGACACTCGGTTCACTTATCATTTTTGGAAAATTTTACATTAGAGTTTGGGCACCAAGTTATGATTCAGCACGGCTTGCCACCCCCAGACAGATGGACAATAAGAGAGAACCATCAAGACCTTGGAGGATATGCTACGAGCCTGTATCTTAAATCTTGGTTGATCTTGGGAGAATCATCTTCACTTGATGGAATTCTCGTACAACAATAGTTATCAGGCCAGTATTCAGATGGCACCATTTAAAGCACTGTACGGTAGGAAGTGTTAGTCACCATTGGCTTAGGACGACATTGGTGAGAAAAATATGTTAGGCCATAAAATAATCACGCAGACAGTAGAGGTTGTCAAGCAGATCAGAGAGCGACTTCGGGTTGCACAAGATAGGCATCTTCATTGGGCAGATCAGCATCGTAGACTTTTATAGTTTCATATCAGCGACCACGTATTTTTGCAAATTTTGCCTACCCGTAGGGTCATTAGATTCGGGGTTCACGGAAAGCCTAGTCCGCGATACGTAGGTAAGTTCGATATTCTCGAGCGGATAGGCAATGTTGCTTATCATCTTGCCCTTCATCCTTCGTTATGTGAGATACACGAAGTATTTCATGTGTCTCAGTTGCGTAGGTATATTTCGGATCTGAGTTATATCCTCGATCACTCTGAATTAGTCGTTGGTACTGACTTATCTTACGAGGAGCAACCTATATCCATATTGGACCGAAAGGAGAAGGTGCTCAAGAATCGAACTATTTTTCTTGTCTGGGTTGCTTAGGGCCATCACTCTCTTGGATAATCGACGTGGGAGCATGAGGATGATATTCGATCTCGGTACCCGTACTAATTCGATTCGATAGGTATATTCTACCTTAAGCCTTCATATCTTAAATTTTGTGATCAAGTGATCACCTTTATGTTGTGATGATATTGCTTGCATGTGTAGTTGCAAGTAGATTACATGGTGCTTGTCCTGACTTTTCTAGATACTGCTTGGATTCGAATTCTGAGGAAAGATTTTTTCTAAGGTGGGTAGAGATGTCACTCCCCGTTCCAGATATACATATTAGGAACGTATTTTTATTTTAGCATGGTTGTATGTGCATGGAGACTAGACTATTCTTAGGTTTAACCTAGTTCATGGTTTATTTTATGGGTTGGTTAAACTCATGAGAACCCTTGGTTTAACCTTCAACCCTACCATATGTAATCTAATATTTTCTCTCTCTCTCTCTTCGCTTCTTCATTACTTCATCTTCCTCTAGTTTTCTCTCCCATTTCTATAGGCAAGTACATATTTCATGAAAAAGGGAGAAACCCTCCATATTATTGTTCTATTATGTTTATTATGTGTTTTTAAGTACTTTTAGTACTTGGAGTTTTCTATTTTGATGGATGATTAGTGTAGATCTATATTTCTAACTTAGGGTTTCATGGATTTTTTGAGTTTTTCTTGGTTTTTATTTATTAAAATTTTGTCTTTGAAAATGAGTTTTCGCTAAATGATAGAGAATATTTTGGCTTTTGGTTCACCCAATTTGGACTTAAAATGAGAATTTTATGGAAAAACAAAATCTCAGTTTTTGAGCTTTTTTGCCATGGCTGAACCTACTGTTGGAGAAGTCAAAGTTCCCATATGGCCAGTGAGCATATGCAGCTAAGAGTACCATATGGCCAGAGAGGGTTATGCGGTCTAAACTTTTGCTACATACTGACAGCATGCGTCCATCTTGTTGGATGCATGACTGCTAATTTGCAGTATCCTTGAACACCTTGTGCTTTCACTCGCTGAACGGATGAGAAATTTGCTAAATCCTAAAGAACTCCATGCGACATTGAACCCATGTGGCATCGACACCCATGCCGCCTAGAGTGCATGCAGCCCTATTTTTTTGGATGCATGGCTCTAAACCGTTGGCACTTATTTCTATAATTTTATCTTTTTCTTCCTAACACACTTTATGGCATGTCACCTCAGTCACTTTATGTTACATCACTGACACTTTATTTATTTGACTGTCACTTTATCACTTGTCCCAAGGAGTAGACCATAACCCTAAGCATGCGGCCAAGTGGTTCATGCAGTCCTGACTTTATATGCGAACTTTTTATGCGGCTATGATTTATCAAGAGGCCTAACTTTTTATGCGGCCTGAACTTCCCATACGACTTAGAGACCCATGCAGCCATGCTTATTTTGATTGAATGTCTTCTTGATCCATCTGACCAAATTTATAATTGGTAATTAGAATATAATAATGTATATGTGTTGATACCACTGTTGCTATATTATTGTTCATGATTTAAAGTGCGCCGAGGTACGACACATCTTGTCACATGTTAAGTAATTATATTTGGGTTGTGCATCGAGAATGCTTCCAAATTCTTGAATACGTAATATTATAAATATATATTATTTTTCCAGCATGGGCATAATAAGGGAGTCAACTACCAAAGCGTGGCTAGGATATTGATTGTCTGAATATTGCATACATGCTCGGGTGAATCCGGATTTGACTTTCATGAATTCGTATCTAGAGTGCCCGTACTTTGTAGGATATCTTAAGAAAAATTTTTATGTGACCATGCCTTGATATTTCAAGCACAACATAGCGCTAATTAGGTAACTAAAAGTGGTAGTAATATTTATAGACAACGGTATCCCGAGATCATGTCAACGAACCTTTCCACAAAGATTCATTCTATGTGCGCTGACAGATACTATATATCATATGCCTTAGTGGAGTGCAGTATCTGACTTATTATTATGCCGAGCCACTATTTTGATATAGGAACACTGGAACCGCTAATATCATATTTTAGCACAATGGCCCTATGGGGGACTGGTGCATCCTGCAAGTGCCTATTTTATTTATTTGGTTCGGTTAGCTCATGTTCGGTACTGGCGTGATCTGAGGATACTTATTATGCATTATTATGAGATAATCTCAAACTCCACAAAATATTAAGCCGTACAAATGATTGGCTGATATAAGAAATGAACATAGTTGTGATTGTATTATTCAACTAGTAGCCTAGGAAAATAGACTATCTTAGTGTGATGGTTCAATCATTGTCCTTGTTTAGTTGTAGGGTTGAGCCTTAGCGCTAGGATATGCCATGGACCTAAGTTACGACACTGAACCTATGTAATATTATATGTTTTCCTTGGGTTTTGTTTCTCCATTTCATGCTTTCTTTGTGGTACTTGTTATTTGGGGTCTAACCCCACTGGTTTTGCATGGCAAGGTTTTGAGCCAGAACCTGAGGATCCAGCATACTTTCCCCCAACTTATGGCGTTCACCAAGAATATGTTCACAGGAGATAGCAAGTGGGTTTTCTTCTTCCCTGCTTGTTTTGTACATTTACTTCTTTTTATCGTTTAGCCACCGACACCTGTTAGTCGGCTCGTATGTACATTATTTTACCTTATATGATTTTATTAAATCAGACTGCAGCTGATCACTATAATATACTTTTGTTACTCTTCCAGCTTTTATTTTTTACAACTGGACCCCAGAATATTTTTAGAAAGCATTTGGGATGCCTTATTGCTTATCATATATTCTCTATGCTTATTGTTTCTTGTTTGAATGATTGAGTCATAGAAGTTCTTGACCATAGGAGACTTGATTGTAGCTTTCACCCCCTTATCTTATACAGCCGTGACTGTTGTATGATACCTTATACGGGATAGCTGGCCTTGTCCATCTTCATATTCTGGTACAGGGACATGACAATTTATATTATTGGTTTAAGTTCCTAGATTAGATGTCAGGCCCCGATCCCGCAGGGCCGTTCGTCCTCGCTTTGGTCCCTACGAAATCGATCGTCCTCGCACGGGCGTGATGTCGTGCAAGCCTAAAGTGCGCTTGCACAAGGCCAAAACTTTGAACAAGGGCAAGTAAGCTATTTAATACTGAAGCAGCGGAACATATATTGCAGAAAAGTAAATAACACAATGGCACATGATAAAGAAGCTGTTTTATTGATAATCGAATGTGTTACAAGCGGCACAAGGCCGAGGTTATAGATTGCTCAAGCAATATTCTCTCGATTATAATGACAATGTTCCATACATTATGTCCCTCTATATTGTTTGATAATAAACGAAAGAAATTAAAACTAGGTTTATACGAAACCCTTCCTTTGGTTTACAAACTAGAAAAAGAAGTACAATTAATCCTATACGAGGATGTTGAGTACAAAAATTTGATTTTGGGGAAATATTGCTATAGGAGTCTAATCTGCGGTCGATCACTTTGTCCCTTGGACCACACGATGACGAAGAAGTGTTGTAGAAGCCAAAAAAGAAGCTTCAAAGACTGCAGGAGGGATTGAACTCTCGTTGCCAAAGCTCTCTATATGTGCTCTCTTGAGCTTGACCTCTGTTGTTCTCTTGTCTTTCGCCCGCTGTGTCTCCACCTGGATTCCCCCCTTTGGACCTCCGTGACTATAAGTCTCTATTTATAGAGTTCAGCTACAGTCGGCGTAGAAACCGAACAGCGGAGAGAGCTGCACCTTTTACGCGGCGGTTATAATAACTACTACCCGCGTATGAATGATCTCCTGAATTGGCGTGTGACGCGTGTCCCATTATAAGGAAATACGTATAATCGCTTATCGAAGATCACGGCATACAAGCCACGTAGATAACTGTCCCTCGCATAGAGATAGTTGGCATAAAAGCCAAATAGCTGTCTCGTAGGCATAAAAGCCAAATAGCAATTCTGATGGCGTAAAAGCCAAGTAGGCGTAGAAGCCGAATAGTTATCAAGTTGGCGTAGAAGCCAAGTAGCTGTGATGTTGGCGTAGAAGCCAAATAGCTGTCATGTTGGCGTAGAAGCCAAATAGCTGTCATGTTGGCGTAGAAGCCAAATAGCTGTTATGTTTGGTGTAGAAGCCAAGTAGCTGTCATGAAGGCGTGGAAGCCAAATATCTGTCATGTTGGCGTAGAAGCCAAATAGCTGTCATGTTGGCATAGAAGCCAAATTCTGCATGAAGCTTGATGATTTGCAAATATAGCCTGAGTTGGCGTATTTCGAGGAGATAGCATACGGCGTACTCCTATAGTTAAAAATAGCCAGGTCGGCGTATTTCAAGGAGATAGCGTACATCGTGCTCCTATAGCTGAAAATAGCATGGTTGGCGTAATGTGCGGGGATGGTGATGTGGACGTATTAGCCCTAATTATAGCTCACCCAGTCGTTAAAAGTAGAACCAAATCTCGTACATTAAATGTAGAGATCTGCCCCTATCTCGCGCATTAATTGCAGAGACGTGCCTCGAGTTCTGTACGAAGAACAGCCTTTGACGTGGCGGTTGGTTTCGTCTCTTCCTGAGCGTAAAAGCTCATCTTTGCCTGTGTAAAATAGGCAGCATATTCCTTGAATGCGTAAACGTCTTATATCAAGGGTTATGTCACTAGACGATAGTTTGGGGCTCTATGCAGAATCATCATAACAGTCATCCTCTCGATCGCCGTGCAGTACTCTTTGTCAGGAATCAGGTTCACTACTTTAACTGACAGGTTCATTCGAGGAATACGAAGCGTTCCTCGTACAACTTCCCGCTGCATTAAAAGCAGACAGGTTTTACGCCAAAGTGGCGATGTAGCAACCTTTTTACGCCGAAGTAGTCTAAAAATACTGTATTATGCGGGTTGTTCTGGAGCTATATTTTACGTTGAATAGCATTGAAGCTCTGCTGTACGCCGATGGCTCTGAAGTTATGTTTCACGTCACCCAGTGCTGGAGCTCTGTTTTACGCGAGCTTCCTGCATGTCGAGGGTTTTACACGTATAATTCTTCAGCATATTTTTCATGCTTCTACAAGACCCCCTTCAAAGTTTTTAAATTCCTCATAATTTGAAATACTTTGAATGAAGCATGAAACGGTCAAGTTTGACTCGTTCTGCGAGGCTGATTTCTCAACAAATTTTTAGGAGTTTATTGGGATTCGGTGTGTTCTCTTCTGCCTATATAAAGGCGAATGGACCAACTACTAACACAAGACTCAAACTCTCGTACCGATGATCAGTCGATACGCTAGTCCATGCACTCTCTCACTCAGATAGTGAACGTGTTTAAAATATTATTAGGTCAGAAGATACCACGTAGCTTTAAATCATATCAGGTAAGTCAACTACTTCTAAGATGCGTGCGCAGAACTAAAAAAATAAAAACTAGGTATAATGTAAACGAAACAATACAATCAAGTAAGGTGTACTTGTCTTCCAAGCCAAGCTGCGAGCACAACAAGTGTGGTTCGGAGCTATCCACAGGAACATCTCAAACACCTACCAATTAATTATTGCTCTAATTAGACTCATATTCTGCCAGTCAAACTAAGTTATTATCTAGTTATTAATCCTACGTTGGTTGCACATGCAAGTAACTACACGCCAAAGTATTACTAACCAATAATATTGCCAAAAACTATTTTTTAAATTATTAAATATTAAAACTATTAATTTTTAAATTTTATTCAAAAATAGGATTTTTAGTGATAGGGTCATCTCCTATAAATTTTATGAGTCCAAAACCACGTAGAAACCAAAACTAGGTCATAACGGGTTACCTACTAGTCACAAAAAATAATTTTTGATAAATAAGTAAATCTGAAATAATACTTAAAAATTCAGAACTAAAATCTAATAATGTAATTTTAAATGTTAAAAATATGGATTTTTGGTCGTGGTAAAAGACTAAAATTGTCGGGGTCAAATTTTGTCAAAACAGGGTCAACTTGCTACATAAAACACCTAGAGCTAAATATGGTAAAATCAGTAATAAATACAATAAATACTATTTCTTTTATCTATACAAAAATAATTATGATTTCACCATCTACAAGTTGATCCTATTAGGGTTGCAACCAAACTTTGCTAGTATGCATGCCAAGGGATGGTACATTGGTGTTGGGATAATAAAATATTATTTATTTAATAAAAATTTAGAATATATAATTTCTGGACAAATAATACTTCATCAAGAAAATTTTAGGCTTTTCTATCAATGATCAAGTCCTAACAAGGTCCAAGGGTCTCCAACATGCGTACATCAAAACGAGGTCAAACTACCCATAAAATATGCTCAAAACTCTAATTTAATACAAATTAATAAATATGGAATTATTTATAAAAACTAAATATATTCCCTATTAATAATATCTATATAAATTCATTAACAATATTTAAAGAGGATTTTAAAGGAGGTTTCATGCATACACAAAAGATTTGGGTTGAACTTGAAAATTAGGGAGATTTAAATAGGGTATTGAAGAATGAAGGAGAGAAGAATTAAAGAAACTTACTAGAAGAAGAATGAAGGAAATGCTAGGGTTCTTGGATGGAGGAGGTGATTGTTGTGTCCACGTGAAGGGGGGTGGTTGGCCTTTGTAATAGAGGTGAGGACTAGGGTTACGGAGGAATGAGAGAAAGTTAGGATTTTGTAAAAGAGATTTTAGGTTAGGGTTTTTAGAAGGAGAGATAAGAAGGAGATTATATATATAGAGTGAGAGAGAGAGAGAGAAAGAGAGAAGGGGTCGGATTAAGGGGTGTGCACAGGTTTGGGAGAGGGGTCGCGGGTTTTGGGAAGAGGGGTAGGATTAGGATTGGGTAGTTAGTTTGTTAGGATATTTCCTAATTAGGTTATTAGTTATTAAAAGTCAACAACTAACCAAATAATTAATTTATGACAAAGATTTTATTTGATTCCATTGGATTAAAATAATGGATAATTAATATACAAATCTAAGGTAAATCTTTGGTACTTGATATTTGATTGGGCTTCTAAGGGAATAATTAATGGACAATTAATATGCAAATCTAAGATAAATCTTTGGTAGTTGAGATTTGATTGGACTTCTAAGAGAATAATAAATAAATAAATCCTACAAAAGAGGAAAGTGGCATAATTTGGCATGGAGGAATTATAGTTACTTATTTAAGAAGGTTGGATTAAAAATAGTCATAAATAAATTATATATATAGAAATATCTAAATATTAAATGAAATAAACTATGGTTGTTACACTAGTGCCATACTAATATTGAATGGTCGAATTTTGTGTCACGCGAAGATCCTACAAGTAGTGTCTTCCGTGTAGGCTATTTTCTATGAAGGGCAATGTAGATTTTGGGGTCGTCCTACATCACTAATGTCCAAACTATGGTAAAATATCCTAATAAAATAATTAAGTTTTAATTGATTTTAAAAAATCTAAAATAAATATAAAATACACACAAAATACCAATTTTATGTGAGGAGTTTTACAACGCACATGGAAAATTGGATCTAGATGGATATTGCTCGATAGAATTTAGCCGAGTACGAATGTTGTGGTTTCAAATTTTGAAGACTTGATATGATATCGATAGTTGGAGGATAGCTCAGGACTGATGGAAGTTAAGAAATTGTGTGGTTTGATGATTTAAGGTATGCGATAACGAATTTGATCTTGAGTTTGGACGAGTCAATCTTGAATTTAGCTCGAAAGATAGCTTTGGATGAAACAAAAATAAACTTATGCAAAAGAATGATTTTATGGTTACGTGAATATACTTGAGGATACTGGAATGCATCGAGGATAGACAAAACTTTGGCTCAATGATTTTCTAGCTGAAGGAATGATATGTAGATTTTTAAATTGAAACTTTAAAATTGGTTATTTTGAGGATTGCTAGATCTTGGACAAGGGATTGAAGGGAAGATAACATCAATTATTCGGATGAACTGGCTAGGCGAAGTATGATCATGACATGAACGGTTATTAGAGGGACACAACTTGATAGACAAAGAAACTCTTGAGGATGGATTTTGGATTCGGTGCAACGATGAAGTGTCTTGGTAATTTTATCATCCCCCAGTCCAAAAATACGTAGGACTCGGAATACATAACATGCCAGCTGCACATTCGACCAGACTCTGTTCTGACTCAAATACGTATAAGTTGTATTAATCTAAATATCACTATGAAATAGAACTATATCTTAATCCACAAGAACACAAATATTAAGAATGAGCTATATATGCTAAAGTTTGTCGCTAGTACACACAAGCTCGAATAGCCTCGAGAAAAAAATATGAGTCTATAAAAACTAGGCTATATCAGCAGATGAATCAACGATATGAATAAATAAATATAACACTGGTAGAAATGGTATATGTACCTGGTATCAATGTCCGCATAACAAAGTAACACACATCAACAACTCCAAGCAAGCTCCACAACGGTCTATGCTGCAAAACAGGCAAGGGACAAGGTCCTCAAAGGGATGTAACAAGGTACAAGAAACAGCGTACCAAAAGTAAAACAGTATAATGTCCCATACTCAAGGGTAAACTACTATAACTATCTAAGTGCTATGCAAATGAGAGCACTCATACTCAGGCAAGAGACTCTCAAGGTTCGATGTGTGTGAACCCCAAGCAGCTTAATAATAATAATAATAATAATAATAATAATAATAATAATAATAATAATAATAATAATAATAATGATAATAATAATAATAACAATAGGGCTCTATATCAAGAACACAAAGCAGGCAAGTATAAGTATATCACTAAAGGCTCCTGATTAGGGAACCGAAAACAGTCAGGTAAATAACACCAAAGCTCTGCTACAGAGATTAAGGTAGGCACGTACATATAGATTTCTACCCAAAGTATAGTGTAAACTCTCTCCTCTCATGTAATCTCACATATCATGTCATAAGCTGGTGAGATCAAGACCTCTAACTATCATAAATAGTCATACTATATATATATATATAACTGTCTTCTATCTCGAGTCCTACGAACCTATACAGAATCACCATGGATACATCAAGAATGATTATGTCATATAAAGTAGTATCAAGTGTCATATGGTCTGTCGTGCTAAGAATACAAGCAAGTATCATGGGTTCGAGGTATCAACTCTCTAACTGACGATAAATGACTCTGATATCGGATATCGGCACTTAAATCTGATTCGGACACTAGGTATCGTCTAACGGTCCTAGGGTGAACAGATACACCAACAATATCAAGTCACAGTAATAACTATATAAAATAAATAATGCAAAAATAGTGATACAACATTGCTAGGTACACTTGCCTGGCTCATGGATAATGGTAGTAAGCTCGATACGTCAACTACTTCCGAAAAGGTTAAATTCGTACGAACGTCTCCGGATGCTAAAACAGACATCACCAATATTTCCAAAATATAACAAATAGCTAGAATTGACTACCCATAAGTCCAATTTTGGACACAGGGGCAAAATGACAGTTTAAGATCAAGGCGGTGTCTAGATGTGGCCCACTTTGCACTGAAAAATGTGCCAAAGGAAAAGTTCTCCAAATTATGCAAACTTAGTGTATATAAGTCCAAACTGATGATACGAACTCAACGGATTATTCGGTATTGTATTTTGGTTAGCCGGTCACGAAATCACCCGTCAAGTGGGACCATGGGGCCCATAAAACTGTGTTCCATCAACATTCTCAGAATCGAACCAAACATGGGTCAAAGGACTAGCGTAGCACTATGAATCTGATAGAATAAGTTTTGTTGCGAAATGACAAGGACGCACGAAGTAATTGTACAAATTTAAAAAATATAGATACGAGATTTTTTGACGGATACACGTTGATTCTGGCGTGCATACACGTCCAAGTCAAGTTCTACGTGTCACGACCCGATTCCGTAGAATCGTTTGAGGCATCCCCCGAATCGTGACCGCCGTGCGGGCCTGGAGTTGCGCCCGCACAAGGCTTTAATGATTTGCATAGCAAGCACATATTCAGAGTACGCAGATAAATTGAAACACAGATTTGAAACATGGAAAAGTTCTCTTTATTGATAATGGACATCAATTACAAACTCTTGAACGAGTTAGCTAATATGCCGAACGGCTTACAAAAGAGATGACTCATAATGAGATAGCAGTCCTGTACATTACATCCCTTTATAAACTCAAAATGATAAGGACCTCTAGGATGGAGGATAGCTTTGCCACGGAGCTGCATTTGTGTATGAAGAGTTGAAGCTTCTGGCTTCAAAATGCTTCGAGGGCGTGGTGAAGATGCGCCAACAGCTGGACTGGATCGGGAAGACAACTTTGGCTCCTCGCTCGGTTCGCCTTGGTGCGGAGAACCTGTTTCAACGAGGGTCAGCATATCGAAACATGCTGGTGAAGGCGAGCTAGCCGAACTATACCAATCAACACGTTGTTTAGTAAAGCATGCATATTTTGTGGGTTTTTATCTTGCCTTAGTTCATTTACAAGTAAGCAGCATATAGAATTTATTGAAATGAACGTGCCACCGTTCGGTGGATTTTACCTGACCGTCTAAATTACCTACACAATACTTACCATGCCTTCCCTGTCACGAAGACACAAGTTAGTTTGCAACAGGTTTAAATATACACGTTGGGATCACTGGCTAGGAGCCATAATGGACCGTTTAGTCTTTGAACGAGGATGGTGTGCAACGAAGCACGTGAGGCGCTGTACGCCATCCTGTTCGCACGTGAGACTATCGTGAAGTTCCGCCCGGACCGGATCGATGCCAGTGCCCCAGCGACCGTCCGCGGAACCCGTTACCTTGTGCATAAGTTGTCCATGATCAATCTTTCATGGCACGTTAACGTTGATGCAGTTGAGGCACGTGAACAAGATAAGCAATATTACATGATTCGTTTTGCATAGTCTTCTTGACAGTTTATTTCATAACAAGTGTATTCTATACTTGGCACAATTTATGAAAGAAGATGCATTCTAAATAAACTTGAAGCATGTATAGAACATTTAAAATGAACAAGCATGCAAATTGAGTAACCGTTTCCCAGCTAAGTGACAAGCATAAATATCCAAGTCTATTCTCTTTTATCTTGGTTTCTTTTATTATTAACTTGGTATCGTTTGATCGGGGCAAGGGAGTGAAGCTTGGAAGCAGGGCTATCTAATCGGGTTGGTAGCCACTCACTTAGATTTTGGAAGGGAGAAGGAAAGAGGCGCTTCACGACTCTGCTCGTAAGCTGCCTACTGCTCGTTCACCTGCACACGAACAACTCGATTAATACTTCTTCCTCTCTTTCCATTCTCGGAATAAAAGTGCAAGTAAATGAACGAAAACAATGAAAACCATCGAAACCGTTCAAGGAAAACAAGCAAATCCCAAAACCAACTCAAAGCACAAAAGCAACAAGCGACATCGAAAATCGAGGCAATAAAAGATAGCAGCGGAGAGGTCCCTACTGACTCTGTCGCTAAGCCGATCCTTGGGGCGCAGTCCACTGAATATGGGAATCGATTCCGAAGAAACAAATCCATAACGAGGACGAGTTCTTAATTCAATCTATCCCGATCGAACGATACCGTTTGTGTTTCTTAGCCGCGCTCCCCGCACCGGGGGAACGGGGCGCTACACTACGAAAGCCCACACATCCGAGTTTGCGATATGCGTCTTTCGGTATAATCCACACACGATAAAGTTGCTTCATTTTGTGAGACGCACACTGTATTAAAATTTTTATGTTTTTGAAAATAATATTTTTCTAAGATTTCTATAGGATTTAACTTAGGTTTAAAAAATGATAGAAAGAAACATTTTACTGGGATTCGTAGAGGGTTAAGTTATATACCATGTGGAATTGATTGGCAAATCGGTTAAGTGTGCAAAGAGTTACAGATCCGCAAACATGGATTTATGGAGGTAAATTTTAGTTCTATTTTGAGCAGTTTTTCACTCGACTTTGAGTCATTTTAACCTAGTTTCTAATATTGTTAGAGTAAAACTAATTAATGGTTTTAGAAGTGGTTTATGCTATGAAGTCAACACAAAAATTGGTTCATGAAAATAACGAACGAGGAGAGAGGAATTTTATTAGAAAGGTAGGGTCGGGGTGCGCCTAATGTCGCATGACCTACTATCGTGCGGCCTATTTTTCGGCAATCAACGACCTGCTGCAGAGATCATTGACGCGTACTGGAAGGTCGAGGTGATGGTGGTGGCGTTTATACTCTAGGGTTAGGGTTTTCTCTTCCATCATGTGTTCTTATATAGGAAGAAATAGTCGAGAGCGGTCGCGTGTGAAAGGGGTATGCGCACTGGTTTGCACCTGGACACGAGTCTGCAGGGTATTAGTATATGTTAAGATTTGGTTTTATTCATTTGGTTATTTATTTATTCTCTCTTTATATATATAAATATATATATAATCATATATATATATACATATATATATATATATATATATATATATATATACATATATATATATAAGATGATATAAATTAGGTAAATATTCAAAAAAATAGATTTTTTCGTAACATATATTCTAGGAAAAAAATTATACATTATAACAAATAAATTTTACACAAAATATATTTCGTCAAATATTTAAAATACTACTTATAACCAAATATTTATATGAGTTTAATAAATCAAAAACTATGTATATTTTTTCAAAAAATAAAAAAATTCTAAAATTAGAATAAAAATATTAAAAATAAAAGATTCAAAATTTTGGGATTTACAATCTACCCAACTTATAAAAATTTTGTCCTCAAAACTAAAACCAGTCTTACCAAGGTAGAAAAAGTGTAAGATAATTTACTGCGAAGAGGGATAATACAACTTGTCGTATCGAATTCTTCAATATAAAAAATCACCCACGATCAAAGGATAAGGATTACAAAACGATAGAGAAGAATTTAAGTATGCCAGATTATACACTGAATCTCTAAAAGATGGGGGACATAATTATCAATGGGATCCTAATTTGATGTCACGTTCTACGAGCAAGGATACACTTAGTTTTATGTATTACCCAACTTATAGAGAATAAGTTAGCAGCAAAAACTTTGGTCACGCTCCTATTTACAAGTGTTATAGAAGGTATAATATTCAAGATGGATACAAGATGCTGAGACTTTTGCGACAATAGTCACAGCCTATCTAAGAAAATCTAGGTACTACCATTGTGTTTAATGAGTCAATAACCCTCTAAAGAAAGTTTACCAGTTCTCATTGCTCCTAATTAGGTCATGAGTTTACAAGTCAATAGAAAATGAATTAGTCAAGTACAACTAGGTTGAGAGGGTACAGAGGAGTACGTTCGTCAAATTTCATGGATGCCGATGAACGGTTCAACAATAAGTGTCAAAAGGTAATATAATTTGTCAAGATGATTAATATTGTGTAGTGAGTACAAGGGGGATCAATTTAATGCAAAAAAAGTGTCATGGGCGTAGTTTTGCTCGAGTGGGCTATGTGTATATCAACAGTTAGGGTATTTGGGTTGTCGATATATAATTTAATTTAATTGCAACAGGATTGAATATTTAAGTATAGGTTCTTAGAAGGAGATATGTCACGAATGTTGTGGGGTCTATAAGGAGCATGGGAGTGTATATTTGGGAGCAACAGCTGGGCCTTGTGGGTAGTAGGTCCAATATGCTCATGAATATCAAAGTTGTCAGAAGAATTGAGTCCGTGTTGTGTATTAAAATCGACCACAACGAAAAAGGATATCTATGTATGATTTGGGCATACAAATAAGTCATAAATATTGTGCGACTAAACCAAAGTATGAGATGGTGAGTTTGTGAGTGATATTCATGTCATGTGTGTAGAGAGGCTAGTCTAAATCATAAGGGTAAAAGTTGTTAAATATAAAATGATAGTATTGTGCTCAAAATATTCGAGCCACAACAAAGGGTATCAAATGATACAAAATTAAAGAGGTAATTTAATCCATTGAAATTAAACTTAATTAATACCAAATAAATTCAAATTTATCCTAGAATTCCAAAAATAATCCTACACTAAAACTAGGGGCTTATGAACGTAAAACAAGATAAGAATTATTGATAGTAAAGATAGGAATACAGTCGATGAAGTAATACAACAATTCCTAAATCTCAATACTATATTCCTATAAGTTATATTCTATATAACCTCACTCATACTAGGGGCAACTACTTCTAGCTTTAGGTAAGCACCATACAATCCTTACAAGTTCGTCTAACTCGTATATTCCTAACTTAGTAGGTAAGGGTCAAGACTAAATTAAGCAGGTACGTAAGTCTATCACTTACGGCATACTATTTACTACAGACACTCTTCAAATCATAAATGGATTGGTTATCCCAATACTAGTATAACCTTTACTTGGTATATCTATCTACCCTCATATAACTTACCCCTTCTACTACCTATCCCTCTATACTATTGTTTATCTAGTCCCTGTTATCTAATACCTATTTTCTCTTGGAAGTACTCTTGTCTAGGTTACTATCCTATAACACACGCATGAAGTCGTGATCATCTCTTCTAAGTGATAAATTAATCAAACTCATTGAAATGGTAAGATTTGATACATGCTTAGGTCTAATCTTAACTACAAGGATTATCGAACTTTTCTATTCATAATAAAATTCTTAAATCATACCTCAAATAGTCATTATAGTCATCTCAATCATTATAGAAATTATATTTCTATCCTGAATAATATTTGCTAATGGTAAAGCTTCTAGTCCAATACTAACTGCTGGTGGGAGTTCTAATATCTATTCATAAGGGAAATTTCTTTACTAAGGCTAATCTTATTTATAACTCCAAGCTATCCTCTCGTTCTAGTAATCTTCCTAGTACATGCATCTATCTTACCCATATCTAACTTAGATAACCCTTCCTATGAATTATTCAACCAACCTTGCTTATATCCTATAATAAAATATATAACTAAAAGTCAATCATGAGTGTTCGTTCTTCCAAAATAGGAAAGAACAAGAGTCAATGATAGGAAGTTCAAGAAGGGTATCATTGAATACAATTTTGTGGTTCAAATATGACAATACAAATCAAAAGAAGGTCCAAAGAAATTATGGATTGGGATCCTAACAAACATATCCTAGCGCAGGCTCGTTCGGCACAGTAATGTAACAGAGACAATTTAATCAGGACCTGTATAGGCCACTACAAAAATATGTCATGCTCCAGTCCCAAAATATATAGAACTAGAAATACGTAATATGCCAGTTACGTATTCGACTAGACTCTGGTCTGACTCAAAGATGTATAAGCTGCATTAATCTAAATATCACTAATAAAACTATATCTCAATCCAAAAGAACATAAAATATCTAGAATGAACTACATATGCTAAAGTCGGCCTCCTAGTAATACACAAGCTCGAATAGACTCGAGAAAGAAATATGAGTCTATAAAAACTAGGCTATATCAGCATATGAATCAACAATATAAATAAATAAATATAATAGTGCTAGAAATGATATAAGTACCTGGTACCAATGCCCACATAACAAAGAAACATACATTAGTAACTCTAAGCAGACTCCACAACGGTCTATGCTGCAAAACTGGCAAGCGACAAGGTCCTTAGAGGGACGTAACAAGGTAGAAGAAATAACGTGCCAAAATTAAAATAGTATAATGCCACATACTTAAGGGTAAACTACTGTAACCATCTAAGTATTGTGCAAATGAGAGATCACTCATACTCAGGCAGAAGACTCTCAAGATTCAATATACGTGAACTCCAAGCAGTCTAATAATAATAATAATAATAACACAAAGGGCTTTGTATCAAGGACCCAAAGTAGGCAAGTAAAAGTGTATCACTAAAGGGTCCTGATTAGGGAACCTAAAGCAGTCACATAAATAACACCAAAGCTCTGCTACAAAGACTAAGTGTCACTACCACATTTCTAGAATAGGAGTATTTTTGTCTTTTGCAATAGTTGTATATATTGTTTATAATTTACATAATATGTATAGTATATATATTATTAATAATAATAATATGGGTTAATGGGCTAGACTTGATGTGACCATTAGACTAACTACTAGACTAGCCATTTTTGGGACATAACTAGTTAATCCCCTTTATTTAATTAAAATTTTGTTTATGTTTCCAATATGGATGAAAACCCCACTTATTGGAAAACTCTTTATGAAAATCCTAGAGAGCATTTTGGACTTTGTGCCTTAGCCAACCCTAGGCCTTCCTTGGTTAGCCCTATATAGGAGAGGGGGGAGCCTCCCTCAAGCTTCATTTTAGTGTTCATGAAATCTTAGATTGAGTTCTTCTCCAAAAAACCCTCATTCATCCATAAAATTTCAGAAAAATTAATCTCAATCGCTCTCATTTCCATCATCTAAGAGGCCTAGAAGCTTAGGTTTCGAGGAGCATTGGAGAATGAGGAGTTTGACTAGGAAATCTTTGGCTTTGCATTAAGAATCCATCTCCCAATAGGTGAATACTGAAATCTCTCTTCTAAATTATGTTTTATTTATTTTATTGACCATTAAGAGCTCACCCATGGTTTAAAAATAGCCACAAGGGGAGAGAATGAGTCTTTATTGGTTTCTATATTATTTTATTTATGATATTGTGTGCATATTTGGGGTTTTGTGTCTGAGAATATATTTTTTCCTTTTTTTGATAACAACTAATCATATTAGATATATATAATTATATATGATATGTATATATGCTATTAGTTTCATATTGGGGGTTTGGCTTAAAGATTGGTTGTGTATCATGAGTATCTTGATTGTGCACTTAAACTGTTTGATAATTTGACTCTTAATGGAAATGTGCCTATTAGATGTTTATTCCCTGTTGCATGTATATATATGTATTATATTCTTGGTGTATACATGTATAAACAAGTTTGGAGTAGCTTAGAGTCAGTTGAGCATATTTTTGATGGTACAGTGAGTTACAATCGGTGGAGGTATTGGATGTTGAGGTGAGTGTTATTGCCAAGTAGAGTTAGCAGTGAGATAGGATCGGGTAAATAGTGGTCAATAGATTTGAGTTACAGTAGTTGCACAGTTGAGTAGGAAGACTTGTGTGCATATATCAGAGGTCAGGTATTGAGTAAGCTAAGGGAAGGGTAGAAACGAATTAATATAGGACAATACCAAGCTAGGAAGGTGTGTCAGTATTGGCATATTATAGTAACACTATTTCGGGGAGGTTGGGTCAAAGGAAGTCACGGCATTGACAGAGATGAGCTCAGATATGGGGGTCTGTAGGTGTTTATGCAGGAATTAGCTAGCAGCAGCTAGGATCGGGTAGATGCAGGCCTGTGTTGCATTAGGAAGTTTTATAGTTGAGAGTTTAGTCTATAATAGTGGAAGGGGTATAGTATTATATAGGATACCATCTTCGTATCGTATAGTCTTGGAGTAATGATATTGTGTATTAATGTTCCCACTATAGAGTGTTCAGGTACTAGCAGTGAGAAGTTGGGTATCCCATAAAATCTGTGATTGGCAGCAGTGTTAAGTACTTGGGAGCACAGAAATAGCAATATCTATATGGCACTGATGCAGTATGGAAAGTGCACTTTTGTGTACTTGCCTTGACAGCAACATTAGGCCCTCATCAACCAGATCAGTAGTAGTAGCAGCAACTGAAGCTGCAGTTGGTGCTCAGGCATCAGTTCAATTGGGAAGGGCTGCCAGCAAGTGTGGTTTAGAGTTGGAAGGGAGCTTGTGGTACAGCAACTTGTGTGGGGAGAGTGTTAGTGTGATGTACACGCTTGTGCATAGAGTTTTAGTGGGGAAAACATAGAGTTCAACCTAGAGGGTTCAGATGCCAGTACAAGCTATTTAGAGGGTTAGAGTAGTGAGTTCATTTTGAAGTGTCAAGTCTGAGGAGGGATTCCAGTTGGGAATGTAATATTGATACCATGAGTATTAGTAGATAATAGTATCGAATACACCTCAGTATCAGATATAGGAGGTGGTATCAGAATTGAGAAATAGTGTATGATATGGTATGTTAGCCAAGTAGATAAGCTAAGGTTTGTACCATATAGTTAAGGTTAAGAGCTAAGGTAGTTAAGTAATAATAGTAGATAAAATAGTTAATGTAATATTATATATATAACCAAGGTGAGGATTGATCTTAGGAGTGTATCAAGATACAAGGTTATGAGGTAAGATGACTATTATTATATAGTTAAGGTAAGTTTTATAAAGTAAAGGTATTAACTAGTATACTTAATATAGCTAGTTGATCAAGTTAGATAAGGTATTGTCTAGGTAGTAAACTTTTGGTTAAGGCATTAGCCAATACTAAGGTAATATTAGTTAGTATATAACTAGTATATGTATGTGATTTATATATTGATACTTATTATATATAGTATCTTAGCATCTAACATTAGCTAGTATAGCTAATACCTTCAGGTATGGACCTAGAAACCGAAGTATAGGCTAGTGTTACCTAGAGTTGACTAGCTTTGACCTAGAAACATGGTTTAAATCTATTTAAGACTTATTTATGACTTCAAAATACTCTTTGATATTGATACATCATATATAGGTCACTTGTACTCCAGTTCAGATATTATTTGATATTCATTGCTCCGGATATCAAGCAAGTATATTCTCTAACAGTTTTTATTATTTTGATTATTACTATGATTCTAGTTGTAGTGTATACTTGATTCCAACATAGCGGATACATGGGCTAGTATCATAGATACCTGTCATGAGGAGTCATGATTGGAATCCATCGTACCAGCTTAGGACGGAGAAATATTAGCAAGTAATGTGATCATATCCCACCTTACATGCATCATAGCTCACCCCACATATCACGTAGGGTGTAGCCTGACCATTTACATGCCTCATAGCCTACTATATATGATTAGTCTGACTTTTGCTCGCACCATAGCAAACCAGATGGTTATCCTGACCTCACATGTATTATAGCCAATCATATATAACAAGCATGATATAGTCCCAAGTCGATCATATAGCAAACTGATATCTGGCACTTAGCCAATATTTCTATTCTTATTTCAGTACATTCATTTCCATCATTCACATATATCTATTTACTGCTTGTTATTTCTATATGATGATTACATGTCTCTCCAAATTTTTCCTTATATTCCAGTATTTTCTTTCATCATGTATTTTCTTACACTACTTTATAGTTTTTATTAATATAATTAAAATTGCTGTTAGTGTTTGTGCTTCGCTCCAATTCTGACTGGATAATATTTTTTAGAGGATCTTGCGGATTTATGTCCTATCCATTATGGTCTAGGAGTATATGGCGATTATATCCCGGAGATCCCAGAGGAGCCACTCCTTCTGGAGGAGGCACCACCCGCAGTTGTTTAGACAACACATAACCTAGTTTATTTATGTATTGGATTGGTCCAAACCTTGAGACTTGAGTTGTATAATATTGAGACCATATATGTGTTGAGACTGTTACTCTTAGACTTGTTGCTATTAATTGAGATATTTTTTAGACTTATGTTGGAACTTCTTTTATATCATTTTTATATCTTATCGTATCATTTAGCTTCTTTATAGTTATTTTGATTGAGTACATTATAAATTAATAATTATATGCATATTCATTATCCTCTATTTGGAGTTGAGATATATTGACAAGTTTAATATCATTAATAGATAGCTATGTTGGACCTAGACAGCGTTCTACTATCGATGTTGTGGCGTAGGCTGGACGTAACCATGACTCATGCCCAATTTTTAGGTGCGGGTCTTGACACTAAGGCAGGTACGTACTTATAGATATCCTCTCAAAGTATAATGTAAACTCTTTCCTACATTGTAATCTCATGTATCATTCCATAAGCTGGTGAGATCAAGACCTTTAACTATCACAATGAGTCATACTATATATATATATATATATATATATATATATATATATATATAACTGTCTCATATTATGAGTCCTATGAAATAATATAGAATCACCATGAATACATCAAGAATGATTCGGTCATATGAAGTAGTGTCAAGTGTCCTATGGTCTGTCGCACCAAGAATTCAAGTACATATCATGGGTTCACGGTATCAACTCTCCAACTGATAATACACGACTTCTCTACCGGATGCCGGCACCCGAATCTGATTCGGACACTAGGTATCGTCTAACGGTCCTAGGGTGAACAGATACACCAATAATATTATGTCATAATAATAATTAGAAAAAATAAATATAACAAGAACTGTGATACAATATACTTGCCTAGGTCCTGGATAATGGTATTGAGCTTGATACGTCATGTCACACCCGTTTCCAGATTTGGTATTTCTTGAATTTTTATATTCAAATTTATTTTTGATATTATAATTCTTCTATAATTTCATGATGGTTCCTTTCATTTATATTTTTTCTTATGTCTAGAGAGATTATCCAAGACTAGTAGAATATCTAGTGGCATTGCCATAGATCCAGTTTAGGACCCCCATATAGACTGAATACCTGGTTTGGTTCATCTTGGTTGAACCCATGGCTAAACCATCCCCATCTCCTTTATATATATGAGTGTTTTCTCTGTCCTTTCTTTTATTCTTCATTTCACTCTTTCCACTTTCTTTTTTCATTATTTTTTCTTTGCTCCTTTCCCTCAAGGCCAAACCCTAACTCTAAGAAGAAGTTGTTATCATTTGGACCGTGAGAGGTAGAGGCTAAGAAGCCACTCAAGAAAAATACATCTTACACAAGAGAAGAATCCTAGATTTATGCAAGCTTTTAGTTCATAATATTTCCTAATTATTTTTAGCTCATATTGTTAGGACCGAGCACCCTTTCATCTTTAATATTTGTTGTTCTTGATTTTCTTGGTTGGAATTATATGGACCTGGATTTGGGTCTATAGGTTCACTTTTATTTTCCTGGGGTTTGATCTTCCAAAATTTTGTGTTTTACAAAACTAATTAGCTCATAGTACATGGCACAATTTTTTATATAACTTTTCTTTGGGTCGTGCTTGATTTTGAGTCCAGCTAAATTCAGTATTGAAACTTGATGCAATATGTATACCAAAATGACTTACTAGAAAAGAAGAACAGTATTCTATGAAGAGTATGCAAGCGAACTCGTTTAGCATAGAAATACCTATATTTTACTTTGGGCGCATTGGTGTGTTGTCCCAACTATTCGTGCATACTCATCATACTGCACTCAGTCTTCTAGCAAAAGTGTGTCAGTCACGCTCCTTGATTCAGTGACGTACTTTCAAGAGGAAACCTAGTTGGTGCACTTTGGTGCATATTCAATTACATTTCTCTCTGGCAAACCAAGAAAATATGCGCTACAGTCAGTCAGTGCACTTTTTTCGTGTTTGGCAATCTAGCATATTTTTCTTATGTATTGTCAGCCGACACACTTTTTTGTGTTTGGTCAGCTCGAGACTTTCTTTCCTCTTTGTTTTCTTAGGACGAAGCTTTGGTTGGTTTCTCAATTTTTGTGTTATTGATTTGTGTGCTCCTCGACTGACAAGTTTATCGACTGTCGAATTTTTACCTCGGATTGTGTGTTTTATCTTTTAGCTAGCTTGCTCGCATACTTTCTTTAAAAGCATGCCTTACACTTGCCTGAGTAGTTTTGTCAAGTATGCCATGTTGGTTAAGTTGACAAAGTTTGCCAACTTAGTTTCTGTGAGTTTGTGCGCCTGGTTTTATCATGCATTTCTTTTATTTTTGTTTGGGATATTTCTTTGTGTATTATATAGTTGGATATTGTACTCTTATATTTTAACTCATGTTCTGACCCTAAGATACCGTAGAAATTGTTGTGTATGATAAACCTATTATATTTGGCATCGAGCAATCAAGTGTGAGTATTGCCCAATTTATTGTATATTGCGAATACGATAAATTCATCAATGATAACTCATGAATAGCTCGTACTCGTAACTAATCATTCTAGGAAGTTCTTGAGTGTCCACGACTAAAAAACTTGAAATAATGATTAAACGAGATAAAATTTGACTAGATCATTGGGAGAAAAGAATATTGTGCTACCAGCTACCCCGATCTCAATGGCCCCATAAGATATAAACCAACCCTGTTAGGCAAGGGCCCCATGACCTACCAAGTTTACGCATGCCATGGTACATACAAGACTTTATGATGTACCATGGTAGATATATGATTTGTTGCATAATATGGTTACAAGATCTGTGATGTGCTGCGACACTATATGTTATTGTTATTGAGCCACGGTTCATAACAAGTCTGTTGATCCTGCTGAACACGAACCGGTGCCTAGTACTACTGGTGGTTATACTGAAATATCCTCGGCTGCTGCTGGCCAGGATACTGTTGGGCAACTATCTCAATTTCCTGTAGTGCTATCTGGTGAGTGTTCTCCATGCTCTCTCTCTCATAAGTTCAGTCTGCGCTTGGTGTGCCTCTGTCTGCACTCTTTGAGCCTCAGCTTGAACTCGCTAAGCTTCTGCTGTCACTCTCTGGGCATCTACCATGCTCTGGATCAAAGTAAACATATGTGCCCCGTTAATGGGCATACCTACGGGAAGCAGAGTCGGTGAAGGTGGAAGGTTCTCTGTCATAGCTGGGGCAACACCCGGAACAGGTGGGAGAGAAGGAACTCCAGATGTCTGTCATTCAGGTAGAGAGGTGGCATACCCCTCTGAAGTTGATGCTCTCACTCCCTTAGATCTTGTCTTCGGCGGCATCCTGAAGACAGACCGTAAAGAATAAATTTATGCAATAGATACGATATCATCAAGGAAGGACAGTAAAATTCTAAAGGAAGCAATATTCAGAAGGAATAAGGATAACAAGACAGATAGATTAGAAATATTCCTAGTTGTGATTGAGTATCCGCTCTTATCCTAGTATGCTATATCTTAGATCCTATTGCAGGCACGCAATAGTACAACTAAGATGTCGTACTACCACGTCATCACACAACTTGTGAAGTCTGACCTGCATGGGCCACCACTAAAAATATGTCATGACCCGTACTCGGATTTTGGGGCACGAGTACATGGGTACGTCCAGCCTACGCTGCAGCATCGGTGGTAGAATGCTGTCTAGGTCACAATGTTATCTAATCATTCTCACACGAGCATCCAACTCCATAAAGAGTCACAGATATCACAATACAATATTAACAATACTCAATCACATAGCTAAAGTACGATAAGATATCAAAGGAAATAAATAAATCAAAATGCAACACAAGTCCAAACAAAATAGTCTAACTCAAATAATAACATCCATGTCTCAAAGTATGCCGGAAATAAATCTGGTACCAATAAATTGCTAAAAAAACTAACTAAATAACTAGTGATCCCGACTAGACCTCCCGGAATCACAACTGAACTACAAGATCCAAGGCTGCAGCTACTCTCCCTGTGGTCTATAATATATCGGACACCAATCCTCTAAGGCGTAGTCTAAAAAAAAATTCTAGTCAGGATGGAACGAAGTACATCTCTAACAGCAGTTCTATATCAATGATATAAACTATATAGCAGTAAATAGATGGAAATATACAAGATGCATATACATGTATAAGAGATATACAATAAAGTGAATATTGGAAATAAATACAAGAATAAATAATATGTCAATGAGCAAGAATACTAGGACTAAGTGCGTGAGTCCTAGCTTTAACATGTAATCGGCTTGGGAACTTGTACGATAGCTATATGGCCTGGCTAATCATACGTGTAGTGTATGACCAACACTAACATGAGAACAAGACTTGTACATGAAGGGTATGATCACATATCTATACTAAAATACTTCCCACCCCCGACTGGTATAGTAGATCCAACAATGGTATGCTATGGCACGGGATTCCCCAAGAAGATAGCGACTATTCCCGAGAATCAGTATCTATACATGTACAAGATAAACAATGAAACAAGACTTATACAAGATACACCATGAACAAGGAATAATATCTCATGACGAGATCCGAATATACCAATCCATGTAACCATCGTGTCAAGAAATATGGATATTTATACTAGATACAATGAAAATAGAGGATATCATAAATAAAAAACTATCAGAGAATGTACTCGCCTGGGGTCCTGCTGCTGGCAATACCAATAACCTGATTTCGAAGTCTTGTCTGAACAATCCAACAATCCTATAGGCATTATATAATATAATACAACATCAACCAAAACACTAGTACATACATAACCATAATTATACTAAACTCAAGGGTACTCTAGGGTGATCCTAGTCATCTAACAGGGTCAAGCGTTCATTTAGCTGCATGGGTGTTGTCATGCCCCGATCTCCCGCAGGCAATCGGCCGTTCCTGCTAGGCGGGAATCACCCTCGCCAGCGCTCCTGCGGAACGATCGCTTAACCCATCCGGGCGTGATGCCGCACGAGCGTGATCCACGCCCGTGCAAGGCCATGGTTCATTGGCTGGCGGCAAGAGTTCTAAGCCACAGAGTCGCACAGATTGTCCGAGTGCAGCGGAGTTTAGGAACGCATAGCGATCGGTAACAGGTTTACTGAGTCGACAAATATAACGAAAGCATCGAAACAAGTAAAGTAATCTCTTTATTGATATGAAATATGTATTACAGGCGGCGTATAGCCGAGATTACAAGTCGCTCAAGCCTCTCTCTGAAACAGTAAAATGTGCCAAGTGGCTACAACTGTGGAATGATTGTACAGGTGATGGTCAGGCGACGCTCCAATATTATGTCTTGTATATGCGCTTCAGTCCCGGATGCACCGTTGCAAGGCTTCAGAGGGAACTCCTGGCCTTAGCACGCACGAAGGAGGCATCCGCACCGAACGAGGTTCTCCCACACCCTGCATACAAACTGGTGGATTATCAGTACATTGAATGCACTGGTGGGGAAGCTACTCGCCCGCTCAACAAATTCAAACACGTAATACAGGTTCCGTGCACAACTATTAAGTTGTCTTTCTAGTTGCCTTAGGATCAGTTTCATGCAGATATTGAATAGCCTAACGTGTCGGGCAGTGCGCCGTACGATGTTAGAGGAAACACGGCGAGACTTACCAACTTACCATCTCCTTCCCTGTCCAAGGCAAACATTGAGGCAAACAGTATAAATTCGAGCAGAGGCATGCATAGACATTCAGGAGGCAAGCATATGCAAACAGGAGGGTCATTTTAACATGATCGTTCAGGTGTTTAGTTGTTCTTGATGCGATGCAGTGTCTCGCACGCGGATAGCCGCTAAGCGAGGATGACTTATCTATATGAACACGGTCGCTGGCAAAGCCATTATGGACGTAGTCGAGGACAAGGATAGCATGCTATGCGTGTACACGAGGCACACGAACACGATGTGTTACAAGCTATCCTCCCTGCACACGAGACTACACACGAGCTCCATCCGGACCGGATCGGCCCCAGTGCCCCGGTGACAGTCCGTGGAACTAGTCCGCGACATGCAAGTCAGGGTTAACCAATCTCAGGCAACACGATTTAACCAATCTCAGGCAACACGATTTAGTTAGACCAATCTCAGGCAACACGATTATACGAGATACACGAGAACACGCGTGTACTAGAACACGAGAACACGAGAACACGAGTGCACGGTAACACGAGTACACGAGTATACGGGATACTTGAATCTTGGTTCTGTACAATAACTTGTCTTGATGTATTCCCCTGGTTCGGGGCTGCCTTGGTGACCTAACGGTCCCGGATACTTTTCAGGTTCGTTCAGGCACAGAACGACTACGTAGTAGTCTTCCGGGTTTGGATGAAAACATGACAACATTACAAGCAGACAAGCATGCGTTTCTAAGGAACATAAGCAATCACGTTTGCTCGGGCCCGAAGGTAGTCTGAGAGATGAAACCATTAAGGGACTTAGCATGCGAGGGTCTGAATATAAGCAGTATTTCCTTTTCCATGTTCTAGCAAGCAATATGAGTTAGGATTATTCCCTTAGCTAGGTGCGTTGGATTTATTAGCATGCAGGGGGGTGATTCACCTAGCGACTAGCATGAACATTCTAGATTTTTATGTGTACTGGCTAAGCAAAGACAAGTTCACCGTAGCCACCCACCTTAGCGATGATTCGCCTCGGTAGAGCGATACGTCTGAGCGAGCCTCTGAAAGTCCAAGCCGGATTCCTGTAGGGGCAAGTATGGATATCCTTTGCTTCTTGATCGAGGCAAAGTGGGTCGGGACAGCTGCACGATTGCCATTTGAGACGGTAGTCCGCTTGAGCGGAACGGGGTGTTACAGGTATCATGTCTGTAATTGCTGTGCAGGACCAGACAGTCAAAATAATATGGGTCTTGTCAGTACGTCAATGTACATAAGGCAGTCTGATCACTAATACTCAGGATTACAAGGTCATGTGCAACTACGGGATATCTGCAGCTATACCTAGGGGTCATACAGCATGTACATATTGCAGTCATATTTAACAATATATTTAATTACTTATAATATATATATACATACTATATATTTGTATATATATAACAACCAATAATTATATGTATACCAAAGAATACATATATTGAATATATATATACATATACCAAGTGAATAATATACATATATATATATATATATATATATATATATATATATATATATATATATATATATATATATATATATATATATATATATGTGTGTGTGTGTGTATGTATGTACCAATTGAATACATATACTATATACATGTATATATGTATATATATATACTAATACATACATACTAACATATACCATTGAATACATATGCTACATATATATATGTATATATATATATATCAAATACGTATATACTAAACATATACTAATAAGTAGTATATACATACCAATTATATACATACACCCATCAAAATACGTATACGCGTACGTATGCATACACAACAAATCACAAGAGAACGTGCTCCTCACCTTGGCTTTGGCGTTCACGTGCACGAGACCAACGATGACGACGATAACGGAGGTGATGATGATGACGATGTCAACAATGACGATGGAGGGGCTCAGGAAGGTCGGACTGGGACTGCTGCTAGCAGAGATGAACCGTAGGGTGGTGGTTGATGGCCGGAGGAGGGAGCTCGGCCAGAGTCAGATGAAGATGGTGAAGGTGAGGACGAGGATGATGCTGCTGATGGTGAGGAGTGGTGGTGCTGGTGGTGTGGAGGAGGTCGTGCTGGTGGTGTAGGGTGGTGAAGGGTGGCCGGATGGATGGAGGTGATGGTGGTGATGCAGGTGGTTGCAGTGGGAGGGGCCGGTACAGTTTCTGCTCGGCCGAGGTGGATAGGATGGATGGTGGTTCAGTCGACGGAAGACGGCTCGGGAAGATGACGGAGTTAACTGTCAGCGGGGTATGTAGCTGGGTGGTCAAGGGGTTTTTGGCGGAGGGGAAGGCTCGACCATGGAGATATAGGGAAGCATGGTGGCCAGCTCGTGGAGGTGCGGGTGGAGGAGATGATGATGAGGTTGTTGATGAAGCCATGGGGGTGGCAGCTGGCCGAGGGAGTGGTGGTGGCATCCAGACGGCAGTGGATGGTGGAGTGGGCGGAGGTTGAGATGGATGGGTGGAGGTGTAGGCCGCCGGAGGGGATGTGTTGAGCGGGTGGTCGGAGTTTAAGGTGGCCGGTTTAAATGAAGAAGGAGAAGTGAAGAAGAAGAAGAAGAAGAAGAAGAAAGGAAGAAGAAGGGAAGAAAACCTACGGTTGTGGGTTTGTGAGGAGGGAGAAGAGAGAAGGTGGGGGTTTCCCTAGGTTTTGGGAATTAGGGCCTGCTTGGGGAAATGTGTGTAAGCAGACACTTTATAGAGATGTGTGATGGGTAGTGTGTGGTGATGAAGGATTCTCATTTGAATGAGTGGCTAGGATCTAACTTGATAAATTGTGTTCACACAATGTAGGGAGTAGAATAAGGTTTAAACCGGTCAAGGGTTGAGGGCTTCTCCATTTGGTTTGAGCCAATGGGGTGATGACACCTAGTGCAACATTTGCAATTAAGCCCCTTAAATTTGGGTATTTGCATAGACACATGAAATGATAAAAAAATTGGTGGAAAAATTGGTGTTTGGTATTTTGTAGGGTGAGGGAGTGTTGTGTGTTTTGTATGGGCTCAATGAATGAGGGATTGGGTTTAATTGGGGTTAAGATGGGATTAGTCAAACTTGGTATCCCCAATTCAATTAAAAATAAATGTAAAAGGTGCTCTAAAATTAATTAAAAGTACATGGGGCTAAAATTAGTTGGGAGACAAGTGTCGTAGGCATAGAAGGCTCAGAATAGAATATTATTATAATTTGGGGTGCATAAAATGGATCGAGATTGTGTCTCCAATTTCGATTGGAACGTACAAGGATACAAAGTTGGATTTATTAGAACTAAAATAATAACGTCTACGACGAATATTGTGCGACTAAAATAAAGCACAAGAGAGCATAATTATGAGTTACACAAAGGTCAGAATAAAAGGCGGGCACGTCTAGGGCAAGGTTGTGAAATTTGTTAGAAGGCAAAAGATAGGATAGCGCTCCAAATATCGAAGCAACGGTAAGGCACAACAATAAAATAAAATTATAATAATAAACTACAACCTCAATAATTAAATCCTAAAATAATACAAATTAAATTCATAATCCTATATTTCGGTCAGAAGTTTATCTAGTGGGCTTCTAAGTCAAGTCTACTAGCTCAAACATAAAGAACACTGTATATAATATAATATAAATACACATATCATGCAATTATTTAAAATAACTACACACAATATTAATAATATATAAAAAGTCAATAATACCCCTATTTTTAGAATGCGGTAGTGATACCGACTTTACCATATTGCTTGAATAAGCTATAAAACTGGGCAGCATGACTTAGGATTAGACTTGGGAACGATATCATGTGCTAAGTTTGACCCGAACTGATGAACGCAAGTCGGTAAACCGAAAAAATCGTGCTTAACAGTAGTGAAAATACTTGGTTAAAATAAAAATGACATGGAATTGGATTAACCCGAATAGAAATACCCTTGTGAATCATAAGACGAGAACCCTTGAGATTTTCGTGAAAGTAACTTGTCCTGTTTTACTATCTCTAAGTTTGGTTGAATGCATGTGTTTGAGGGATGCCTTGAACGTTTGCACGATCCAAGACTTAAGAAATATGAAACTTGAGTGCTAAGACTTCGCTATCGCTAAGTTGGTTGACATGCATGTGTTTGAGGGACGCTTCGAATATGTGCACAATCCAGACTCACGATATGCCGATCTCAAATGCTAGTGCAAGTGAATATCAACCTGAACAAGTATAAAGACTTGTATAAGTTTGCCTCAGCCCTAGATCGTAAATCAAAAATTGATTAAAATGTACCACGCATTAAGCAACATGTCCCGCGCTAAGGCACAAATGAGACTGACTCAGCATACACGCGATATGATATAAGGAACGTATAGGAGATTGTGTTCAATTAGATTTAGTGGTACTGATTGCTATGCTTGGAATAGATTCCACAATGCGATAGTACGGCCTGCCCTTAGTAAGTCTCGTGGAAGAGACTTTTTTGAGTGGTGTATGATGTAATACCCCGTTCTGCTCAAGCGGACTGCCGATTCGAACGGCAAAAGTGCAACGTACAGACCCGCTTTGCTCAGGCGAGAACACTCTTTTGAGGCAAAGGATATCTAGACTTGTCCTTTCAGGAGTTTGACTTAGGCTTTCAGGGCTCGCTCGATGTATCGCTCAACCGAGGCGAAGCATCGCTAAGGTGGATGGCTATGATAAACTTGTCTTCGCTTAGCCAGCACACTTAAAATATATAATGATACATGCTAGTCGCTAGGTGAATCACCCCCTGCATGCTAATAAGAATACAACGCACCTAGCTAAGGGAATAATCCCAACTTGTATTGCTTATGTTAGAATATAAAAATAAAATATTGCTTATATATCAGACCCTCGCATGCTACCATTGCCTTGTGCAACTAGACCCGCTATGCCTCGAGTAGAATGATATGAATATTTAACTCTTCGTGTGCACTCCTTTACTGCTAAACTGTAGGACCCTAGATCATATCGCTTGGGAAGTCCCTTTACGGTTTTACTCCTCGGCTTACCTTCGGGCCTAAGCGAACGTGAATGCTTAAGTTTCCTTGTGAATGCATGCGTGCTTGCTTATATAATGCTTCATTTCAATGCTTGATTGCATAAAATATGTCAAGATCCCTGTAATGATGTGCATATCATGCATTCATATAAGCTATCCTCGGAAGACTATATAATAGTTATTTCGTGCAAATATAAACCTGAAAGTATCCAGGACCGTTAGGTCGCTAAGGCAGTTCCCGAACTAGGGAATTTGCACCAAAGTCATTGATCTAAGAATCACAGCTCGTGGAGCAATACTGTTATGTACTGAATCAAATGGATCATAGAGTCGATACACATATTGTGAACAGATACCATATATATATATCCTGCCTCGAACAAACTTGTTCCATATATATATATATATATATATATATATATATATATATATATATATATATATATATATATATATATATCCTGCCTTAAACTTTTTCATGTACCTGACCACAGAGACCTGAAAGATAAAGACTTTCATTGTCACGGGACAACTTGGAAATAAGGTTTTAGTTCCATGGACGGTTGCTGGGGCACTGGTACCGATCCTATCCTGCCAGAACTCCTGATAGTCTCATGCATCAGAAGGAATGGCCTATGACGCCCTGATCCTCATATTGTAAGTCATTCCCTCCCAGACTAGACCGTCCATTATGGCACATGCCAGTGACCACATTTTTATATAGATAAGTCATCCGCGGTTAGCGGCTATCCCCGTGCGAGTTATTGTATCCCATCGAGAATAACTGAACATCTGAATGATCATGGTAAAATAATACTTGTGCATAAAGAGCACTTGAACATCATATGCAATACACCTTATCATATTCGCTCACAACACACGTGTTTGTATATGCTATTGCCCTGAATGTTTATACATACTCATGCTTGAATTAACTTGGTTTGCCTTGGACAGGAAAGGACAAATGGTAAGTTGGTAAATCTCGTCGTGTTTCCTCTTATATCGCACGGCGCACTGCCATACGAGTTAGGCTATTCAACATTGCCATGAAACTGATCCTAAGGCACAACTAGAAAGACAATAAAGTAGTTGGTGCACGAAACCTATATTATGTGTTTGGATTTATCGAGCGGGCGAGTAGCCTCCCCACCAGTGCATTCCATATACTGATAATCCACCAGATCGTTTGCAGGGTGCGGAAGAACCTCGTTCGGTGCGGATGCCTCCTTCGTGCATGCTAAGGCCAAAAGTTTACTCTGAAGTCTTGGAGTGCTGCATTTGAAACTGAAGCACATATATAAGACATAATATTGGAATATTGCCTAAACATCACCTGAATATTGCCTAAATATCGCCTGTACAATCATTCCACAAATATAGCCACTTGGCATGCTTTTACTGTTTCAAGAGATAGAGAGGCTTGAGCGACTTGTAATCTCGGCTATATGCCGCCTGTAACACTCGTTTATATCAATAAAGAGTTTGTTTTATATTCAACTTGTGTTATCCAATGCTTCCGCTATTGTCGACTCAGTCGAACTTGTTACCAAATCGCCTATGCGTTTCTAATTCCGCTGCACTCGGACAATCTGCGCAACTCTGTGGCTTAGAACCCTTGCCGTCAGGCAATGAACCACGGCCTTGCACGGGCGCAGCTCACGCTCGTGCAGCCTCACGTCCGGATGGGTCAAAGCGATCGTTCCGCGGGAGCGCTGGCACGGTGATTCTCGCCTAGCGGGGATGGTCGATTTAGCCTGTGGGAGATCGGGGCGTGACACCTTCCCCGACCCGACCCCCCTGACTCCCCTCCACCGTAGCCACCATCACCTCAGCCAACCACCACCACCTTGGCCACCTCCCTCGCCCTCTCCACTACTGTCCTCACTATCTCTACCGCCCCCCAGCACCACCATCAACCGCCACCACCATCACCAACACCCACATCTCCATCGCCAATACCTCCATCACCCGCGCCCACCTGTAGCCCGACCACCGCCACCCTGGGCCACCTCCACCGTCGACCTTTCTTCACCTCCACCGTCAGCAAATGCCACTGCTACCCCAGCCGACATCGCCTGCCAGAGCTGTTGCTACTGCTGCTGTGACCCGCACCACCCTGTCGACCCCGTAGCAGCCGGAGCTCCGCTCTCTTACGCCGGCGACGACCACCCTCGTATGGCGGACACCCCCCCCCCCGGACACGACATCGATATACCCCTTCCTCGTTGCATAGGTATACTTAATGTATTATGTATTATATTTATATATATGTATATATGTATATATATGATTATTATTTACATGTATAATGTATTTATGTGTATTTATATATTTGATGTATTTGTTATATACGTATTAATGTATTATTTACATGTATTATGTATATGTACATTTATGTATATATTTATATATGTATATGTATGTATTTATATATTTTGTGTATTATGCATATGTATATTTATGTATATATGTGTATGTATTTAGATATTAATTAATTTATGTATTTATATTTAATGTATTATTTTATTTATAATTAATGTATTAATGAATTCATATAAATGTATATGTATAATGTATTATTTTTTTAAGTATTAAATATGTATAATATATTATGTATTAAATAGGTATTATGTATTTTAAGTATTAAATGCTATTATATGTATTTAAGTATTAGTTATTATATGTATTTATGATTAATAAATTACTTAATAATTTATGAGATGTTTAGACACTGGATTTTTGCACATTAACCTGTTAGCTTTATATGTCATAATTTAATATGTCAATTAAATTGTAGCGTATTCTTATAGCATGATAGTTAGGACCTGTGTTTTGTGTACACGAAAATCGAGGATATGATACGTGTACGTTTAGCTACGTACGCACACGACCCAGCTAGATGGACAGTTGAGACCCCTGCGTCAGTTCGTTACTGCAACATAATGTATCCTATTCGTACTATTATAGTGACTGATGAACATATTATTATATTATATATAGTATCGCTGGACCGTACAGGCTAGACTTCAGGAGCAAGTTATTGGCACTCGCAGCTTGAGGACCCAAGCAAGTAGACCTTGCCTTGTTGTACTATTTAAATTTAGTCATTATTTAGTTGCATATTTGATTGTTTTAATATTGTATTTAACTGTGCGCGTCCAAAAAAGACTCGGGTGCAGTCAACGAAGGCGTTGACGTTAGGACTTGTGTCTGACCTAGTGTCTAGTGGACCAACCTAAAGTCGTGGAGTTATCAATATGACTCCCCAGGCCTTGATACATATCTTTGCATGGCATAGAGTGACTTTATGTAGGGACGCGTACTTTATGGTTGAATGGCTATCGGTATGAGCAGCACGTGTGATGGTATTTAGCCTAGTTATATATTTCTATATTGGCATTGAGCGGGGAGGATGACTAATAGGCGTATGGGACACAATTTCTTTATTCAGATTCTACGCTCGATGGAGCGATATGGACGTTACACTATTCAGATTCTGCGCTCTTCGGAGCTGGACGTTATTATATTACAGAGCGCCCTTGTTATGGAGGCAATGTGGCATATACTAGTCAGTCACAATGATTGGTGAATTACATTAGCATATGTCTAGCCTACACTTCCTATACGCACTAAGCTGTCCTCAAATTGTATTTCACTTAGCTAGTTAGTTCACCCTTGAGTTTTCACAATATTACTTTATGGCATGTATTTTGTATCTTGTTACGTCCCTCTAAGGACCTGGTTCCCTTTCAGGTTATTTGTGCAGTTTGCAGGATATTTGATCCAGCGGAGTATGGACATCATTGCAGGTATCTTTATATTTCCAGCTATTACAGTCATGTACTACTTTACATTTTGATTCTGCTTTTATAGCCTAGTGTTTATAGGCCTATGTTGTTCTTTTGGTCTATTCGAACGGATATATTATTGGACTGCAGACTGATGATGCGTATCACTCTTTCTTGAGATTATTTACCATGGATTGAGATTTAGTTTAGTTGTTGCAAGTTAGAAAAAGATTATTAATTGGATCACTCGACCGTGGACAGCGTAAGTGTGCTTCGTAGGGTCCATTAAATTGGAAAGCGCTACGGAGTCATACCAGCTGGACATTGTCACGTGTCTGGTCCCATATATTTTGGGACTGGGGTGTGACATAGTTTTAGTGGTGGCCCATACAGGTCAGAGCATATCATTTCGGTTATATTAATGTACCGAACGAGCCTGTAACTTAGGATTAATGATGAATAAGATCTCAATCCATAACTGATTTTAAAACTCCTCTTGTATTCGATTATCGCCCTTGGACATCATTGTTGTATTCGCTTATTTACTGTCGACATCGTTATTATTTTTTCTCATCTTCCTTATTTCGGGAAGATGGATGCTCGTGCACGGTAATTTCCTCAAGGAGCAGATCCTTGTCAAGATGAAGAAGACATAATTGATAGGATGTTTGAGTAGATGGTTAACCATAGTAGAGAAGATCAATAAGTTCTTTCTTGTTACTAGAGTTAGTATAGACTATTGGCATAAGAATTAGATATAGGAGTAGAGACTTAAAACTAGACCCTACCCTTACGTAAGGTAGACATGATTTGTAAGTAGCAGAAGCTAGAAAGGTTGTTTGATTCTAAGACTCTAGAATAATTTGGAGAAGTCATAGCTAGATACTAGGATTAGTTGTAGCCTCATGATAACGATACAAGAAAGTAGTTATAGTCTTATGGTAGTGATACAAGGAATGACCTTATAAACTTGGCAAGATAGAATTTTAGACCCATATCTAGAAGGAGATTATCAGATACTAATAAAAATAGGGTATGTAATAGCACTTCAGGTAGCAACCCATAGTAGTTAACCCCTAGTTACCTTGTGACTTACAGTATCAGACATAGAAAATTTTCCACCCTTTAGATAATGTTGATTATATGACTAAGCTAAAATAGATAGGTAGATTGCTAAACGTAGAATGCTAGACCCCATATTTGGATGATGAGATAACTTGAGTACTACATTATAGCTTTCAAATTAGATTAGATGTACTAGACTTATTTCGGTTGTCAGTGTCTACTAGACTCATATTCTTACCATTGATAACTCGATTAGTAGAGCTAGTATCTGAAATAGAGCTATTAGATTGAAGGATGAGAGTATCAACAAATGTTATAACCTTGAGTTAGATATCGTGAAGTACCTTTAATGGATGGCCAGTTATAAATAATATGGTACTAATATAGTTTGGATGAAGGGTACGCATAGAGTAAACTAGGAGAAACCTCAGATTCGAGATAAAAAAAATATAGAGTAGCAACGAGTTGAGATTCGCGATAAGTACCTAACCTTGAGAGTCTTTTAAAATTTAGAGAAGTACCTGAACCAGAGATGAAGATGTTGGATCAAGATGATGACAGACTTAGAGACTAAGCTACAGTACCATCTGAGAAAGGCCAATGTGGTAGCTGACGTATTAAGCAGGAGGCATAGGACATTCTCTATGACTGCCCAGCAATACCTGTTGAGAGATCTAGAGCAGTTGAGTATAGAGGTCATTATGCCCGGAGTAGACGACCAGTTGTCGAGTTTTTAGGTGCAATCGACATTAGTTGTGAGGATCAAGCTTTCTATGCTAACAGATGACAAATTCCAGAGACTTCGATAGAGGACAGAGGCCGGGATGCAGACAGGATTATGCATACATGAGGAAAGAACTATGAGATGTGGAGATCGTCTCTATGTTCCGAACGGAGAACTTCGTCAGGAATTGATATCGGAGACGCACAGTTCAGCATACTCAATTCATCCAGGAGGCTATTGGCAGAGGATCGAGACAATCCAGTGTAGCTGCACCACCTAGGACACAACCAGAAGCAGAAGGACCGATCCGTCATCCAGGAGTGCAGATGCAACAGAAGATTGTGCCGTATCAGCAGAGAGAGCTACCGACATGTCACTTTTGTAGAAAGAAGGGACATGTTCAAAAATATTGCAGAAGAAGGTTAGAACAGTATTTGAGGTATGGATCGAACCAATACCAAGTTCATGAGTGTTCCCATTATATTAATAGAGCCCAGCAGATAGTGCAAAGGCCAACTCCACCAGTCCTAGGTATGTCCATAGCATTGCTTGATGAGTTATAGTTTATTGTGTGTTTATTTTAATTTTGAGGACAAAATTCTTATAAGTTGGGTAAATTGTAAAACTCTTCGACCAAATTTAGGTCTACTTAGCTTAGATAGAGAGACTAATGTTAATTTGGAGCCATTTAAAATTAGAACACAGTGGTTTAGATTTATTATGCAATATTTATATCACTTAGTGCACCTTACTATTGCTTCGATATTTGGAGCGCTACACTAGCTATTACCTGCAAACAAATTCCATACACTTTTTTTAGACATGCCCGACTACCATTCTAACCTCTGTGTAACTTATAACTACTCTATCTTGTGCTTCATTTTAGTCGCACAATATTCATTACAAATGTCAATGTTTAAATCTAATTAAATCTAACTTTGCATCTTTGTCCGTTCCAATTGAAATTGGAGACACAATATCAACCCATTTTGTCCAAACCAAATTATGATATTATTCTACTCTGAGTCTACTACATCCGTGATACTTGTGTCCCACCCAATTTTAATCTCATATATTTCCAATTAATTAAAAAACACCTTGTGCATTAATTTTAATTAGATTAATGTAATGACCCAACCTCACCCAAAACTAGACCCAACTCTAACCCAAACCCACACACATACCCTCAAGGTTCATACTAAATACCATACACCATTTTAGCTCACTACATAACACCAAACATGGTATTTTGCCTTATCCAATCCCAAATTCTATTTATTGTGCAATTTCTCAATTGTTAAAGGGCTTTCATGCAAATAAGCAATGATGTGTCCCCCTCTCATTGGCCCAAATACATGAAGAACACACACACCCCTCTCTTGACCGGTCCACTATATTTCTTCCCCTCATTTAGTTGTACTTTCTACAACTTTCGACCCTCATATCACCACCCTCCATTTCAAAACCCTTCAATATTAGCCCTTCCCAGATCATGATGAAGCTTCACACCTCCCTAAAAATTATGTCCAACCGGCCCTAATCCCAAGGAGAGCCCCCCGCTCTCTCTTCTACATATACAACCCACACCCTCTCTCTAAAACTCATATCACAGCCATATCACTTCAACAAAACCCTAGAAAAACTACTTCCCTATCACCCTCACCACTACCCGTGTCATCCCTGCCACCACCCTCTCCTGACTCCGACCACCACCACTAGCCTACCGTCGACCTTTCTTCTCCCCCACCACCAGCATCACCACCACTACCGCCTGTCCTAACTCTGGCCACCGCCAACAGTGCCCCCACCAGCAGCCACTACAGTACTTCCTCCCCCTCCCTCAACTCCTCCTTCCCCGACCCGACGACCCCGACTCCCCTCCACCATAGCCACTATCACCTCAGCCAACCACCGCCACCTTGGCCGCCTCCCTCACCCTCTCCACCACCATCCTCACTATCTCCACCGCCCCCCAGCACCACCATCAACCGCCACCACCATCACCAACACCCACATCTCCATTGCCAACAACCTCATCACCCTCACCCGCGCCCACCTACAGCCCGACCACTGCCACCCTGGGCTACCTCCACCACCGACCTTTTTTTACCCCCACCGTCAGCAAACGCCACCGCTATCCCAGCCGCCGTCGCCTGCCAGAGTTATTGCTACCAGAGCTGTTTCTACTGCTGCTGTGACCCGCACCACCCTGCCGACCCCGTAGTCGCCGAGCTCTGCCCTCTCACGTCGGCGATGACCACCCTCGTACAGTGGACACCCCCCCGGACACGACATCGGTATAACCCTTTCTCGTTGCATAGGTATACTTAATGTATTATGTATTATATTTATGTATATATGTATATATGTAATTATTATTTACATGTATTATGTATTTATGTGTATTTATGTATTTAATGTATTTGTTATATGCGTATTAATGTATTATTTACATGTATTATGTATATATACATTTATGTATATATGTATATATGTATATGTATATATTTATATATTTTGTGTATTATGCATATGTATATTTATGTATATATATGTACGTATTTAGATATTAATTAATTTATGTATATATATTTAATATATTATTTTATTTATAATTAATGTATTAATGAATTCATATAAATGTATATATAGAATGTATTATGTTTTTAAGTATTAAATATGTATAATATATTATGTATTAAATAGGTATTATGTATTTTAAGTATTAAATGCTATTATACATATTTAAGTATTAGTTATTATATGTATTTATGATTAATAAATTACCTTAATAATTTATGAGATGTTTAGACCCTGGATTTTTGTATATTAACCTGTTAGCTTTATATGTCATAATTTAATACGTTAATTAAATTATAGCGTATTCTTATAGCATGATAGTTAGGACCTGTATTTTGTGTACACGTAAATCGAGGATACGTATACGTTTAGCTACATACACAAGCGAACCAGCTAGATGGACAGTTGAGACCCCTACGTCAGTTTGTTACTACAACATAGTATTTCTTGTTCGTACTATTGTAGTGACTGATGAATGTATTATTATATTATATATATAGGGTCACTGGACCGTACAGGCGAGACTTCAGAAGCAGGTTATTGGCACTCGCAGCTTGAGGACCCAGGCAAGTATACCTTGCCTTGTTGTACTATTTAAATTCAGTCGTTATTTAGTTGCATGTTTTATTGTTTTAACATTATATTTAATTGTGCGCGTCCGATAAAGACTCAGGTGTAGTCAATGAAGGCATTGACGTTAGGACTTATGTCCGACCTAGTATCTAGTGGACCAACCTAAAGTCGTGGAGTTATCAATATGACTCCTCGGGCCTTGACATGTATCTTTGCACGGTACGGAGTGAGTTCATGTAGGGACGCGTACTTCATGTTTGACTGGCCATCAGTATGAGCAGCATGTGTGACGATATTTAGCCTAGTTGTATACTTCTTTAGTGACTTGCATTATAGTACGAGATGTCTACGTCGTATTCGCGACTTGTACATTGGCATTGGACGGGGAGGACGACTAATAGGCGTATGGGAAACCACTTCCTTTATTCAGATTCTACGCTCGATGGAGCGATATAGATATTACACTATTCAGATTTTATGCTCTTCGGAGCTGGACGTTATTATATTTTGAGCACCCTTGTTATGGAAGCATATGTGGCATATACTAGCTAGTCACGATGATTGGTGAATTACGTCAGCATATGTCTAGCCTACACTTTCCATATGCACTAAGCTATCCTCAAATTGCATTTCACTTAGCTGGTTAGTTCACCCTTGAGTTTTTACAGTATTACTTTATGGCATGTATTTTGTATCTTGTTACGTCCCTCTGAGGACCTGGTTCCCTTCCAGGTTATTTGTGCAGTTTGCAGGATATTTGATCTAGCAGAGTGTGGACATCATTGCAGGTATCTTTATATTTTCAGCTATTACAGTCATGTACTACTTTCCATTTTGATTCTGCTTTTATAGCCTAGTGTTTATAGGCCTATGTTGTTCTTTTGATCTATTCGAACGGATGTATTATTGGGCTGCAGACTGATAATGTGTATTGTTCTTTCTTGAGATTATTTACCATGGATTAAGATTTAGTTTAGTTGTTGCATGTTAGAAATAGATTATTAATTAGATCACTCGACCGTGGACAGCGTAAGTATGCTTCGTCGGGTCCATTAAATTGGAAAGGTCTACAGAGTCATACCAGCTGGCCGTTACCAGGTGTTTGGTCCCATATATTTTTGGACTGGGGCATGACAAGTACTAATTATGAGCCTGCGACTAGGAGATGCTCATTCACAATTAGGATTGATTTGAATTTAGCAGAATGGCTAGGACTACGTATATAATTGGAAGGCCTTATTTCAATTTTATTGCTTGGGTAGTTAAGGTGTTACATAGGCTACGTGATTAAAATATATATACATGTTCAACTTTAAGGTAAACTCTAGTAGATGAACTTGAGAAAATTAAGTGATTATATATTATGATATGCATGGTGAATCAAGAAAATAGAGTAAATAAGACTGTGAAAAGATATGAACTGAACTAGATAAATAAGATATGTGTCCAGCTAGTATCATGTGAATCCAGCAAGAAAGTATTAACTAGTATTTTTGAAATACCTCTTTCGACATATAAACGGCTAAGTGGTAAGTACGGCTCACCGCACACTTGGTGTGTGGCTGCTATCATTCCTGATTAGACCAGAGGGGTGATTCCAGATTCTGTGAATGTTTACACGTCTACTCGAGTATTTCCCCGCACGACTAGTATAAATGAATCCAATCCTGACATAGAAATTAAATATGAGTCCAGCCAGATAAAATAGGTGATTCCAGTAGGTGAGTCCTGATGTGATACAAGTAATGAGTCCTGAAGTAGAGGCCAGATAAGTATAATGTACGTGTCACAAGAAAATGAATTCATGTGATACTAATCCGTGTATCCAAGTGTCAAAAAACTAGGTAAAATAATACTATAGACCAGAATCATATAAATTATCAAATAATAAAAACTATCATAGAATGTACTCGCCTGAAGTCCTGAGCAAGGTGTGTCTCTCGATGCCCAAGCTGGTGTCAAACAAACCTATATATGGAATATTACATTAATACAATGTTCTGGAAAGAAAATAAGTTAAACTAGTCAAATTCTAGGTCATAAAGCTATTTCTAAGTCAAAACAGTCAAATTAGGTCAACTATCGGTCAAACTAATCAAAGTTGGTCAAAGTAGCTATTTCTAGGTTGTATGAGTCTATCTCTAGGATATTGGGTCTATACACTGCGCATCTAGGCCACACTAGCTATTCTAAGATACTATAAAACCAACAAGATACCATATCCTAAGATACGCAAGTTCATTTATATGAAAATAGTAATTTTAGATATATATACAAGTCAAATATTATAACACTATATCAAAACAAATGTAATAGGATACCTTGGCCTTGCACCAATGCGTATCACACCTATCTCGATACCCAAACTCAATACCTTGGATATTGGCCCAATACCTTGGTATTACCTTGGTATCCCAAGGTAACCCAAAATAATTAACTTATATATATATATATATAATACCTTAAGTATAACTATATTAACATATCTAATTTACTAACATATATACTTATACTAATGTACATAGATACTAACTATTCACATTCTAACTAATAACAGATATCACAACTAGTATACATATCTACCTACTAACTATACAATACCACAACTACATATATACATACATACTCATATAGCTAACTATATATATATCAAGTATCCCAATAACTATCTATTGTATAACAAGTATATATATATAACTCATTAACTATATACCCACACCTTAATATTAACTAACTAACACTAATATACCTATCTCACTAACAATACCAAGCTAAACCAAAATCTCAACTAACTAATTGCTAATTGTTACTAACTCATTAAAACCTAACTGAAACCAAAATCTTGAATACTAACTAACTATCTTCTTATACCTTAAATACTTAATAACTGAAATCTCTACTGAAACCGATACCCATAACATAACTGAATCAAAATATCCAACCCAACTAACCGAAACTCACTGAAACCTAGCTTACACAATGAAGCTGACTGGATACCCTGAAACCTGGTATCTGTTGCTGCTATTGCAACCTGCCGTTGTAGCCTGCTGCTGCTGCACGTGCGCTACACCGCGACTGCTGCTGCTGTTGCAGCCTGCTGCCGTGACTGCAAGCGCGTTGCACCGTGTTGTACCACGACTGCTGTTATAGTCTGTTGCTACTGTTGCAGCTTGCTGCCGCGACTGCTTGCTGCTGCGATTGCTTGTTGCACACGCGCACACACAACCACTCGTGCACACACACAACATATAGATATACACATATACATATATACAAACATCTATGCTCATACACATATACATATATACAAACATCTATGCTCACACACACACACACACACACACACATATATATATATATATATATATATATATATATATATATATATATATATATATGAGTATATATGTGTGTGAGCATAGGTGTTTGTATATATGTATGTGTGTGTATCTATGTGTTGTGAGTGTATATATATGTATAGTTGAGTGTATATATATATATACACTCAACTATACATATATATACACTCACAACACATAGATACACACACATACATATATACAAACACCTATGCTCACACACATATATATACATATAGATATCAACTTCATATACACACTCCTCTATATATATATATATATATATATATATATATATATATATATATATATATATATATATATACACACACACACAAACATACCTACACTTATAGATTTGTACATATTCACCCATATATAATAACTAGTTATATATATATATATATATATATATATATATATATATATATATATATATATATATATATACAAATCTATAAGTGTATGTATGTATGTATGTTTGTGTGTGTGTGTGTATATATATATATATATATATATATATATATATATATATATATATAAACACAACTACCTATAGCTAGATATATATATACACCTACACAATCTCATATATCTATAGATAGATATATTTATGTATATACCCTCACACATAAATACAAATACACACATGAATATATACAAGTACATATATTTATATACACCCATATAGATATAGATCTAAACTTGATTATAAACACTAATATATACAAACATGGATACACACATATACCCAAACACAATATACACAATTATATACATATATATCACTTAATTATTATCTATATATATAATTACACATGCACGGATAGCAAAGAGGACGAAACGATAAACACGTGGAGTGCACCGCACCCGTATCATACTAACTCTATGATATGCTTACGATACGGCTCCACCACAAAACCAAACGTATCACAGAGGACACGAGTAAGTCTAAAATACTAATTATGAAATATACGAACCATAATTAGATCTACTACATGTCCGTATCAAGAATTGATGTGCACAACTCCCCGTGTCGGAGAAAACCCCCAAAATCAACCTGTTTTATCAAATTGAAGAGATACGGCCTACACGTACCCAATTGTGGATACGATACTAGTCATAAACAAGCAATCATATATCAATTTTATCTATTAGACCATATGACACACTACATGTGCCAATCTCAAAATTCCCTCAAAATTAGCACTAAATTGCACATAACTTTCACCATAAGTCTCCTATGAACCTAAAACCAATTTATATTGGTAGCCTATGCATGTGGGTTAGTTTCTTATGGTTAATTCTTATAGTATCCCATTCTTCCTAATCAGGAAGCACGGCTAAGGAATACAACAGTATCGTTCAATCGAGATAGATTGAAACAAGAACTCATCCTCGTTATGGATTTGCTTCTTTGGAATCGATTCACATATTCAGTGGACCATGCCCCCGGGATTGACTTAGCGGCAGAGTCAGGAGGGACCTCTCCGTTGCAACTTTTGTTGCCTCAGATTTTGATATCGTTTTTTACTTTCGTGCTTTGAGTTGGTTTCGAATTTGCTTGTGTTTTCTTGAACGGTTTCGATGGATTTTATTGTTCTCGTTCGTGAACTGCATTTCAATTCCGAGTTTGGAAAAAGAGGAAGGGGTATTAATCAGCTGTTCGTGGCAATGTAGGTGAACGAGCAGTAGGCGGCATACAAGCAGAGTCTTGAAGCGCCTCTTTCTTTCTCCCTTCCAACTAACTAAGTGAGTGGCTACCATCCCGATTAGCTAGCCCTTCTTCCAAGTCTTCATATCTAAAAATCTTGCATTCTTGTTGCCCCGATAAGACGATACCAAGTAATAATTAAAAGATGTCAAGATAAAAAGGGAATAGACTTGGATTATAACGGTTACTCATTTGCCTGCTAGTTCATTTGGAATGTTCATCATATGCTTCCATTTTAGTTCGAATGTAATACTTCTTCTATAAATTATGCTATGCATATAGAACACCCTTTTGCTATGCGATCTATAAATCAGAAAGATTATACAAAACCGTTATGCTATGGAGCTTATATTGTGTTAGTATTTTCTTAAAAATCTGCATGAATTGATAGTAAACTAAATAGACTCAGTTAGATCACGGACAACTTGTGCACAAGATTTCTGGTTCCTGCAAACGGTCATCGGGGAACTGGGACCGATTCGAACTGGACGGAATAATCTGTATAGTCATCTGAATCGTCGGAAAGAGGCATGCAGCGGGGGCTCGCCACCCGCGTTGCATACCCTTCCGTCTTGAGACTATAAACTGTCCCTCATGGCATCTAGCTAGTGATCCCTTCGTATATTTAAACTTGTTGCAAAGTAACTTGTGTCTTCGTGGCAGGGAAGGCATGGTAAGTATTATGCAGGTGGTTCAGACGGGCAGGTAAAAGTCACCAAACGATGACTAGTTCATTTCAGTAGTTTTATTATATATTACTGCTTGTAAAATGAACTAAGACAAGATAGATAGACTAGAAATAATATGTATGCTTCATTAAAATAATGTGTTGATTGGTAAAGTTGGGTCAGCTCGCCTTCATTAGTATGTTTTGATGTACTAACCCTCGTTGAAACAGGTTTTCTGCACTAAGGAGAACCGAGCAAGGAGCCGAAGTTGCTTTCTCGATCCAGTCCAGCTGTAGGCGCATCCTGATCGTGCCATATTTTGAAGTACTTAAAGAAAGGAGCTAGCAACTCAATACACAATGCAGCTCCATGGGAAGGCCGCCATCCCGCCCGGAGGTCTTTACATTTTGAAGTTTAGTAAAGGGATGTAATGTACAGGACTGCTATCTCATTTTGAGTCAACTCTTTTGTAAGCCTGTGGGATAATTAGCTGACTCATCCAAGAGTTTCTAATAGATGTTCATTATCAATAAAGAGAACTTTTCTATCCTCAACTTGTGTTTCAATTTATCTGCGTACTCTAAATATGTGCTCGTTATGCAAAATACGATTAGCCCTGTGCGGTGCGCAACCTAGGCCCGCACGACGGTCACGCCCGGGTTACAACTATCGATTCCACAAAATCGAGGCGTGATATGTTGGTATCAGAGCACAGCTTCAAGTTCTATGACCTTTGTACTAGAAAAGTTTCTTTAACGATCAAATTCATGTGCGAACTCTTAAACTTGTTAGGCCAAAATAAGATAGGTTCATACAATGAGTCCATAATACGTTATGATCCTAATGTAATTTACCTTCTTTTGAAGGAATGGCACCAGCGCAATCCTCAGCGCTAGCACCGGGCGAAATACAAGGCCAAGAAAGTAGTTCAGACACTTCGAGAAGTTCGCGAAGCCAGCGAGCCATGTCTCACGTCGATCCCATCCAGCAACTAAGGTGGATGTTGGAGGCAAACTAACAAAGGGATGAGGCTCGCTACGAACGGGCCGAGAAGTGAGCGAAGGAGAGTCAACTCAAGTTTCAAAACAATATAGAGGCACGATTCTCTGTCCAGCAAAAGCAGGTAGATACCCTGCAACAGATCGTGTCGACTTTGGCCTCTAACCAGTCCGCGATAATAGCAGCAACACAGTGGAACAGCCCGTGCTTGAAGTCGAGATGCCGCCAATTCCAAGGACGAGGGAAGTGACTGCCTTCGACTTTGGCGACTTCAAGAAAGTCTATAATACTCCATTCAAAGGGACTGAGGACCCAATCATTGCTCTAGATTGGTTGGCCGAACTTGAAGACCATTTCTCCCTGCTTGAGGTCCCCGAAGAGAAGCGCGTCATATGCGCTCAATTGCAACTCCATCTTAACGCGAACGATTGGTGGGACGTGCATCGACGATCTCTTCAAGTTGACCATGGAGGGGAGGCGATCACATTGGTGACTTTTTGTACCACATTTAAAGAGGAGTTTATACCACCTCTCATGCGTCATCAGAAGGAAAATGAGTTTGTACAACTGCGGTAGGACACCATGACAGTCAAACAATATTCCGCTGAATTCAACCGACTCTCCAAATTCACTAGCGCCTATTTAACTGATGCAGCAAGTCGAGCTAGAAGGTTTGAAGGAGGTTTGCGCCTAGCCATCCATGTGTATATAGTCATTTCGCAGTATCAGACAATGTGGGAAGTCATGAACCATGTCCTTTCCCTCGAACCACAGTATTCTTACGTTGCTGCCGGTGCTGTGCATACCTCCAATCACAAACGCCAAAGCAATGAAAAAGAAAATAATGCTGCAAAGCGCTAAAATAATGGTGGTTCACAAAAAGGGAACCGAGGGCCCTACTATAATTTTTATAAGAAGCTGGGGCACACCATTGCCAATTATTACCTCCGGAAAGGCTATGCTTCAACTATGGCGGACAGGGCCACGTATCTCGGGATTATTCGCTTCCTTTTAAGCTTCCACCTCAACGTAATATTTCCTAGCGGTAGGTTCTATTCCTAAGTTTTGGGATGAAACTTTCAATTAGTTGGGTAGAATGTGGTATCCCATTCCCCCTAATCGGGAAGCGCGGCTAAGGAATATAATGGTATCGTTCGATCGGGATAGATTGAAATAAGAACTCATCCTCATTATGGATTTGCTTCTTTGGAATCGATTTCCATATCGATTTTTTTATATAAAGTAATATATTTATATAAATTTATAAAAAAAGGGAAAAGTTGGGAGAAATTTCAGAGAGGAGGAGGACTCGCCAACTCAGTTGGCGGGCGCAGTCCTCGAGAGGCTGCTCGCCAACTCAGTTGGCGGGGCGCAGTCCACGAGAGATCGTTCGCCAACTCAGTTGGCGATGTAACACCCTGTTCCGTTCTAGAAGACTGCCGATTCAAATGGCAAAAGTACAACTGTCCCATCCCGCTTTGCCTCAAACGAGAAGCAACGATATCCAGACTTGTCCCTACAGGAATTCAGCTTAGGCTTTCAGAGGCTCGCTTGACGTATCGCTCTACCGAGGCAAATCATCGCTAAGGTGGGTGGCTACGGTGAACTTATCTTTGCTTAGACAGCACACATAAAATCTGGAATGATACATGCTAGTCGCTAGGTGAATCACCCCCTGCATGCTAATAAGAATCCAATACACCTAGCTAAGGGAATAATCCCAACTTGTATTGCTTATGCTACAACATGGAAAATAAAATACTGCTTATGCTCAGACCCTCGCATGTTAAGTCCCTTACGATTTCATCTCTCGGCTTACCTTCGGGTCTGAGCAAACGCGCCTGCTTATGTTCCTTAGAAATGCATGCTTGTCTGCTTGTATGTTGCCTTATTTTCATCTAAATCCCGGGAGACTACTAAGTAGTCGTTTCATGCCTGAATGAACCTGCAAGTATCCGGGACCGTTGGGTCACAAAGAAAATTCCCGAACCAGAGAATTTGTAACATGAATGAATGAATCACAGCTCGTGGAGCAAACTACTGAATCCTGCCTCAATAAGTTTTATATATATATTCTGTTTCGAACTCGTTCCATACCGGACCTGTTCTTTATATATATATTCTGCCTCAAACTTGTTTATGTACTTGACCGAGGCCCTGACCTGCATGTCGTGGACAACTTGTAAAAAGGTGATCTTTGGATCTCATTCCGTGGGCGGTCGCCGGGGCACTGGGGTCGACCCGGTCTAGACGAAACTTTTGGTAGTCATCTGTATCAGCGGGATAAGTGCAATGCCCATCGTGTTCATTGCTTGCACTTTATCCTCGACCTTGAGACTATAATAACGGTAGTCGTCTGTATCGACGGGATAAGTACAATGCCCATCGTTTCTATTGCTTGTACTTCATCCTCGATCTTGAGACTACAAAACTGCTCCTTTATGGCTATGCCAGCGACTCATGTTCATATAGATAAGTCATCCTCGCTTAGCGGCTATCCGCGTGCGAGTTATTGCATCGCATCAAGAAATAACTGAACACCTGAATGATCATGTTATAATGACCCTCGTGTTTGCATATGCTATGCCTCTTGAATGTTTATACTTGCCCGTGCTCAAATTAACAATGTTTGCCTTGGACAGGAAAGGATAATTGGTAAGTGGGTAAGTCTCGCCGTGTTTCCTCTCATGTCGTACGGCACACTGCCACACGGATTAGGCTATTCAATGTTTGCATGAAACTGATCCTAAGGCAACTAGAAAGACAACTTAATAGTTGGTACACGGAACTTGTATTACGTGTTTGGATTTGTCGAGCGGGCGAGTAGCTTCCCCACCAGTGCATTCAATGTACTGATAATCCACCAGTTTGTATGCAGGGTACGGGAGAACCTCGTTCGGTACGGATGCTCCTTCGTGCATGCTAAGGCGTGGAGATCACTCCGAAGCATCATTGCGTCCGGAGCAGAATCACATATACAAGACATAATGTTGTGAACATCGCCTGATCATCGCCTGTACAATTATTCCACAATTATAGCCACTTGGTACGCTTTTACGGTTTTCAGAGAGAGAGGCTTGAGCGACTTGTAATCTCGGCTATACGCCGCCTGTAACACATGTTTATATCAATAAAAGAGCTTGCTTTACTTCAACTTGTGTTTCAATGCTTCCGCTATATTTTTAACTCAGTGAACTTGTTACCGATCGCCTATGCGTTCATGACTTTGCTGCACTCGGATAATTTGTGCAACTCTGTGGCTTAGAACTCTTACCGCCAGTCAATGAACCACGGCCTTGCACGGGCGTGGCTCACGCTTGTGCGGCATCACCCCCAGATGGGTCAAAGCGATCGTTCCGCGGGAGCGCTGGCGCGGTGATTCTCGCCTAGCGGGAACGGCCGATTTGTCTGTGGGAGATCGGGGCATGACATAATGGAATCAGAGCCTGGCTTCTACGCCTTTGTAATTTATTTCGATTATCTCAGTTTTGAAAGCTCGTTCGTGGGTTATGTGCACGCTCTCTCTCAATGCCTCGATGGGATGTTCCAACAATAAGTCTAAATACTTTCAAAATACGTTTTGAATGATATGATTGCTTGTATGATATTGTGCTGCGAGTGGCCTTTGTGCCAACCTGTGCGGACCCTTGAGAGTATCGCTAGTAGCTTGTCTGATTTCACTAACTCTAAGTTTGGTTAAATACATCTATTCGAGGGACGCCTTGAACTTGTGCACCATCCAAGACTTAAGAAAAGGTGAAACTCGAGTGCTAAGAATTCGCTATCACTAAGCTGGTTAACGTGCTCACGCTAGAAGTGTACTTCGAAAGTGCGCACGATCCAGACTAAACGATATGCTGATGTTGATGCTTGTGTAAGTGAATATCCAAATAACAAGTACAACGAGTTGTATAGGTTTGCCTCAGCCTTGTATCGTTAAATCAAAATTGATTGAAACGTACTGCTTGTCCTCAGTAAGTCTCGAGGACGAGACTTTTTCTGAGTTGGGTAGGATGTAACGCCCTGTTTCGTTCTAGCGGACTGCCGATTCAAACGGCAAAAGTGCAACTGTCCCGACCCGCTTTGCCTCAAACGAGAAGCAAGGATATCCAGACTTGTCCCTACAGGAATTCAGCTTAGGCTTTCAGAAGCTTGCTTGATGTATCGCTCTACCGAGGCGAATCATCGCTAAGGTGGATGGCTACGGTAAACTTGTCTTTGCTTAGCCAGCACGCATAAAATCTGGAATGATGCATGCTAGTCGCTAGGTGAATCACCTCCTGTATGCTAATAAGAATCCAACGCACCTAGCTAAGGGAATAGTCCTAACTTGTATTGCTTATGCTAGAACATAGAAAATGAAACACTACTTATGTTCAGACCCTCGCATGTTAAGTCCCTTACAGTTTCATCTCTCGGCTTACCTTCGGGTCCGAGCAAATGCGCCTGCTTATGTTCCTTAGAAATGCATGCTTGTCTGCTTGTATGTTGCCTTGTTTTCATCCAAACCCCGGGAGACTACTAAGTAGTCGTTCCGTGCCTGAATGAACCTGCAAGTATCCGGGACCGTTGGGTCACTAAGACAATTCCCGAACCAGGGAATTTGCACCATGAATGAATGAATCACAGCTCGTGGAGAAAACTACTGAATCCTGCCTCAATAAGTTTTATATATATATTCTGTCTCGAACTTGTTCCATACCGGACATGTTCTTTATATATATATTCTGCCTCGAACTTGTTTCTGTACTTGACCGAGACCCTGACCTGCATGTCGCGGATAACTTGTAAAAAGGTGATCTTTGGATCTCGTTCCGCGGGCGGTCGCTGGGGCACTGGGGCCGACCTGGTCTAGACGGAACTTCTGGTAGTCGTCTGTATCGGCGGGATAAGTGCAATGTCCATCGTGTTCATTGCTTGCACTTCATCCTCGACCTTGAGACTATAATAACGGTAGTCGTCTGTATCGGCGAGATAAGTGAAATGCCCATCGTTTCTATTGCTTGTACTTTATCCTCGACCTTGAGACTACAAAACTAGTCCTTTATGGCTATGCTAGCGACTCATGTTCATATAGATAAGTCATCCTCGCTTAGCGGCTATCCGCATGCGAGTCATTGCATCGCATCAAGAAACAACTGAACACCTGAACGATCATGTTATAACGACCCTCGTGTTTGCATATGCTATGCCTCTTGAATGTTTATACTTGCCCATGCTCGAATTAACAATGTTTGCCTAGGACCGGGAAGGACAATTGGTAAGTGGGTAAGTCTCGTCGTGTTTTCTCTCATGTCGCACGGCGCACTGCAACACGGATTAGGCTATTCATTGTTTGCATGAAACTGATCCTAAGGCAACTAGAAAGACAACTTAATAGTTGGTGCACGGAACTTGTATTACGTGTTTGAATTTGTCGAGCGAGCGAGTAGCTTCCCCACCAGTGCATTCAATGTACTGATAATCCACCAGTTTGTATGTAGGGTACGGGAGAACCTCGTTCGGTGTGGATGCTCCTTCGTGCGTGCTAAGGCATGGAGATCACTCCGAAGCATCGTTGCGTCCGGAGCAGAATCACATATACAAGACATAATATTGTGAACATCGCCTGATCATCGCCTGTACAATTATTCCACAATTTTAGCCACTTGGCACGCTTTTACGATTTTCAGAGATAGAAGCTTGAGCGACTTATAATCTCGGCTATACGCCGCCTATAACACATATTTATATCAATAAAAGAGCTTGCTTTACTTCAACTTGTGTTTCAATGCTTCCGCTATATTGTCAAATCAGTTAACTTGTTACCGATCGCCTATTCGTTCATGACTCTGCTGCACTCGGACAATCTGTGCGACTCTGCGGCTTAGAACTCTTATCGCCAGCCAATGAACCATGGCCTTGCACGGGCATGGCTCACGCTCGTGCGGCATCACGCCCGAATGGGTCAAAGCGATCGTTCCGCGGGAGCGCTAGCGCGGTAATTCTCGCCTAGCGGGAACGGCCGATTTGCTTGCGGGAGATCGGGGTGTGACAGGCGGGCCGCTGTCTTCCCTCCGCTTAGGATTCCTGACTCCTCCCCTTCCTTGGAGACCACCCACGAACTCCTCCCCTTCTCTCGGAGACCGCCCCCCCCCATCCCCTCAACTTCCCCCCCTCCCCTCCCCTCCCCTCCCCTCCCCTTCCCTCCCTATAACTACCCCCAAGTCTGAAGCCTCCTCCTCACACATTCTTCTCCTCCTCCTTCTCACATTCACAGCAATCCTCTTCCTCCTCCTCCTCCTACTCACATCTTATAATCAATATTTTTGGAGATGGCTACCTATAATGACGGTCGTATTCCTGGCGGACCGACTACCCAGCTTATTATTAAGGAACGTGAAGACCACATTTCTAGTCAGATATTTACGGGCGAGGTAATTTTTAAAATTACAAGTTTCCAACTTTAGTAATTTACACACAAAATATAATGTATATGTTTTTTATAGTTATACGACCATGATCTTGGTTTACGAACCCGGATCCATGTACATTGGCGGACCGAAAAGAATTATCGTACATGGGAGCTAAATTCGGTCCAAAAGGCTTTGGTAGAATCATTTGGATTCCATTATATAGATTATTTTAGATATTTAATCTACGATCTTTATTTGGTTGTAAGTCTTGCGGAGCATTGGTGGCCCGAACGCAACACTTTTCAACTCCCATTCGGCGAGATGACGATCACCCTTTTTGATGTGGCAAATATACTAGGGTTACCTATTAAAGGTAACACTATATATTTTGATCCGCACTTAAAGGGATCTAATCTGATCAGGAGGTATCTCGGTGTTAGCCCTCCATCTGGTATAAAAGACGGCAATTTTGTGAAGTTTACATAGCTTCGTGGCAACTTCATGGACCTACATCACACTATTGACGGGGTGGTTGATGTAGATGAAATACGGATATGTATTTTTATTAGTAAATTTATTTATGACTTAATTTTGTGTCTATATAACACTTAATATATGCAGGTCGTTCTTTGCACTAGAGCGTATCTGCTCTGTTTATGTGGTACAATTCTATTTCCTGATGCATCGGGAAATATGGTAAATGTGCAGCTTCTACCATTCTTGGATGATTTGACAAAACCTACTGAGCATACGTGGGGAGCTGCTACTCTTGCCTTTTTATATGCCAATCTGACAGAATTTGCGAGATCCAATCGCAAGAGTATTTGTGGAATTATTTCACTGATTCAGGTATGAATGAAAGACCTTAAAAAGTTAGAGTAATTTTATACGCAAATTTTGTTTGTACTAATGTCATTTTTTTTATAGTTCTGGTCCTACGAGCACTTCTATATTGATAGGCCTGTTACTAGCATTCTCGGTGATGTTGGAGTATTTCCAGTTGCTATGCGCTGGCCTACAGATGTAGTGGATTATCAACACTACCAATACAGGAGTGTATCACTTTATCGTAGCCAATTTGATACACTGCGGTATAATGAGATAATTTTTAAATATGCAATAAATATCTTTAAATTATTTAAGTTTTGATCATAGATAAACATCAAATCTAATTGATACAATATATTTAAATAGGTTACCTGGTTACCTTACTCATGTGAACCTGATGCTCCAGAAATCAAGAGGACATCATATGCGTTTACTTTACACAGATCTCATATTATATATGATCAGTTCACCATGTACCATCCAGCAGACCATGTTCTTCGGTAATTTGGAATGAGCCCAATAATTCTCGATGATCCACCGACAGTCGGTTATGAGGCAGCAAATGCATTACAACGAATCATTGGTCTCGTTGTTGACTGGAATAATCGGTTCGAGAATTATAGTGTGAGGGACATGTCTCCCAGACTAAATTCTGCTGAAGAATGTAGGTTATAAGTTACTCATTATTCGTATTGATTTAGTGTAAATAGTTTGCTAAAATTTTATTTACATTATGCAGACATGGGTAACCTGGACTATAGGCAATGTTGGGGATGCCCTCTTATGAGCAACTGAGTATACCAATATGAGGAGCAAAGGTTCAAGAGTAGATCCGTAGATGATTCTACTCTGCGTGCTTTTGCTGATGGAATGCATGATTTGGTATGACTTCATTATACTTTCAAAAATATATATACATAGATATGATAAATATATTAATTTAAAAGTTTTAAATTTCAGAGTAGTGTATACCGACAATATTTACGACGACCTCATAGAAACCTTTCCCCAGAAATTTGGCATCTTATGGAGGAACTTGTGACTCGTGTTGAGCATCTGAGTATTGGACGGGAACCTGAAATGCCTCTAGTACAATCACGTCTTCCACCGGACTATCCGACCAGCTTAGTACGACAGAGACACTCTCGTCGTCGTCGGAGGGATACTGTAGAGGACCCTTTTCACCATTATGTTGGAGCAGGCCCGAGTGACCAGTATGCTGGAGGGAGCCCGAGTTACCAGTATGCTGGAGCGGGCCCGAGTGACCAGTATGCTGGAGCGGGCCTGAGTAACCAGTATGCTAGAGCAGATCCGAGTTACCAGTATGCTGGAGCGGGCCCAAGTTACCTGACTATTGGAGCAGGCCCGAGTTACCAGACTGCGGGAGATAAAAGCTACCAGATATTCACATAATTTTTTTGACTCCATCAGCACCACTGCCTACCCAAACTCAACAAGACGAGGAGGAGGATGAGTAGATAATTTGTAACAATGTATGATTGTAATATTTATATGATTTGTAAAGGTTTTTTATTACAATATTTGGGTATTGAACAATTCTATTTTACTCTCTCATTATCAGACTCACTATTACAATATTTTTAAGTTTGTATTGAACAACTCTACTTTACTCTCTCGGTTGACTAGTACATCTTCTTCGGTTGTGTCCCATAGAACAACAATTACTGCAACGTAGATCTTTCGTCGATGAATCCCGGGGTTTGATATGGTTATTTTTTGGTCTTTCGGCTTTGTGTCTTACATCTGGCACCCCAATTTGTCCTCTAACCAAAGGAGCTTGGATCTTGTAAGGAACTGGAATTGGCTCCATTTTTGGTGCGTATACACTTTTCAAGGTCTCCGTCGAAAATACTGCAGGATAAAAATTATCAATACTAATATTGCAATATCTACAAACAAAACATGCATGTATACATTGTATATAAGTATGGTACCATCTAAAACATGTACAAGATCAGTTAGTTATATTAACAATATAGGTTCTACTTGTTGCCCGGTCTATTATTTCAAACTTATAACTATCAATAGATAATATTTCTAGGTGATTCTTCTCTTTGATAATAGAAGCCATGTTCTTTAATATCTTCGGACAATAATCTGTGTATATATTTTCAGCATTCTTTCTACGATTGTCATGAAGTGTAATAATCTTGGCTCTAATACCATCGAGAAGTATTGTTATTGGCTTTTCTCGTAATTTCTTAATCCAGCTATTGAAATATTCAGCAAGATTAGAAGTGTTAATATCTAATCTAGGACAAGTAGCATACGCTGTTATCCAATGTTCAAATCGACGACTTTCATCGTTTACACCAATAAGCCAATCGTACAAAATTATGTTCTCGACTTTAATTATATCAAACACACTCTCTGCATCCGTTTCATTATATGATCTAGCAAGCGAGTCTAACAAGTGTTGAAATACTGGTTCTTTGGTAACTTTTTCATGTTTTGTTTAAAATATTGAATACAAAAAAAATGAGGAGATGCAGGAAAAATAGCACGAACAGCATTTATTAATCCCTTTTGCTTGTCAGATATAAATAAAATTGTACTCCAATCATTAAAACAACTTTCAAAAGATATTTTAAAAGAATTTAAAAACCAAGACCAAGAATCACTATTCTCACCTTCAGCAACAGCATAAGCTATAGGATATAATTGATAGTTAGGATCGTGAGCACAAGCAATAAATAAGATACCTTGATATTTAGACGAAAGAAATGTAGCATCAGTACTAATAATTGGTAAACATCCCCTTAAAAATCCATCAATACATGACTTAAAACAAATAAAAATTCGTTAGAAGCTATTATTTTCGGCAGTTTTAATAAAATATGTACTACCTGGATTTGTCTCCATAATTTTATAACAATACTCCTCAAGACTAGTGTATGCCTCATCATAACTACCATTAATTTTAGCTAATGCTGTCTCTCGAGCTCTCCAGGCTTTGGAATAACTAACTTGTATACGGTGCTCCCTATATATATCTTTAACAATTTGTGATGGACTGTATGACTGGTTATCTCTAATAATGTTAATTATCAGGGACTTAATCCATACAGCGGTAGCTAGTCGATGACGTCTTGTACTAAGTCTTCCTAAACAAGAATGACGATTTTCTAATGTACTAACTTTAACTATATCGCCATTTCCAATAGATTTGACATATACTCTCCAATTATAATTCGGTTGATCACAACTATATATAATTCCACGAGAATTATTCATAACACTAGCTGAACAACTAAAATTATATTTAATTGCTAAATTACTTATAAAGCTTCTAAAGTGAGAACGACTAGGAAATGATTGTCCCTTAAATACTTCATCAGTGATAGCTTTTACAACATCATCATCTACCGTATAATCTATATTTTCAACTAAATCATCACTATTTCCATCGTCGTTGTCACTATCATCATCATGGTTAGATTCATCTGATGAATGACCTTCTTGGATAAATGAAACTATTTGTTGAGAAGAACTAGCACCCGAACTAACATGCTGATATTCAGAAAAATATTCATTATTTCTACTATCTAAGGTTGCTGCTACTTTAATAACATATATTTTTATATACCGTGACTGTGAATTAATCTCAAGAATATAATTCCATGCATCTTCACTATCTATCAAAAAATAATTAGAACAAAAAATAGACTTCAGAATAAAATCATAATGAATAGAACAACGTTCAATAATATGATTATGTATATTTTCAAAACTAATATTCAGATAAGTTAAAAAAATTATACTTTCTCCTCCTTCGTAATTTAACCCATTTACTTTACCGCCGTACGAGCATACAATTCTTACGCTACGATCCATGACGGTTGAGAACTTTTGCTACAGAAAACTCAAATGAACTTTAGTTGCAGGCAAAACTTTGACTGAAGCTTTGCTAGCAGCAGAGAGACAGAGAGAGTGTTGGAGACTTTGCTAGAGCGAAGAGAGGAAATAGAGTGAGTGTAAGATGATTTAGAGGGAAGAGAGGAAATAGAGTGAGTATGAGATGATTTGGTTAAGATAGGAAATATATAGAGGGAGAGTGTTGAATGTAATAGCCGTTGTGCAACGGCTAATTGTGTGAACGGATCCTTACTCGCCAACTGAGTTGGCGAGGAGAGTGCAACGGTCACTTAACCCAACCTAAACCACCACTCGCCAACTGAGTTGCCGGGCAGAATCCAACTCAGCATCACTCGCCAACTGAGTTGGCGAGCGGCCTCTCGAGGACTGTGCCCCGCCAACTCAATTGGCGAGTTACTCCCGACCATTATACCCCGCCAACTCAGTTGGCGGGTCCTCCTCCTCCCTACAATTTCTTCTAACTTTTCCCTTTTTTATAAATTTATATAAATATATTACTTTATACGAAAAAACCATTTCCATATTCAGTGGACTGTGCCCCGGGATCAACTTAGCGGCAGAGTCAGGAGGGACCTCTTTGCTGCATCTATTGTTGCCTCAGATTTTGATATCGTTTGTTGCTTTCGTGCTTTGAGTTGGTTTCGGATTTGCTTGTATTTTCTTGAACAATTTTGATAGATTTCAATGTTCTTATTCGTGAACTGCATTTTAATTCCGAGTTTAGAAAGAGAGGAAGAGGTATTAATCAGTTGTTCATGACAATGTAGGTGAACAAGCAGTAGGCGGCGTACAAGCAAAGTCTTGAAGTACCTCTTTCCTTTTTCCTTCTAACCAACTAAGTGAGTGGCTACCATCCCGATTAGCTAACCCTTCTTCCAAGTCTTCACATCTAAAAATTTTATATTTTTGTTGCCCCGATCAGACGATACCAAGTAATAATTAAAAGATATCAAGATAAAAAGGGAATAGACTTAGATTATAATGCTTGTCATTCAACTTGGGAACGGTTACTCATTTGCCTGCTAGTTCGTTTAGAATGTTCATCATATGCTTCAATTTTAGTTAGAATGTAATACTTCTTCTATAAATTATGCTATGCATATAGAACACCCTTTTGCTATGTGATCTATTAATCAGAAAGATTATGCAAAACCGTTATGCTATGGAGCTTATATCGTGTTAGTATTTCCTTACAAATATGCATGAATTGATAGTAAACTAAATAGACTCCGTTAGATCATGGACAACTTGTGCACAAGGTTTCTGGTTCCTGCGAACGGTCGTCGGGTCACTGGGATCGATCCGATCCGGACGGAACGATCTGTATAGTCGTCTGTATCATCGTAAAGAGGCGTGCAGCGGGAGCTCGCCACCCGCGTTGCACACCCTTCCGTCTTGAGACTATAAACCGTACCTCGTGGCATCTAGCCAATGTTCCCTTCGTATATTTAAACCTGTTGCAAACTAACTAGTGTCTTTATGGCAGGGAAGGCATGGTAAGTATTGTGCAGGTGGTTAAGACAGGCAAGTAAAAGTCACCGAACGGTGACTAGTTTATTTCAGTAATTTTATTATATATTGTTGCTTGTAAAATGAACTAAGGCAAGATAGATAGACCACAAATTATATACATGCTTCATTAAAACAATGTGTTGATTTGTATAGTTGGGTTAGCTCTCCTTTAACAGTACGTTTTGATGTACTGACCCTCGTTGACTAGGTTCCCCGCACTAAGGAGAACCGAGCGAGGAGCCGAAGTCGCTTTTCTGATCTAGTCCAACTGTAGGCGCATCCTGATCGTGCCACATTTTGAAGTACTTGAAGAAAGGAGCTAGCAAATCAATACATAATGCAGCTCCGTAGGAAGGCCGTCATCCCGCCCGGAGGTCTTTATATTTTAAAGTTTAGTAAAGGGATGTAATGTACAGGACTGCTATCTTATTTTGAGTTAACACTTTTGTAAGCCCTTACGGCGATTAGCTGACTCATCCCAGAGTTTGTAATAGATGTTCATTATCAATAAAGAGAACTTTTTCATCTTCAACTTGTGTTTCAATTTATCTGCGTACTCTGAATATGTGCTCGTTATGCAAAATACGATAGCCTTATGCGGTACGCAACCTAGGCCCGCACGGCTGTCACGCCCGGGAGACGACTATCGATTCCACGAAATCAAGGCATGACAATTCTCAGATTTAGAACCTAATAAAAGAGGAAAAACTGAAATGTACCTATTAGAAGATGTATTCCCAATAAAAAATTCCCAAAATTGGAAAGTAGCTCCTCCTTGTAGATCTTGGCCTCCTGCTTCTGGATTCTTGCTTCCTTCTTGTAGATCCTTATTGTAGTAGCCTCTATTGAAGAATAGGGACAGAATTTGGGTATAAATTTGGTGAGGAATGGTGCGAAAATAAAAAAATTAGGAAAGGGAAAAAATGTAGATCTAAATAAAATGAACAAAATAAAATAAGAGACACTCTTTCTTCTCCTCTAATGGCTGGTCATAAACCCTCTCCCAAGTAATATGAAATATCCAAAACACCACTTGGGGCCTCTCATGAATAAATTAATTAAGGGAGAAGGTTCTAGTCTAATAGTTTCACTAATTAATTCATCCTCCTAATGAATGGATCTAAACTTGGGTCCAATCTAAACTAACATATAAATATTGGGTTCATGCATCTAACTAAATTAATTAGTTCCACTACACAAGTCTAAAATAAATACTACATCTAAACAAATAATAAATAATACAATAAATAATTAATTACTCATGCATAATATTTAAATATAACACATCCTAAAATTTAAAATACCCGTGTCAATTACCAAACTACCCTTGATTGAAAATGTGAGGGTGACAATCCTACCCCCTAGAAAAAATTTGTCCTCGAAATTAAAGAAGATCGCAACCCCTTCTGTAATACCCCGTTCCACTCAAGCAGACTGCCGATTCAAACGGCAAAAGTGCAATGTCCTGACCCGCTTTGCTCAGGCGAGAATAATCATTTGAGGCGAAGGATATCTTGACTTGTCCCTACAGAACTTCGGCTTGGGCTTTCAGAGGCTCGCTCGAAGTATCACTCAACCGAGGCAAATCATCGCTAAGGTGATTGGCTACGGTGAACTTATCTTTGCTTAGTCAGCACACTTAAAATATGGAATAATATATGCTAGTCGCTAGGTGAATCACCCCTTGCATGCTAATAAGAATACAATGCACCTAGCTAAGAGAATAATTCCAACTTGTATTGCTTGTGCTAGAACATGGAAATGAAACTTGCTTATAATCAGACCCTCGCATGCTATATTTGCCTTGTACAACAAGATGCCGCTATGCCTCGAGTAGAACGATATGTATATGCTCTTCTTAGTGCAATGTTCACTTGTTTATACTGCACGACCCTAAATTATGTCATTCGGGAAGTCCCTTTATGGTTTTACTCCTCGTCTTACCATCGGGCCTGAGCGAACGTGAATGTTTAAGTTATCCTTATGAATGCATGCTTGCCTGCTTATATATTGCCTCGATTCAATGCTTGTCATATAAATGCATGCCCTATCTTGCCTTGTTCTCATCCAAACCACCGAAAGACTATCTAATAGTCGTTCGGAGCCAAGTATATGAACATTGAAAGTATAAGGTACCGTTAGGTCACCAAGGTATTTCTTGAACCAGGGATTTGCATCAATGGACAGTCAAGAAAGATAACAACGCCTTAGAGGAAATTGATACTCGTCATGTACTCAATCTAATGGCTCAGGGAGACTGTCCAAGACAGATCATGCTATATGATTATCTCATGCTCGTATTGCCTTAGATTGCATCCAGTCAAGTGATCACTGAACAAGAATTATGTCATATAAGCAAGAAATCATAGCCTGTGGAGCATACTTGTCTTGAACAAAATCGAGTTATCCTATGAACTTGAAACTCAAGACCCGCATGGTCACGGACAACTTGTGCACAAGGGGGATTACAGCATCCTATTCCACGAAAGGTCTCAGGGCACTAGGATTGATCCGGTCTAGACAGACTCCATGTTATTCTCTCCTTGTTTATGGGGACGATACACAATGCCCATGTTATTTTATCATTTGCACATTCAGATTTTCCCATACTTATTGAGAGGCGTCTCTATATGTTCGGCAGGATGGCTTGCAAGGCCCTGTTCAAAGCCTTTCATATAATTTGCTAGTGAGACAAACGTCCATTATGGCGCCCTGCCAGTGATCCTCTTGTTCATATAGATAAGTCACCCTCGCTTAGCGGCAATCCGCGTGCGAGTCATTGCATCACAGTCAATGAAACTGAATCATTAAAAATATCCTCTACAAACTCTTGGATAACCTGTATGCTCGTGCACCGATATGAATCTCGTACTAAAACACTTATGTTTGCATATGCTAATGCCCTGAATGTTTATACATGCTCGTGTATTTGAATTAACTTGGTTTTCCTTAGACAAGGAAGGACAAATGGTAAGTTGGTAAGTCTCGCCGTGTTTTCTCTTATATATCATGGCACACTGCCACACGAGTTAGGCTATTCAATCCTTGCCATAAAACTGATCCTAAGGCAACTAGAAAGACAACATAATAGTTGATGCTCGGAACCTATATTACGTGTTTGGATATGTCAAGCGGGCGAGTAGCCTCCCCACCAGTGCATTCGTGTACTAATAATCCACCAGGTTGTGTGCAGGGTACGGGAGAACCTCGTTCGATGCGGATGCCTCCTTCGTGCATGCTAAGGCATGGAGTTTACTCTGGAGCCTTGGAGCGCTGCGTTCGAAACTTAAGCACATATACAAGACATAATATTGGAATATCGCCGGTATATTATTCCATAATTGTAGCCACTTGGCATACTTTTATTATTTCAGAGAGAGAGGCTTAGTGACTTGTAATCTCGGCTATACGCCGCTTGTAACACTTGTTTGAATCAATAAAGAGTAATTTTACTTATTCTTGTGTGATCCAATGCTTTCGCTATTGTTGACTCAATAAACTTGTTACCAAATCGCCTATACGTTTATAATTTTGGTGTACTCGAACAATCTGTGCGACTCTGTGGCTTAGACTTCTTATCGCCAACCAATGAACCACGGCCTTGTACGGGCGTAACTCACGCTCGTGCGGCATCACGCCCAGATGGGCCGAAGCGATCGTCCGACGTGTCACACCCTGATCTCCCGTAGGCTAATCGACCGTCCCCGCTAGGCGAGAATCACCGAGCCAGCGCTCCCGCGGAACGATCGCTTGACCCATCCGGGCATGATGCCGCATGAGCGTGAGCCAGGCCCGCGCAAGCCCATAGTTCATTGGCTGGCAGTAAGAGGTCTAAGCTACAGAATCGTACAGATTGTCCGAGTGCAGCAGAATTATAAACGCATAGGCGATTGGTAACAAGTTTACTGAGTTGACAATAGTGAAAGCATTGAATAACATAAATTGAAGTAAAATAAACTCTTCATTAATATAAACAAGTGTTACAGGCGACGTATAGCCGAGATTATAAGTCGCTCAAGTCTCTCTCTCTCTCTCTGAAAAAGTAAAAGCATGCCAAGTGGCTATATTTTATAAAAAGGTGTACAGACGATGTTCAGGTGATATTCTGGCGATGTTCAGGCAATGTTCAAACATTATATCTTGTATATGTGCTTCAGTTTCGAATGCAGCGCTCCAAGGCTCTAAAGAAACTCCACACCTTAGCACTCACGAAGGAGGCATCTGCACCAAACAAGGTTCTCCCGCACCCTGCAAACGACCTGGTGGATTATTAGTACATTGAATGCACTGGTGGAGAGGCTACTCGCCCACTCGACAAATCTAAACACGTAATATAGGATTCGTGCACCAACTATTACGTTGTCTTTCTAGTTGCCTTAGGATCAGTTTCATAGCATATATGAAAATTCTAACTCGTGTGGCAGTGCACCGTGCGATAATAGAGGAAACACGGTGAGACTTACCAACTTACCATTTGTCCTTCCCTGTCCAAGGCAAACCAAGTTAATTCAAGTACGAGCAGGTATGAACATTCGGGGCAATAACATATTCTAATACTATGTTATGAGCGAGTCTGTGTTTTCGGATACACGAGTTACTCGAATGATCGGTGTATTGTATACAATGTTTAAGTGCTCTTTATGCACAAGTATTCTTTTACCATGATCGTTCAGGTGTTCAGTTAACTCGCAAGTGAATATCCGCTAAGTGAGGATGACTTATCTATATGAATAGGAGGTCGCTAGCATAGCCATAATAGGATGAGTTATAGTCTCGGTGCGGTTAGGTGCATGAGGTCAGGGGTCGCTACACTCCACCTTCGCCCGGGACGGTATAGAGCGAGACGCGAGGCCAAAGGGGCGTTCACTCCATGCCGCCCACAAACAGGCGACTATCAGAAAGTTTTGTCCTGATCGGATCGGCCACGGTGCCACGGTAACCGTCCGCAGGAACTTGAACAATCAATACCTTGTGCACAAGTTGTCCGCAATATGCAAGTCTTGGGTCATTCCAAATTCATAGCTTGATATGATAATCCATGATTCTTTGTGCTGAACCGACAATTTGCTCCACGAGCTATGATTGACAGGATTCTCGTTCAATGGCAAACTCGGTATGATTATCATTCGGCTATAAACTTAACAGGATTCTTTTATAATGAAGAACTTGTCATGATGCATTCCCCTGGTGCGGGGACTGCCTTGGCAACCTAACGGTCCCTATACTTGCAGGTTCAATTGCACAGAAGGACTATTCGATAGCCTTCTGGCTAACTTAATGCATGAACGATATGCGATAGTGTTGCTGATTATGGCATAATCTCATGGTGGCAAGCATTGAGTCGAGGTAACATTTTTAGTTAACATATAAGCGGGCAAGCATGCATTTGTATAAACATAAGTATTCACATTAGCTCGGGCCCGAAGGTAAGCCGAGGAGTTAAATCGTAGAGGGACTGAACGAGCGACATAGTCTAGGGTCTTGCAGTGTAAATAAGTGAACAGTGCACTAAGAAGAGCATATACATATTATTCTATCGAGGCATAGCAGGGTCCAGTTGCACAAGGCAAAGATAGCTTGCAAGAGTTTATACATAAGCAATATTTCATTTCCATGTTCTAATATAAGCAATACAAGTTGGAATTATTCTCTTAGCTAGGTGCGTTGTATTCTTATTAGCATGCAGGGGGTGATTCACCTAGCGGCTAGCATGTATCGTTCCATTTTTTTAAGTGTGCTGGCTAAGCAAAGACAAGTTTACCGTAGCCACCCACCTTAGCAATAATTTGCCACGGTTGAACGATACGTCAAGCGAGCCTCTGAAAGCCTAAGCCGAACTCCTGTAGGGACAAGTCTGGATATCCTTTGCCTCAAATGAGTATTCTCGTCTGAGCAAAGCAGGTTAGGACATTGCACTTTTGTCATTTGAATCGGCAGTCCACTTGAGCAGAATGGGGTATTACATCACGCCCCGGCCCCGAGGGCCGCCCGGACCACCGCCTCTCCCCAGCCTGGACCGCTGGACGCGAACCACCGTGCCTCGGCACACCGGACACGAATCACCGCGCCTCGGCACCTTCCTCCCGATGTGGCAAGGAATATGGCCCATTTGATACTGGGACGTAATATCGTGCGAGCCTGGAGTTACGCCCGCACAAGGCTTCATCGTCTTAGTTTGTTTGGCTATCATCGCATCAATCGAGTAAGCAGCAGAGGGATATTATTGCAATGCAATGTATTTAGACAACTGAGTATTCGGGACATATCGAGGGACTAGGTTTCTCTTAGGCAAAGGCATCATTCCATACATTATGCCCCTTAGCATCTCGGGGCAATCAAAACTAGGATTTTGGGTCTTAGGGACAGAGGCATGCCTATCGCTCCCTCGGATGATCCAGTACCTGCAAGCAAGTAAACTGTTGGTAGGTCAGCACTTTTATAAACTGGTGAGATAAAATAACCGAATAGAAGCAATCATTCACTAAAACCAACACTAAGTAATCATGTTGTAAAACATTACATTACTAGTAATCTTTCTAGTTTTACCTATGTTCGTTACATGCAGCAGAAGAACGGAGTCATATTATATTATTTTGGAAACATCTTTTAAAACAGAGTTTCATATTGAATAAGCAAGCAAGACAAGCTATCACGCCCTAGTCCCAAAATACATAGGACCAGGATACGTAAGCATGCCAGCCGTATGAGTATGGTACTCCAATATATGGAAACCATAACACACGTACGCTGTAATATGAATAATAATTCACAAGTGGTAAACATATATGTCATAGGGCATAACTAAATCTCATCCACAGAAATCATATATAAATAAATAACCAATATTTATAACTGGATTTCAATATAAAGTATCTAATGATGGTAGTCGGATGAACAAGATAAACAAGATAAATGCAATATAAGAAGATCAACTAACAGTCACGGCTCGAAGGGAAGACCTCATCGTAATATACATAGCATGTCCGGATCTGCGCTCCTGTGAATACTCGGGAACGATACACCTGGAAAGGGACCAGGTCCTCAGAGGGACATAACAAGATACATAAAAGCATGCCATAAGGTAAATACTGTAAAAACTCCAGGATGACCTAACCATCTAAGTGAAATGCAACTTGAGGATAACTTGAGTGTATGGGAAAGTGTAGGCTAGACATATGCTGACGTAATTCACCAATCATGACAACTGGCTAGTATATGCCATATATGCCCCCATAGGAGGGCGTTCAGTAATAACGTCCATCTCCGAAGAGCATGGCATCTGTATAATATATCGTCCATACCGCTCCGAAGAACATAGCAGCAGTGTAGTAGATCGTCCATATCGCTCCGAAGAATATGGCAGCAGTATAGTATATATCGTCCATATCACTCCGTCGAGTGTGGCAGCAGTGTAAAGGAAGTGGGTGTCCCATACGCCTACAAGTCGTCCTCCCCGCCCAATGATCTAAGCATGTCGTATCCATAACACGCTGTAGCTACTACGCCGTCCGTTGTTAGAATAATAGCCCAACCTTCAACCAAACAAGGACAAGGATTGGACCTTCGTACCATAATAGTCTATGCTCCGACTTCTAATAACTGCTAAGTCTTCTAACATGCATTGCTAATAGCAGTTATTCCCTATCCGTCGTATGCCTACACGTACAGGTGGCCAGCCGAATACGCAGGTCCGTGCCCTACATGAGACTCACAACATGTGTAAGAAATGTGTCAAGGCCTGGAAAGTTATACCAATAACTCCACAACTTTAGGTGGGTCTACTAGACACTAGGTCAGACACAAGTCCTAACGTCAACGCATTCGTTGACTGCACCGAGTCTATCTCGAACGCACACAGTTATGTAATAATAATATGCAACTAATAATACAGAATTTAAATAGTACAACAGAGGCAAGGTATACTTGCCTGGCAAGCGGCTATGAAGTCCCAATAATCTGCTCCTGAAGTCGCACAGAACGATCCAATGGTCCTCGGGTCAACGTGCATAGGCACGGGAATCGGGGGTGTCTGCTGCGGGTTATCTGGCAAGAGTGACGGGTCTATGATGTGGACAATGACGAGGGTTATGACGATGATTATGGTTGCCAAGGGTGATGGTTAAGGGTGATAATGACGAAGCGATGATGTGGACAATGGCGATGACGAGAAGGATGATTAAGGGTGAAGATGTGATAATTTAAGGGATGATTAGGGTTTATGTATTGAGAATGAATGATGATGATGATGGTTTGAGATGATAATGTTAATTGGGTCAATGGTATGGACGATGATGATGATAGGGATAATGATATGGGTGATGATGTTGACGAGGACGATGATGTGGAAAATGATAATAACGAGAACGATGATGTGGTTGATGGGGTGTTAATGAGATGGTGATGGTGATAGGGTTTATGTTGATGGTGGTAATATTAATAAAATTCATGGTGAAGATAATGATGCGTATGATGATCATGATGTGCATGATGATTGGTGAAGTTGTGGCAGCTGACGACTGACCGGAGGGTTCCTGCCGGAGTCCTGCCAGGAGGAGCTCCTCCGGCGAGTCGAGGGGAAGACAGGGAGCAGGGAGGAAGGAGGACAGGAAGAAGGAGGAGGCTCGGGCAGTGGTTCGTGTTGGTGGTGTTGCTGGTGGTATAATGGTGGTGGTGAGGGAAGTCGAAGGGGGGTCCGGCGGGTCGGCTCACGGTGGATGGGAGCAGTGGACGGAGTAAGGGTTGAGGGAAGAAAGTCTGGTCGGAGTAGGGGTCGAGGGGAGAAGAACGGCGGGGTGTAGCCGCTGTCGAGTTGGCCGTAGTCCAGGCGATGGAGAGTCGGGTCGATGCTCATCGGGGGGACGGGGACGGGACGGGACTGGACGAAGAAGGAGGGGGTACAGGGTGGAGAAGGAGACGCTGGGGGTGGTTAGGGTTGACGTAGAGTGGTGGTCGATGGCTGCGGTTGTCAATGGCGGGGACTCGGGTGTCGGGGAAGCGGGGAGGAGGCCAGGAAGGGTCGACTCCGGCGTGGGCGCTGTCGAGAGGGTGGACGGAGGTCAGGCGGCGGAGAAGGCTAGGGGAAAGGTCGTGTGGTGGAGGAGAACGGAGAGGAGGGTCCGTTGGCCAGGCTAGGCGGCGCTCCGGCGAGATCTCAGGCGGTGAAGGGGTCGGTTGAGGGGAAGCGGTAAAGATGAGTCGGCTGTGAAGTTATTTGGTTTTGGTTTGAGAAATAAAGAAAAAAAGAAAGAAAGGTTATAATTATATACATGTGTAAGCTAGGGTTTGTGTTGACCTAGTAGTTAGGCTTGGTCAACACCCTTGGGCTTGGGCCTTGGGCTCTCATGGGGATGTTTGGGAGGGCTATAAATCACATTGTTTAAAATGCAAGGATAGATTTAAATAGGGCCGATGTTTGTGCGTTACACATTCTGAAAAATTACGAAAAAATTCATACGAAGGGAAAAATGGATTTCTTCATATATTGTCCAATGGTGTGGACACCTCAATGCACTTTTGCATAAAAGCGCCCAAAAATTAGAAAATTGCACAAAGATAAAAATTGGGTCTTAATTTAATTATAATACTTCGCAAGGTGTTCTGGAATTAATTAGAAGTACATGGGAATAAAATTAGGTGGGATACAAGTGTCATGGGCATAGAGGATTCAGTGCAGAATAGCAACAAATTTTTGGGTTGTACAAAACGGTCAAGATTGTATTCCCAATTTAGATTGGAACGCACAAAGGTACAAAGTCATATTATGTTTAGGATTAAATAATAACGTTTGCGACGAATGTCGTGCGACTAAAATATAGCAGAAGAAAGTATAATTATAAGTTACACAATGGTCAGAATAGTAAGCGGGCATGTCTAGGACAAGGTTGTGAAATCTGTTGGAAGGCAACAACTAGAGTAGCGCTCTAATTATCGACGTAGTGGTAAGGTGTACGATGTGATATAAACATTGTACAATTAAATAAAATACCGTGTTCTCTTTCTAGTTGGATTCTATTTAGACCTAATTTCTCTATCTAAGCAAAGTAGACCTAATTTTGGGTGAGAGGGTTTACAATCTACCCAACTTAAAATAATTTCGTTCTCGAAATTAAAATAAGGCATAATCTGTTATTCCTTCACATACATAAGGCGAGTTAATCGCAATATCTTTGCGATAATTAAAATTTTAATCAATCCTTCGTAATCACTTCAAAATTAAGATGGTCATTGTTCAAATCAAATTCCAACCTATCGTACTTTCTCATCAAAATTTAATTTTAATCCATATAACATCTTCGCATATTAAATTTTATATCACAATATCCAACTATCATAATCTCCTTTAGAAATGATACTAATCAAATTTTTTTCTCCTATTTTTTTACTTATGAACTTTTGTACTCTTCAAATTTAGATTCAATTTATATCCTCTATATTTCAAATAGGTCATCCCGCCGTCAAAAATTTCTTTTAATTTAATCCTCGAATTTGGAATTTAATCTGTCCATGTCCATGTCCATGTCCATGTTTAGAGTTTTATTTATTTTCTTCGAGGTTTAAATCGATGATTCAACCCCCAAATTCTTAAAATTCAAATCATGTGCTAAAAATTAAGATTTATTGATCCTCATCATCTTACTTATTCGTCCAAAATTCTAAGAATTAAAATGATGAACCTTTCTATCAAATTTTGCTTGATCATAATCTAAAGAAATTCCTCTCAAGCTGATAATACAACTACTATCCAACTTAGAATTTACCCATCTATCACATAAGGCTCTTACATTTAAGAAATCTTATTCCTTAAATTTACTTAATCATGTTACTCAATCCTCAAAAATTTTAACACCAAATATATCATATATAATATATCCTTAATCAGTTATAAAAGGCAGTCATCTAGTAATGTGATTGGTCTATGGTGTATATCTAGTACTCTCTGTATATCATACTTATACTAAGCATGAGGTTTCATCTTTCTGAGATAAGGAAGGACAAAAGACAACAATAAAGAGTTCAAGGGGGAGGTAATAGATTAGAAGTATGGGAATCAAGGCGTTTAAAGAATTCAAATAGAAATTGTCAAGGAAGTTGTGGATTAAAATCCTATTTTGGTATTTCCTATTCACATGCTCGTATCAGTACAGTTATGTAATGGATACGATATGCTCAGACATATCTAGAGGGCAAGTACATTCATCTACTAATTACTATGTATCTCAATCCACGTAAGGTAGTTATGCGAAGGGCAAACCAAGTGCACTATGGTTGATTAGACCGTAGTACACTGATTCTGAAATGTATTAGTGTACGCGTCCAATAATATATATGTCGTGAACAAGCTTGATAAGGAATAAGCTTGCAAAACTAGGCTATAATAGCAGCATAAGTCACGGTAGTTTTAGAAATAAAAATACGTTGGATTATGATGAAAGGATGTACGAAAAAAATTTAAGTTCACAAAACCAAACAAGATACAAAATTAAGACTCTACAATCTCTACAGTTGTCATACTAACCCCTTGTCTAAGTCGTTAGTCGACCAAATAGGGGTATGGGCCTCTAAGTTCTTACAATTTGGATAAATAATATCTTCTTATGCTAGCATACAGTTAATGTCATTCAGTTACACTACATTAATGAGTCAAGAGGACTATGTTGTTACTAGGTTGTGAGGCATACTACCCAACTTAAAAATAATTTCTAATATTGTGATAGTCTTAAGGGGATCATGCAAAATAATAAGATATAAACTCTTATTGGGGGATATACAAAAAAGAGCTTGGTACTTATTAGGGTCTCCTGTTGCATTATATAGGTAATGACCATCTTAAGTCTTAATCATAATGCTTATAGAACAAGTGTCAATAGTATGAATGGAAAAGTTACTGGCCTTCAAAGGGCAAGAGGATATAATCTATATTAAGGTGGGGGCACTTGTTACGTGATTTAAAACTAAGAATAATCATATCACAATCTAAAGGAACAACTCAAACTATCAAGTTCTAACTCCTAAGCACAAAATTCAAAGTTCAAGACTACTACTATAACCCTAGCAAGATATATATCCTAACATACAAGGAATCCCTCAGTCTACAATCAGAAGTGTCAGGTAGCACGAGTTGGAAGATAAAGAGAAGCATAATTAGTCATCGCACAATTCGCGAGTGCTAAGTTTTCAGGAGAACAAGATATAGACTAAATACAAAGACTCTAGATAACATCATGGTTTTCTAAGGGGAATGTGGTAGCTAATCTCGGTGTTTGAGGTATGATCAAGGGAAATATTATTTTATTCCTCTTGGCTTCCTAAGGTATTGTTCGGCTACCATAAGATAAGAAGCTAAGGTTGTGGTTCTCTAGTACTATCTTACCATGAAAAGCAAGGTTAGCCCTAATATTTAACCTTATGTTTCTATTGGTTCCTCAATACTAGGGTCAAGCCTTATGGTCATCTTTCTAACTACTCTAGTAGTGCCTATACCACTCTCAAGTCATTCATAATTATATCAAGGAATAATGGTAAACCAATATATAGATAAGGGGATGCTAGGGTTTACTGAATATTCTAAACTTAGTGATGTGTCAACACTCTAGTTGTACTCTTAATAGGAAGGTTACCCTACTTATCATCCTATCAACAAGGATTTCTATATTCTAGCAGAGGCTATACTCAAAGAACTATTGGGGAAGCACATGAATCAAGCAGGATATAATTATTCAAATAGAATGGATTGGAAGGAGGATGAGTCATAGTCAGATGTGGATGAGATCCTATACTCTAATCCTATGTGCAGGCTTGCTCGGTACAGTAATATAACCGAGACAATATGCTCTTGACCTGCATGGGCCACCACAAAAACATGTCACGCCCCAGTCCGAAAATACGTCGGACCAAGACACGTAAGCACACCAGCCGTATGAGTATGGCACTCCAATATATGTAAACCATAACACACGTACGCTGTAATATGAATAATAATTCATAAGTGGTAAACATATATGTCACAGGGCATAACTAAATCTCATCCACAGAAATCATATATAAATGAATAACCAATATCTATAACTGGATTTCAATATAAAGTATCTAATGATGGTATCGGATGGAAACAAATCCACTACCGAACCAGAATATAGATAAACAAGATAAATACAATATAAGAAGATCAACTAACAGTCACTTTTCGAAGGGGAGACCTCATCGCAATATACGTAGCACGTCCGGATTTGTGCTCCTGCGAATACTCGTGAACGATATACCTGGAAAGGGACCAAGTCCTCAAAGGGACATAACAAGACACATAAAAGCATGCCATAAGGTAAATACTGTAAAAACTCCAGGGTGACCTAACCATCTAAGTGAAATGTAACTTGAGGACAACTTAAGTGTATGGGAAAGTGTAGGCTAGACATATGCTGACGTAATTCACCAATCGTGACAACTGGCTAGTATATGCCACATATGCCCCCATAGGAGGGCGCTCAGTAATAACGTCCATCTCCGAAGAGCATGGCATCTGTATAATATATCGTCCATACCACTCCGAAGAATATGGCAGCAGTGTAGTAGATCGTCCATATCGCTCCGAAGAACATGGCAGCAGTATAGTATATATCGTCCATATCACTCCGTCGAGTGTGGCAGCAGTGTAAAGGAAGTGGGCCCCCGCCCAATGATCTAAGCATGTCGTATCCACAACACGCTGCAGCTACTACGTTGAGGCATCGAAACTCTAGTTCAAAGTCAGTTGTTAGAACAATAGCCCAACCTTCAACCAAACAAAGACAAGGATTGGACCTTCGTATCACAATAGTTTATGCTCCGACTTCTAATAACTGCTAAGTCTTCTAACATGCATTGCTAATAGCAGTTATTCCCTATCCGTCGTACGCCTACACGTACAGGTGGACAGTCGAATACGCAGGTCTGTGCCCTACATAAGACTCACAACACGTGTAAGAAATGTGTCAAGGCCTGGGAAGTCATACCAATAACTCCATAACTTTAGGTGAGTCTACTAGACACTAGGTCAGACACAAGTCCTAACGTCAACGCATTCGTTGACTGCACCCTAGTCTTTCTCGGACGCGCACAGTTATGTAATAATAATATGCAACTAATAATAAAGAATTTAAACAGTACAACAGAGGCAAGGTATACTTTCCTAGCAAGCGGCTATGAAGTCTCAATAATCTGCTCCTGAAGTCGCACAGAATGATCCAATGGTCCTCGGGTCAACGTGCACATGTACGGGAATCGGGGGTATCTGCTGCGGGTTGTCTGGCAAGAGTGACGGGTCTATGATATCGACGATGACGAGGGTTGTGATGATGATTGAGGTTGCCAAGGGTGATGGTTAAGGGTGATAATGACGAGGCGATGATGTGGACAATGGCGATAACGAGGACGATGATTAAGGGTGAAGATGTGATAATTTAAGGGATGATTAGTGTTTATGTGTTGAGAATGAATGATAATGATGATGATGGTTTGAGATGATGATGTTGATTGGGTCGATGGTGTGGACGATGATGATGATAGGGATAATGATGTGGGTGATGATGTTGACGAGGATGATAATATGGAAAATAATAATGACGAGGACGATGATGTGGTTGATGGGGTGTTAATGAGATGGTGATAGGGTTTATGTTGATGGTGGTAGTATTGATAAAATTTATGGTAAAGATGATGATGCGTATGATGATCATGATGTTCATGGTGATTGGTGAAGTTGTGGCTGCTGACGACCGACTAGAGGGTTCCTGTCAGAGTTCGTCCAGGGGGAGCTCCTCCAGCGAGTCAAAGGAAAGACAGGGAGTAGGGAAGAAGGAGGACAGGAAGGAGGAGGAGGCTCGGGCAGTGGTTCGTGTTGGTGGTATTGCTGGTGGTATAATGGTGGTGGTGAGGGAAGTCGACGGGGGGTCCGGCGGGTTAGCTCACGGTAGATTAGAGCAGTGGCCGGAGTAAGGGTTGAGGGAAGGAGGTCTGGTCGGAGTAGGGGTCGAGTGGAGAAGAACGGCGGGGTGTAGCCACTGTCGAGTTGGTCGTAGTCCAGGCGATGGAGAGTCGAGTCGATGCTCATCGGGGGGACGGGGACAAGACTGGACGGAGAAGGAGGGGGTGCAAGGTGGAGAATGAGACGTTGGGGGTGGTTAGGGTTGACGTAGAGTGGTGGTCGATGGCTGCCGTCGTCAATGGCGGGGGGCTTGGGTGTCGGGGCAGTAGGGAGGTGGCCCGAAAGGGTCGACTCCGGCGTGGGAGAAGGTTGGGGGGAAGGTCGTGTGATGGAGGAGAATGGAGAGGAGGGTCGGTTGGCCAGGCTAGGTGGAGCTCCGGCGAGATCTCCGGCGGTGAAAGGGTCGGTTGAGGGGAAGAGGTTAAGATGAGTCGGTTGTGAAGTTATTTGGTTTTGGTTTGAGAAATAAAGAAAAATAAGAAAGGTTATATTTATATACATGTGTAAGCTAGGGTTTGTGTTGACCTAGTGGTTGGGCTTGGTCAACACCCTTGGGCTTGGGCCTTGGGCTCTCATGGGGATGTTTGGGAGGGCTATAAATCACATTATTTAAAATGCAAGGATAGATTTAAATAGGGCCGATGTTTGTGCGTTACACATTCCGAAAAATTACGAAAAAATTCATACGAAGGGAAAAATGGATTTCTTCATATATTATCCAATGGTGTGGACACCTCAATGCACTTTTGCATAAAAGCGCCCAAAAATTGGAAAATTGAACAATTAAGGAAATTAGGTTTTAATTTAATTATAATACCGCATAAGGTGTTCTGGAATTAATTAGAAGTATATGGGAATAAAATTAGGTGGGACACAAGTGTCATGGGCATAGAGGATTCAGTGTAGAATATTAACAAATTTTTGGGTTGTACAAAATAGTCAAGATTGTGTTCCCAATTTCGATTGGAATGCACAAAGGTACAAAGTTATATTATATTTAGGATTAAATAATAGCGTCTGCGACGAATGTCGTGCGACTAAAATGTAGCACAAAAAAGTATAATTATAAGTTACACAAAGGTCAGAATAGTAAGCAGGCATGTCTAGGACAAGGTTGTAAAATCTGTTGGAAGGTAACAACTAGAGTAGTGCTCTAATTATCGACGCAACGGTAAGGTGTACGATGTGATATAAACATTGTGCAATTAATTAAAATACCTTGTTCTCTTTCTAGTTGGATTCTAATTAGACCTAATTTCTCTATCTAAGCAAAGTAGACCTAATTTTGGGTGAGGGAGTTTACACAAGTCGTTCGTTCTATTTCAGGGTGTGCACAGCGTGTCTCGTGAGACTATAGGGACAAATACATAGCTAGACCAATATGCACATCTTAGGGGCAGTCCATCTAACCAAGCCAACACAATGAACTAGCTATATGCAGGACGGTCCCCGAGTATCTCAGGATCGGCAGTTGTTGGTCCAACATACCAATGACTCTTTATCTGATGCTAATGGCAGTTGTGACTCATGGTTGCTTTCCACTATCTCTGTAGCAGTCGTGACATATATAGTTCAGCTCTCCACCAATAGTCATTGTCCGATCGATACGAATGCATGGAAACACTATCAAATAAACTTTAGTATGCAGATGAGACGAACCATCAGACTACAATCTTATTGCGGGGGTAAGTCGCCTTATCATTTAAACTCATTCAGGCACACGATATGGTTCTCTCGGAGCATAGGCGATAGTGAACATATTCATTCAAACACATACTCAGACAAGCATTTCAGTGTCTCTTAATTAAGCAGACATGATCGTTCAAAGACAAGCTAGGTGAGTTCATTCATTACCATGCAAGGCAGGTTCTACCATTCTCTTATGAAAACATTGCAAGCAAAAACTCATATTATTATTAAGGTATACAAGAATCAGAGAACAAAGTTCTACCCACTCACCTTGATACATAATGCCGACGCGGAGCGGGGCATTACGTACTTATCGACCAACAAAAAGTTTCGTCCTTGAAAACTTCTCGATATTCCGAGCAGCGATAGCCCTCATCCCTCGCCGTACTCAATAGAAACAATCAAGCAAATCAAGTCCTGAAAATATTTGCACTTTGAGAATATCTATGAACTTATTGTATGGAACACTCTATTGCAATACCATATCGATAATATCTCAGAGTCATAGCAACGAATTTGGGCCAAGAGATCAATTCTGCTCTGATACCACTACGTCACGCCCCAGCCCCGAGGGCCGCCCGGACCATCGCCTCTCCCCCGCCGGGATCGCCGGACACGAACCACCGCGCCTCGGTGCACCGGACGTGAATCACCGCACCTCGGTGCCTTTCTCCCGACGGAGCAAGGAATATGGCCCATTTGATACTAGGATGTGATGTTGTACGAGCATGGGGTTGCGCCCGCACAAGGCTTCATCGTCTTAGTTTATTTGGCTATCATCGCATCAATCGAGTAAGCAACGGAGGGACATTGTTGTAATTCAATACATTTAGTCAACTGAGTATTCGGGATATATCAAGGGACTGGGTTTCTCTTAGGCAAAGGCATCATTCCATACATTATACCCCTTTATACGATAGCATCTCGGGGCAATCAAAACCAGGATTCCGGGTCTTAGGGACTGAGATACGCCTATCGCTTCCTCGGACGATCCAGTACCTACAAGCAAGTAAACTGTTGGTGGGTCAGCACTTTTATAAGTACTGGTGAGATAAAACAACTGAACAAAAGCAAACATTCACTAAAACCAATACTAAGTAATCATGTTGTAAAATATTATATTACTAGTGATCTTTCTAGTTTTACCTATGTTCGTTACATGCAGTACAAGAATGGAGTCATATTATATTATTTTGGAAACATCTTTTAAAATAGAGTTTCATATTGAATAAGCAAGTAAGACAAACCGTTCATTCTGTTTCAGGGTGTGCGCAGCATGTCTCGTGAGACTCTAGGGACAAATGTATATCTAGACACACATGCACATCTTAGGGGCAGTTCATATATCCAAGCCAACACAATAAACTAGCTATATGCAGGGTGGTCCCCGAGTATCTCAGGATCGGCAGCTGTTAGTCCAGTATACCAATGACTCTTTATCTGATGCTAATGGTAGTTGTGACTCATGGTTGCTTTTTACTATCTTTGTAGCAGCCGTGACACATGCAGTTCAGCTCTCCACCAATAGTCATTGTCCGACCGATACGAATGTATGGAAACACTATCAAATAAACTTTAGTATGTAGACGAGATGAACCATCAGACTACAATCTTGTTGCAGGGGCAAGCCGTCTTATCATTTGAACACATTCAGGCACACGATATGGTTCTCTCGGAGCATAGGCGATAGTGAACATGTTCATGCAAATACATACTCAGATAAGCATTTTAGGGTCTCTTAGTTAAACAGACATGATCGTTCAAAGACAAGCTAGGTGAGTTCGTTCATTAACATGCAAGGCAGGTTCTATCATTCTTTTATGAAAATATTGCAAGCAAAAACTCATATTTTTATTAAAGCGTGCAAGAATCAGAGAATAAAGTTTTGCCTACTCACCTTGATACATAATACCGACGCGGAGCGGGGTATTACACCGCGAGAGCGCTGGCACGGTGATTCTCACCTAGCCGATTAGCTTACGGAAGATCGGGGTGTGACAGATTGGTATCAGAGCCAAGTTTCGATCCTGGGACCTGGGGGTTATGGGCCCACCACGCTTCTGCTGCGCCACTCTGATGATGTAATACCTCAAGTGGACTGCCGATTTAAACGGCAAAAGTATAATATCCCGAGTCACTTTGCTTAGGAAAGAATACTCGTTTGAGGCAAAGGATATCCAGACTTGTTCCTATAGGACTTCGACTTGGGCTTTAAGAGGGTCCCTCGGAGTATCACTCAACCAAGGTGAATCATCACTAAGGTGGGTGGCTATGGTAAACTTGTCTTTGCTTTGCCAGCATACTTAAAATATGGAATGATTATGCTAGTCGCTAGGTGAATCACCCCATGCATGCTAATAAGAATACAACGCACCTAGCTAAGGGAATAATCCCAACTTGTATTGCTTGTGATAGAACATGGAAATAAAACTTTGCTTATAATCAGACCCTCGCATGCTACCTTTGCCTTGTACAACAAGATGTCGCTATGCCTCGAGTAGAACGATATGTATATGCTCTTCTTAGTGCACTGTTTACTTGTTTATACTGCATGACCCAAGATTATATTGTTTGGGAAGTCCTTTACGGTTTTACTCCTCGGCTTACCTTCGGGCCCGAGCGAACATGAATGTTTAAGTTATCCTTATGAATGAATGCTTGCCTGCTTATATATTGCCTCGATTCAATGCTTGTCATATAAATGCATGCCGTATCTTGCCTTGTTTTCATCCTAACCACCGAAAGACTATCTAATAGTCGTTTGGAACCAAGTATATAAACTTTGAAAGTATACGGGACCGTTAGGTCACCAAGGCATTTCCCGAACCAGGGATTTGCATCAATGGACAGTCAAGAAAGATAAAAAAGCCTCAGAGAAAATTGATACTCGTCCTGTACTCAATCTAATGGCTCAGGGAGACTATCCAAGACAGATCACGCTATATAATTTTCTCATGCTCGTATTGCCTTAGATTGCATATAGTCAAGTGATCACTGAACAAGAATCATGTCATGTAAGCAAAAAATTATAGCTCATGGAGCATACTTATCTTGAACAAAATAGAGTTATCCTCTGAACCTGAAATCCAAGATCCGCATGGTCACGGACAACTTGTGCACAAGGGGGATTACAGCATCCTATTCCACGGACGGTCTCGGGGCACTGGGACCTATCCGGTCTAGACGGACTCTATGTTATTCTTTCCTTGTTTATGAGGATGGTGCATAATGCCCATGTTATTTTATCATTCACACCATTCAGTTTTCTCTATACTCATTGAGAGGTGTCTCTATATGTTCGACGGGATGGCTTGCAAGGCCCTGTTCAAAGCCTTTCAAACAATCCTCTAGTGAGACAAACGTCCATTATGGCACCCTGCCCGTGACCCTTCTGTTCATATAGATAAGTCATCATCGCTTAGCGGCAATCCGCGTACGAGTTATTGCATCACAGTCAATGAAACTGAATCATTAAAAATATCCTCTACAAACTTCTAGTGAACCTGTATGCTCGTGTACCGATATGAATCTTACACTGAAATACTTATGTTTGCATATGCTAATGCCCTGAATGTTTATACATGCTCGTGTTTGAATTAACTTGGTTTGCCTTGGACATGGAAGGACAAATGGTAAGTTGGTAAGTCTCGCCGTATTTTCACTTATATCGCACGACGTACTGCTATACGAGTTAGGCTATTCAATTCTTGCCATGAAACTAATCCTAAGGCAACTAGAAAGACAATATAATAGTTGATGCATGGAACCTATATTACGTGTTTGGATATATCGAGCGGGCGAGTAGCCTCTCTACCAATGCATTCGTGTACTGATAATCCACCAGGTTGTTTGTAGAGTGCGGGAGAACCTCGTTCGGTGCGGATGCCTCCTTCGTGCGTGCTAAGGCGTGGAGTACACTATGGAGCGTTGGAGCGCTGCATCCGGAACTGAAGCACATATACAAGACATAATATTAGAACATTGTCGATATATCATTCTACAATTGTAGCCACTTGGCACGATTTTATTATTTCATAGAGAGAGGCTTGAGCGACTTGTAATATCGGCTATACGCCACTTGTAACACTTATTTGAATCAATAAATAGTTATTTTACTTATTCTTGTGTAATCCAATGCTTTCGCTATTGTCGACTCAGTGAACTTGTTACCAAATTGCCTATGCGTTTATAATTCTGCTGCACTCGGACAATCTGTGCGACTATGTGGCTTAGATTTCTTACCACCAGGCAATAAACCACGGCCTTGCACGGGCGTGGCTCACGCTCGTGCGGCATCACACCAGATAGGCTGAAGCGATCGTCCCATGGGAGCGCTGGCGCGTTGATTCTCGCCTAGTGGGGATGGCCGATTAGCCTGCGAGAAATTGGGGCATGACACCCTTTAGGTCAACCCAAGTCTAAATTAAACATACAACATGCAATTTAAAAGTAATCACTAACTATGGTCTCTGTCCATCATAGTTTTGCAGTCTCCGTCAGGGTATAATAGCTACACAATAAAACACAAGAAATCTATAAGGTACTAACTAAACACGCAAATAATAGATGGGAAAGAAATAAATAGAACACAACAAAACAAGCTAACTTATCACCTGAAGTATCGTCCTCTCCAACTGCCATTACAAATGCCCCGCCCTGTTGGGGTGCCTCCCTCTGCCGTTATGGGGCATGATGATGTTCTACAGGTGGTCTAACTCCTTCTTTCTGACCCCATACTCCACCAAATGTGGGTACTGTAGGGCAATCCCTCATCTGGTGTGTTACGGATCCACAAAACATGCACACCTTCAACCTTCTCCTACAAACATCCCAAGTGTGTCCTGACTTCCTACAGTAGGCACAAGTAGGAAATGGTTGAATCTTCCTTTGAGGCTACTGCTAAAATGGAGCACGAACCGGTGCCTGAAACTGTTATTGTTGGATATGGGGACGCTTAGTTGGTCCTGCACTGCTACCAATACTACCCAAAATATCTCTACCTCTCTTGGACTTGAGATCCAAGTCATCCTCTGCTCTCTGCATATCCAACAGGATCTCCTCAAAAGTAGCTGTGCGGTGCCCCCTAGGGAGGGATTTGATCTCCCTGATCAAACCCTTACTAAATTTCCTGGCCTTCTCTTGGGGATTCTGCCCCTCTACAAACCTGCTCAATCTGTAAAACTTTGTAGCGTACTTGTCCACTGTCATACTCCCTTGGATGAGGTATAGGAACTAGCTCTCTAAGACACCCAAAGCCACGTCCGAAAAGAACTTCTCCTTGAAAAGCACTTTAAAAGCTTTTCAAGTCAATCTTGCCGTCGTGATCCTCGGGTCTGTCCTGAACCATATCAATGTTATGTCAAATATTTGGCTGTATGCTTCCTCCACTCGTAGATCCTCCAGAATCTATGTCAGTCATAGGTTCCTCTCCACATTCTCGATCCAGTCATCAGCATATAAGATCCCTTCTGTGCCTTTAAAGTCTTTCAGCCCCATCCTCTTGAAGTCTATGATGGTACCCGGCCTTGGTTGATACGGAATAAACTGAGCTGGTGCCATCTGTGGCTGGACCGTAGTAGCTCTCTCAACTGCTGTAAGTACGATCTGGTACGCATTCTCCATGCTATGTCACAGGACCTCGGACTATCGCTGTTGCGCCTCCATCATCTGCTGGAAGAGTGCGAACATCTGTATCTGATCAACTACAGGTGGTGGAGGTGGAAGATCCTCGAAAATTGTCTTCTCTATCCTTGGTACTGGAGGTAGAGCACCTCCGAAAGCTGCTACCGATACGCCCACCTAGACCAGTGAAGCTGACCTCCTGAATGTAGGTGTTGGACCATCATCTGAGGGTGTTGCCCTCAAGGGTGATGAAGTGACTGATCATGTTGTCGCGGCACCTGGTCGCTGGGAACGTGTTTTCGGTGGCATCCTGAAGATAGATTGAAATACGGAGTCAATATTGAATAAGATACGAAATCATCAAAGAAGGACAAAACTTTATTCAAAGCAAAGCAATATTCCATAGATAAGGATTTGTAAAACAGATTTTGGAATATTTCCTAGTTGTGATTGAGTAAACTCTCAGCCTAAATCCTATTTGCTAAAACAGGCTCGTAGCAGTACTCTAAACGAGCACAACTACGAAATTGTACTAGTTACAAATTGAGACCTGCATAGGCCACCACTAAAAATGTGTCACGACCCACACCGGGATATTCTGGCACGAGTACGTGGGTACGTCCAGCCTACGCTGCAGCATCGGTGGTAGAACGTTGTCTGGGTTATTTCTAACTATCTAACATCTCAACAATATAATATAGTACATATCAATCATCTCAACTCCAAACGAAGAAGAAATATGGAATCTCATAAGTATAACTAATTTCAATCATAAAACAAAATAAGAAAGATAAAGCATGAATGGAATAGCGAAGAAAAAAATAAAGATAAAATCCACAATCTGAAATAATAATATAAACTGTGAATCTCAACAAATAATGGCCTAATACAATCTACCACAATAAACTAGACCTTCTCAGGCTCTGCAACTAAGTCCTTCTGGTCTACAAGAGTATCCTCTAAAGGTACGCCGTCCTGCGGCCCGTAGAATGTGGGACACTGCCTTATAAGCCAATCATTTGGAAAAATATATCCAGTCAGGATTGAAGCAAAGTACACTCTGCTAGAAATTCTAATTAATTGATAAAGACTATAAATAGTTATAATAAGTAATATATGGTGAGCAAGGAAAAGAAATAAATCAGAGAATAAAATACAGTCACAGTTAATGTAAGCAGTACGACAAGATATGCATGGTGAATCAAGAAAATACAGTAAATAAGACTGTGAAAAGATGCGAACTGAACTAGATAAATAAGATGTGTGTCCAACAAGTATCATGTGAATCCAGTAAGAAAGCATTAACTAGTGTTTTTGAAATACCGCTTTCGACATGTAAACGGCTAGGGGGTAAGTATGGCTTACCTCACACTTGTTGTGTGGCTGCTATCATTCTTGATTAGACCAGAGGGGGTGATTCCAGATTTTGGGAATATTTATATGTCTACTCGAGTATTTTCTAGCCCGACTAGTATAAATGAATCCAATCCCGACATGCAAATCAAATATGAGTTCAGCCAGATAAAATAGGTCTTCCAGTAGGTGAGTCCTGATATGATGCCAGTAATGAGTCCTAAAGTAGAGGCCAGACAAGTATAATGTAAGTGTCGCAAGAAAATGAATCCATGCAATACTAATCCGTGTATCCAAGTATCGAGTAACCAGGTAAAACAATACTATAGACCAAAATCATAGAAATTATCAAATAATAGAAACTATAAGAGAATGTACTCGCCTGAAGTCCTAATCAAGGTGTGTCTCTCGATGCCCAAGCTGGTGTCACACAAACCTATATATGGAATAATACATTAATATAATGTTCTGAAATAAAAATAAGTTAAACTAGTCAAACTCTAGGTCATAAAGCCATTTCTAAGTTAAAACAGTCAAACTAGGTCAACTATCGGTCAAGGTTGGTCAAAGTAACTATTTCTAGGTTGTATGAGTCTATCTCTAGGATATTGGGTCTATACAATATGCATCTAGGCCACATTAGCTATTATAAGATACTAAAAAACTAACAAGATACTGTATCCAAAGATATGCAAGTTCATTTATATGAAAATAGTAATTTTAGATAAATATACAAGTCAAATATTATAACACTATATCAAAATAAATGTAATATGATACCTTGGCCTTGTACCAATGCATTTCACACCTATCTCGATACCCAAACTCAATACCTTGTGTAACGGCCCAATACCTTGGTATTACCTTGGTAATACCTTGGTATCCCAAGGTAACCCAAAACACTTAACTTATATATATATATATATATATATATATATATATATATATATACAATACCTCAAGTACTAACAATATTAACATATCTAATTTACTAACATATATACTTATACTAATGTACATAGATACTAACTATTCACATTCTAACTAATAACAGATATCACAACTAATATACCTATCTACCTACTAACTATACAATACTACTACTACATATATACATACATACTTATATAGCTAACTATATATATATATATATATCAAGTATCCCAATAACTATCTATTGTATAGCAAGTATATATATATATATATATATATATATATATATATATAACTCACTAACTATATACCCACACCTTAACATTAACTAACTAACACTAATATACCTATCTCACTAACAATACTAAGCTAAATGAAAATCTCAACTAACTAATTGCTAACTGTTACTAACTCATTAAAAACTAATTGAAACCAAAACCTTGAATACTAACTAACCATCTTCTAATACCTTGAATACTCAATAACTGAAATCTCTACTGAAACTGATACCCATAACATAATTGAACCAAATTACCCAACCCAACTAACCGAAACTCACTAAAACCAAGCTGACACACTAAAGCTGACTGGATACCCTGAAACCTAGTATCTGTTGCTGTTGTTGCAGCCTGTTACTACTGCTGCTGCACGAGCGCTGTGTCGCGACTGTACCGCACTACACCGCGAGTACTGCTACATTCTGCTACTGTTGTTACAGCCTGCTGCCGTGACTGCACACACGCTGTGCCGCGACTGCTGCTGCTGTTGCAGCCTGCTGCCCTGACTGCACACACGCTGTGCCGCGACTGCTGCTGCTGTTGCAGCCTGCTACCGGGACTGCACGTGTGCTACGCCGCGACTGCTGCTGCTGCTGTTGCAGCCTGCTGTCGCGACTGCTTGCTGCACACGCGCACACACAACCATTCGTGCACACACACACATAACATATAGATACACACACATACATATATACAAACACCTATGCTCACACACACATATATACTCATATATATATATATATATATATACGCTCAACTATACATATATATACACTCACAACACATAGATACACACACATACATATATACAAACACCTATGCTCACACACACACACACACACACACACACACACACACACACACATATATATATATATATATATATATATATATATATATATATATATATATATATATATATATATATATATATATATATACGCTCAACTATACATATATATACACTCACAACACATAGATACACACACATACATATATACAAACAACTATTGATGAGAACATAAAATGTCATACTTTTATTCCTTAATGTATACTCTTTTATGCTCATTTGATGTCTAAAGATACTCATTATTTTTATATTTTGATCTAGGATGCAATTGGAGTCACTAAATACAAAATGGAGCTAATTATCAATTCTGGACAGTTTTGACACCTTGTAGCAAAATGATCCTAACTTTCTCATACGAAGTCGAATTGAGCTGATACAAATTGATTCGGAAAGCTAAGTGATAGAGGTACAATTTTTCAGTTTTAAGTGTTTTGAGATTTTGGCTGCATCATGGACTAAATCAGGCTTGAAGTTGAGTCAACTATGCTATGCACGAAAAGTGAAGCTGAATTAACCATTTCCCAACTTGTTCAAAGATTTTATTTTATTGTTTGGATTGTTGTAACTCTTAGAGGATTTGTGGAAAGATATTTTTATCTTCAAACAACTAATTTAGAGTGTATAAAAGAGTTAGAGATCAGGAGGAAATGGAGAACAATACACAACTCTTCTTCTTCTTCTCCAATATTTTTTTGAAGTTTTCATGAACATGCGGAGCTAAAAGCCTTGTTGGTCGAAGATAACAGAAGCCTTCGAATCAATAAACTTGTGAGATCTAAATTATTTTCATATGTTTGATTTATGCTTTTAGTATTGAATGTTTTTCTATGCCTAATTTCATGATTGTTTTATTTAATTACTAGGAGGCCTACTAGTCTATTATCCATTTTGATCTACTGCTAAATTAGACATCAAATTCGTAATTGTTTGATTTTTTTAATTTGTGAAGCAACCAAGATTTAATAAACTGCTTTATTTTATTAGGTCTTAGGAGAAAAACTTTTGACAAAATTAAATGCAATCGATTGTGCTTGTGTTGTTTTGCTTCATTGATCTCTTCGTTCTTTAAGAAATTACTAGATTAAATCTTCAGCACTTTTCTTAGATTATTTAGTAATTAAATCTAATTAGATTGCTTGCTTCTAATTATCTAAGCCTAAGAGAGATAGAAAATTCTTCCAAGTATGATAATTTATATTTGCATCAATGATCAATTTTAAGATTCCAATGGTGGATATTGACTAAGACCAACACTTTTTTCTTTGATTGTTTTAATACTTTAATTATTTTTAGCTCTTTTTAATTTACTTTGATCCAAAACTCTCCCCCCATCCTATTTCACATAGCATAAAGATCAACTAATTACTCTTCGTGGGAACGATCCTTACTCTCACTACTACATATTATTTCAAGAGTAAATGTTTTATTTTTGGGTGCCTACGACAGCACGTCAAATTTTGGCGCCGTTGCCGGAGAGTAATTTTAGTTGATTTTTATGCTTTTAGTGACCTCTATTTCGTTCTTGCAATTAAATATTTTCTTATTTATTAGAGCCAAAAAAAGTACGATAAAAGGAAATGGCGGCCAATTCTCAACTATTTGGCACTTGGTTAGATCTTCCATCTAGGCATGCTGATGAGGTAAATGTTTCTTTACTAGAACAATAAATTTCTAGTTTAACTTCGCTTGTTCGTCAGATGGTTGTAGGTTGTCACGCCCCGATCTCCCGTAGGCTAAATCGGCCGTCTGTACTAGGCGAGAATCACCATGCCAGTGCTCCTGCAGAATGATTGCTTTGACCCATCCGGGCGTAATATCGCACGAGCATGAGCCACGCCTGTGCAAGGCCGTAGTTCATTGGCTGGTGGTAAGAGTTCTAAGCCACAGAGTCGCACAGATTGTTCGAGTGTGGCGGAGTCATAAACGCATAGACAATTTGGTAACAAGTTCACTGAGTTGACAATATAACGGAAGCATTGAATAGCACAAGTTGAAGTAAAGCAACACTTTATTGATATAAACAAGTATTAAAGGTGGCGCTTGGCCGAGATTATAATTCGCTCAGATCTCTCTCTCTGAAACAGTAAAAAGCATGCCAAGTGGCTACAATTGTGGAATGATTGTATAGGCGATATTCAGGCAATGTTTAGGCGGTATTCAGATGATGTTCAGATGATGTTACAATATTATGTCTTGTATATGTGCTTCTGTTCCGGACACAGCGCTCCAAGGCTTCAGAGTGGACTCCTGGCCCTAGCACGCATGGAGGAGACATCCACACCGAACGAGGTTCTCCCGTACCCTGCAAACGATCTGGTGGGTATTCAGTACATTAAATGCACTGGTGGGGAGGCTACTCGCCCGCTCGACAAAATCCAAACATGTAATATAGGTTTCGTGCACCAACTATTATGTTGTCTTTCTAATTGCCTTAGGATCAGTTTCATGCAAATATTGAATAGCCTAACTTGTGTGGCAGTGTGCTGTGTGACATGAGAGAAAATACGGTGAGACTTACCAACTTACCATTTGACCTTCCCTGTCCAAGGCAAACCAAGTTAATTCAAGCACGGGCAGGTATAAACATTCAGGGGCAATAACATATGCAAATGCAAGTATTTGGATGCGAGATTTATATCATTTTACTAATTCAGATTTCTTCCTTGATGTGATACAATGACTCGCACGCGGATATGATATGTGTCGCTGGCATAGCCATGAAGGACCCAGTCCAAGGCGAGAATGAAACACAACAAAAGTACACGATGCGCTATGAACCATCTCGCCCGAACACGATAGACTGCACATGAATATGTCCAAGACGAGAATGGAATGCAACGAAAGTACACGATGCGCTACAAACTATCTCACCCGTACACGATGGACCACACGTGAAGTTCCATGCGGATCAGATTGACCCCAGTGCCCTGGTGACCGCCCGTGGAACTATACCTCATTTCTGAGTTGTCCACGACATGCAATTATTGGTCTATCCAATTTTATGAGATACACGAGAACACGAATACACGAGTACACGAGATGCTTGATCTTGATTCTTTGTTCAGTGAATGACTTGCCTTGATGCATTTCCCCTGGGGCGGGGATTGCCTTGGTGACCTAACGGTCCCGTATACTTTTAGGATCATTCTTGCACGGAATGACTATTAGATAGTCTTTCGAGGTAAACTAGATAGTCTTTCGAGGTAAACTAGATGAATGCATGACATGCACAGTGTTACACAATTGAGACATAGTTTATGCAACAACATTCAATCGAGGCAAATATATAATCAGGCAAGCATACTTTTGTATAGCATAAGCATTCACGTTAACTTGGGCCCGAAGGTAAGCCGAGGGGTAAAACCGTAAGGACCTTCCCGAGTGACACGATCTAGGGTAGCATACGAGGGTCTAAATATAAGCAATGTTTCATTTCCATGTTCTAGCATAAGCAATAAAAGTTGGGATTATTCCCTTAGCTAGGTGCGTTGTATTCTTATTAGTATGCAGGGGGTGATTCACCTAGCAACTAGCATGTATCGTTCCAGATTTTAAGTGTACTGGCTAAGAAAAGACAAGTTCACCGTAGCCACCCACCTTAGCGATGATTCGTCTCGGTTGAGCGATACGTCAAGCGAGCCTCTGAAAGCCTAAGCCGAAAACCTGTAGGGACAAGTCTGGATATCCTTTGCCTCAAACGAGTGTTCTCGCCTGAGCAAAGCGGGTCGGGACATTGCAATTTTGCCGTTTGAATCGGCAGTATGCTTGAGCAGAATGGGGTATTACATAGGTAACATGAAAACAACAAAGGCTTGTGAAATTTGTCTAGTAGCAGGGCATCCAACCGATATGTGCCCAACTATTCAAGAGGAGCCCAATGAACAAGTGAATGCGGCATATGATTTTCTTGAACTACCATAAATGAAGTATGATCCATATTCAGACACATACAACCTAGGATGGAGAGATTATTCCAATTTCACCTATGAGAGTCCACAACTAAATCAGCCCGCAACTCAAAATTGCCCAAGTTACCAACAATACAAGCAGCAATACCGACAATTGAGCCAAACTTCTAATTCTGGTATGTCTTTAGAAGATATTGTTAAGTCTATTTCCATTAATAACTTACAATTTCAACAGGAGACGAGGGCTAGTATCGAAAGTTTGAACAATCAAATGAGCCAAATGATAACTGCAATTAATAAGCTAGAGGCACAAAACTTAGAAAAATTACCATCTCAAACGATAGGAAATCCAAAAGAAACTCCATGTTCTATCATTTTGAGAAGTGGTAAAGAGGTTGACATTCCAGAAAAAGAAGCACGTGCATCGTCAAAAGAAGACGAAGAGAAAAATATCATTGCAGACACGAACATTCCTAATGACGATGTAGTACCTAATGCAAAAGAAGTTTTTAAACTTGATGAAAAAGATAGAGTAAAAGTTGCCATCAGTGAGAATTTTGAGAAAGAACATGAGTTAGCTTTGAGTACTAACTTACATAAAACTGTTGCAGTGTTGAACAATCTTCCAAAAATACAACAGTCAGGTAACATTCCATATATTTTATTACCAATTTATGACAAAAGACCTTTACCTTCTATTTTGCAAGCCTGCATTCTAGATGTGAAACCCCTTCCTAGTTATATCAAGTGTGCATAGAGTCGAGCCAACGACAATAATAAACAAAGGCACTGCTTAGGAAGCAACCCAAAGGAAGTTTATTTTTATTCTCGTATTTTATTTGTTATTCTCTTTTCTTTGCATTTAACCATACATTGGGGATAATGTCTGTTTTAAGTGTGGGGGAGGAGATTTAATTTTTTTAAGCAGTTTTAGTTTGTGTTTTTCTAAAATAAAAAAAAAGAATTTTTTTAAATAAAAGAATTTTGGTTTTTTGGTTTTTAATAATTTTTTGTTGTGTATGTCATGAGTAAGATTCAACTAAATTTGGAAATTTCATAACATGATTGAATAAGTAGTTTTTTCAACTTAGAATTAATTAGTTTAGTTATTTTTATTGAAAATGGTAGTATCTAAATTTGGTAGACAAAAGCCAGTGAGGATTTGAGCCTTTAGACAGACACATCAGTCTCATTATTCTTTCATGAGAGATATTCTTCCACTGATTTGTTTCTCTAGAACTTACTTTGATTCTCTTCGAGGTCACATTGACACATGCATGCATGAACATGATTAAGGCCATCTTTGTTGTGTGCTACATAAGCCAAATAGCCTACCTTATAATTAATTTTCCCTTTGTTGAACCCCTTTGCACCTTATTGCTTTTATTTTTGGGAACCCACATTACAAGCTTTATACCTGAAAAAAAGTATATATACCTTTACCCAAGCTGGAAAGCTAGTGGAGCATTGTTTATCATTAATGATATGTATTAATGTACAAGAAATAAGTGTGGGGGTATCTTAATTAGTGGTATGGCTATGACTAACAAAATGAAACATACTCTCATTATCAATTTCCTAAGTTTCATTATTATTCAAAAAATTGGTGGAAGTTGTTTTACATTGTTTAAATGCTTTAAAAGCTAAATTGAAGAAGTTGTTAAATAGAGTGATTGATTTTACATGTTTTATATTGAGCTTGAGTTGATTCATTTTTGCTCCACTAGTTTTGATGGCTTTTGAGCTACACTCCCAAATATATCCCACCTTAATCCTAAGCCACGTTACAACCCATAAAAAGTCCTTATGATTTATGTTATGCATATGATCCCTGTAGTACCCCGCTCCGCGTAGGCACTATGTACAAGTGATATCGCCTTGCTTGCTCGAACGGAAGTCTTCTCGGAGAGTTATCGACCGATTAATCAATATGAGTGGGCAGAACTGCATTCTCTGATTCTTGCACGACCTAATAATGAATCTGAGTTTTTGAATACTTGTTTGCTTAAGAAGATTGTTTTATAAGAAGAATGATAGAACCGACTCAGCATGCTAAATAAGAGAACTTACATAGCTTGTCATTGAACGAATCTGCTTGCTTGCTTACTTGCTTGCTTGCTTGCTTGCTTGCTTGCCTAAATAAAGAACTGGAGATATTGGTCTAAAGGAAAAGAGATAGAACCATTGCTATGCTAATGAGATATAAGAAATATTGCATGCTTAGTTACACCGACACGGCTATCAAACGAACATTTGCCATGCTAAGAAGATAAGTAAATGGATCGCTTGAATAAGTTCCTTTGAAAATATGCTAAGAAAGAGATAGATATTGCATGCTAGATATAAAATCGAAATCGTGCTTGCCATTATATGTTTTGCTTGTCTATTTTGCTATATCGAACTGCTATAAGTCTGAACTATACATAAAGTGACTAATAGTGCGCCCTGATGTTCTGGTCCTTAGGGATCTAGGGGGTATGCTATTAGATATGTCAAAAGATGTGTTTGCTTGAATGAATAAAAAGAGAAGAGTCTAATAGTCCGCCCTGATATTTCGTTCCTTCGGGTTTTAGGGGGGAATGGCTATTAGATTGTTAAATGCTTGTGAATGTGAATATTAATGCATATTGATAGAATATTGCTTGTTATGCATTGGTCTCGGATAACTTGTGCACAATGTAATAGTCTCTCGGTCAATTCCTTGGGCATTGAGAATCGGTCGGTCCGGAAGGGATTGTGAGAGCACCATGATGTTCCATTCCGAAAGGATCTAGGGGGTATTGTTGTCCATCAGTGGGGCAACTCATGGACCGTCATATAGATAGGGTGCATGCTAGGTTTACCTTCTTGCATACTTATCAATTGATGACACCAAAAGATTGATTCATAAGTTTATCCATATATGCATATTGTGGCTAACTTGTGTGTCTGCTACAGGGATAACCGTTTAGCAAGGGGTAAGATACATAAGAGTGTATACATATAACTTGCTTGTTCATTTTGCTTCGCTTCATAGAGTTTATCTGATAGTGCTTTATGCATTCGCATCGGTCGAACAATGACTATTGGTGCAGAGTTGAACCTTGGTCACAGCTGCTAATAGCATCAGAATATGAGTCATTGGTTAGTTGGATTACCACTACCGATCCTGAGTTTCTCGGGGATCAAAATTATATAGATATTTCTGCTTGTGTGCTTGAAAGTATGATAGTCCACTAAATGTTTGCTTTAATTTGAGATAATTTATGTAACTCCCGTAACCGCACAGTGCGTTACGCTGAGTTGGATTGAATAAAACAAATGCTGGTTATATTTGATTTGTTGGATTTTGGGAAGAAGTATTGATTGAGTTGGTTTCATGTGCAGATGACTAGCGGAGTTTGATAGGAATCAGGTATTCATTCAGAACAGTACTGAGATAGCTGGATGGGAGCGATAATGTCATCTTCCTTAGTTCGATCGGTCGGATGATTCGGAGAGCACGGCCTGCTCGTACGGTCATACCAGTTGAGTAGATCGCGCTTGCATCAGACCACGGGTTCAAGGGATTGGCCGTATTGATAGGACATGATGCTTAACGGGATCAAACATTGTGAGTGGGCTCTTTTCCTTCTCCTCTACTCCTTCATGCCTAATAATATGGAAAACACGTAAAGGCTTGAACACTTGGGCTGAAACTTGGGAATCACTACACTGAGGCGTGCATAGAGTGTACGTCGTTTCCTTGGATAGGATTGTGGCTTGAAATAATTTGCGCGTATGGATAGTTGGAGCTAGAGTTGGATTATTACATTTGAGGTGGTTGGTTGAATGATTGGGATTATGCTTGGACAGTTGGAATGATACATTGAGGCATTGGGAATATCGGGAATTCGGGCGAGCGAGCGAGCGTGCATCCGTGCATGAGTATCACTTGGTCGCTTTGCCTTACAAAGCGAGCAGTTGTGGTTCAAAACTGAACAACTACATCGGCGAGGGTATTGTGCCATTGATGGAGCATTGTGCCACTGTTGCGGCATTGTGCCACTGTTGGGGCATTGTGTAACGGGATTATTCTGAGTTGGGGTGTTGCACCCAATTTGAAATACTGTGTTGAGAAGCGGCATTGTGCCTATAGGAATAACTTGAGATTTGGTGCCTTGGGCAATATGTTGAAAGAATGGTTATGGATGTTTTGGTTGGATATTTGGTGAATGAGTCTAAGATCGCTTGGTGGGGTAAGAATGTTCGATCCTTTCGTCATACCTACTTGGTGTCTGCATGTCACGGATAACCTGTGTTGCACAGGGTTTGGTTTCCTGGAACAGGATGAGGCACCGGGGCACCGGGACCGTTCTGCCATAGAGGAGACAATGGGTATCACGTCTTAGGCGTGGTGCCGGTAGTCCGATACCACCAAGAGGGAGTAGCTGCCCAGCCCTGGATCGGGTAGGACTGCTCGATTGATTTAGTCCGATCAATGTCCTTTATGGCTTGGCCAGTGACTTCATATAGGTAAGAGTTTGTTTACTTTACTTTGGTTGGTTTGTGTTTCATGTAGGCACGGCCACCTTGCCTCGGTAAGAGTGTGCACTTTGGGATTGGATTGTAAGTTTTGGTTGAGGATGGATGTTGAGGCGAGATTGATGGTTCGATTTGTTATCGTGCAAGCGATGGCTTGAGTAGGACGGGTTGCATGCTAGAATCTCTCGAGGTTGTTATTCTTTGCTTGTCGTTTGGATTGAGTTGAATGCTTGCATGCTTAAACTGCTTTACAACTTTTCTTAACATGTCATCCCTATGCCATGAAATGAATCTAGGATTCAACTAGAAAGAGCACCATATAACTGTTTGCATTCACTATTTACTTAGTGTCGGCTTAGACGAGTGGGTTACCCCGCTCACCAGTACGGCTGTGTACTGACCCACGTTTGTGGGCAATATTTCAGGTACGCAGGCGTAGTGGCGCTGCTTGGATATACGAGACATGATGTATGAACTGTAAGTACCTTTGTGGGCTAGAGAAAAGACCAAGAGTATTTCATCGCCTTCGGGGCATCGCCTTCGGGGCATCACCTTCGGGGCATTGCCTTCATGGAATTTCATTTGGACCCTATCGAGAGCTTCGCTGAATTTTACTCTGATGTGTGCTTGGTATACAAAACTTGACTTTTGTTGCAACTTGGTTGTTTCAATGATAACTTTGGTGTTTAACAACATCGCCTTGTACGAGTGCAACTCCAGGCTCATACGACATCACGTCCCAAAAAGAACGATTATCCTGCGAGAGAGCTGCAATGTGGTGATTCACGTTCAGCGGGGACTATTGAGCTTACAGGAGATTGGGGCGTGACAATTTAGTCCACTATAGAACTTTGCCCCAAAGAGTTAGAATATGATGCACAATATATGTTGCGTACTGCACGATGGAGCACCATCCCGATTGTATGCTTATTAATAAATATGCAAAACTATTTCCAAGTTATGTTTTCAAAAGATGTAATCTTACTATAATCCTGAGCTGCATAAAATAAACTTAGGTAAAAAGTAGAAAGATCACTAGTAATATAATATTTTGCCACATGATTACTTAGTGTGGGTTTCAGGGGGTGTAGCTTATATTCAGTTATTTTAGACTCACCAGTACTTATAAAAGTGCTGACCTACCAACAGTTTGCTTGTTCTCAGGTGCTTGATCGTCCGAGGAAGTGATAGCCGTGCCTCATCCCAATGAGCCAAAAATCTGGAGTCGATGCCTTGAGCCGTATCGAGTTTGAGCTACTTTTATATTGAGGGACATAATGTATGGAATGGTATTATTTTAATCGAGAGAAAGGGTGCTTGAGCGATATGTAACCTCTGCCATGCGCTGCTTGTAATAATTTTGATTGTCAATAAAGAGCGTGTTTGATATGCCATTGTGTTCTTTACTTTTCTGCAATATATATACCGCTGCTTCAGTATTGAATAGCTTACTTGCCCTTGTTCAAAGCTTTGGCCTTGTGCAAGCACACTTTAGGCTTGCACAGAATCACGTCCATGCGAGGATGATCAATTTTGTAGGGACTAAAGCGAGGACGAAAGGCCCTACGGGACCGGGGCGTGACATAATGGTATCAAAGCAACTTGATTCTTGCCCATTCTGTTGCCTCCGACTCTGAGTTATGATTATGCTATAATGAACGTTCCATATAATAAGTCCATAGATATTCTCAAAGATGTGAGCAAAAGTTTTCTGGATTTGATTTATTGCTTAGAGTTGTGCCTTTGTGCTTGTGATTTGCTTGTATTTTGATTGAGGATGGTGAGGGATGAGGACTATCGCTGCTCTGTATTTCGTGAGTTTCTTCTTGAGTTTTGAGGACGAAAATCTTTTTTGGTGGGTATGTAGTGCCCCGCTCTGTGTAGGCACTATGTATAAGTGATATCACCTTGCTTGCTCGAACAAAAGTCTTCTCAGAGAGTTTTCGACCGATTGATTAATGTGAGTGGGCAGAACTGCATTCTCTGTTTCTTATACGACCTAATAATGAATCTGAGTTTTTGAATGCTTGTTTGCTTAAGAAGATTATTTTATAAGAAGAATGATAGAACTGACTCAGCCTGCTAAATAAGAAAACTCACATAGCCTGTCATTGAACGAATCTGCTTGCTTGCTTGCCTAACTAGAGAACTGGAGATGCTGGTCTAAAAGAAAAGAGATAGAACCATTGCTATGCTAATAAGATATAAGAAATGTTGTATGCTTAGTTATACCGACACAGCTATCAAACGAACCTTTGCCATGCTAAGAAGATAAGTAAATGGATCGCTTGAATAAGTCCATTTTAAAATATGCTAAGAAAGAGATAGATATTGCATGCTAGATATAAAATCAAAATCGTGCTTGCCATTATATATTTTGCTTGTCTGTTTTGCTATATCAAACTGCTATAAGTCTGAACTATATATAAAGTGACTAATAGTGCGCCCTGATATTTCGGTCCTTAGGGATCTAGGGGGGTGTGCTATTAGATATGTGAAAAGATGTGTTTGCTTGAATGAATGAAAAGAGAAGAGTTTAATAGTCCGTCCTGATATTCTATTCCTTCGGGTTCTAGGGGGTGTGGCTATTAGATTGTTAAATGCTTATGAATGTGAATGTTTAATGCATATTGATAGAATGTTGCTTGTCATGCATTGGTCTCAGACAACTTGTGCACAAGGTAACAGTCTCTTGATCGATTCCTGGGGCACTGGGAATCGGTCAGTTCGGAAGAGATTGTGAGAGCACCCTGATGTTCCATTCCGAAAGGATCTAGGGGGTATTGTTGTCCATCAATAGGGCAACTCATAGACCATCATATAGATAGGGTGCATGCTAGGTTTACCTTCTTGCATACCTATCAATTGATGACACCAAAAGATTTATTCATAAGTTTATCCATATATGCATATTGTGGCTAACTTGTGTGTCTGTTACAGGGATAACCGTTCAGCAAGGGGTAAGATACATAAGAGTGTATACATATAGCTTGCTCGTTCATTTTGCTTTGCATCATAGAGTTTATCTGATAGTGCTGCATGCATTCGCATCAGTCGGACTGACTATTAGTGCAGAGTTAAACCTTGGTCACAGCTGCTAATAGCATCAGAATATGAGTCATTGTTTAGCTGGATTACCGCTACCGATCCTGAGTTTCTCGAGGACCAAAATTATATAGATATTTCTTCTTGTGTGCTTAAAAGTATGATAGTCCACTAATATTTGCTTTGATTTGAGATAATTCAGTCCACTATAGAACTTTGTCCCAAAGAGTTAGAATATGATGCACAATACATGCTACGCACTGCACGATGGAGCACTGTCCTGATTGTATGCTTATTGATGAATATGCAAAACTGTTTCCAAGTTATGTTTTCAAAAGATATAATCTGTTTATAATACTGAGCTGCATGAAATAAACTTAGGTAAAAAGTAGTAAGATCACTAGTAATGTAATATTTTGTCACATGATTACATAGTGTAGGTTTCAGGCGGTGTAGTTTCTGTTCAGTTGTTTTAGGCTCACCAGTACTTATAAAAGTGCTGATCCACCAACAGTTTGCTTATTCTCAGGTGCTTGATCATCCGAGGAAGCGATAACTATCATGCCCCGATTTCGTGGAATCGATAGTCGTCCCCCGGGCGTGACTTCGTGCGGGCCTAGGTTGTGCACCGCACAAGGCTAAGGTATTTTTCGCATAACGAGCACATATTCAGATTTCGCAGATAAATTGAAACACAGATTTAAAATATGGAAAAGTTCTCTTTTATTGATAATATGAACATCTATTTCAAACTCTTGAACTGAGTCATAAGGTTGCCACTCGGGCTTAAAAAAGTGTTGACCCAAAATGAGATAGCAGTCCTATACATTACATCCCTTACTAGACTTCAAACTGTAAAGACTTCCTTGTGGAATGGTATCCTTTCTACGGAGCTGCATTTGAGTTTTAACTAGCTAGCTTCTTTCTTCAAGTACTTCAAAAGATGGCACACTCTGGACGCGCCTACAGCTGGACTGGATTGGGGGATGACTTCTGCTCCTCGCTCGGCTCTCCTTAGTGCGGGGAACCTGTTTCAACGAGGGTCAGTACATCGAAACATACTGGTGAAGGCAAGCTAACCCAACTATACCAATCAACACGTTGTTTAAATAAAGCATGCATATTTATTTGTGGTCTTTCTATCTTGCCTTAGTTTATTTTATAAGCAAGCAGTATATGTATAAAATATTAAAATAAACTTGCCACCATTCGGTGACTTTTACCTGTAATGCCCCGCTCCAAACGGTTACTTATGGAACACTTTGCTGCTTCGACTCGGTTGAGAATCGAGTCTCGGGGAAACCTTACCGCCAAATCAACACGGACGAAGTGTAATGAACCCTTCGAATTAATTGAACGGCTTCTATTGAAATAAGTCCAAGAGTTTTCGTTGGTTGCTTTGCTTTTTGGTTTTTGTGTTGCTTTGTGTTTTGAGTTGCTTTCGATGACTTGGTTTTCATGATTTCGCCTTCTCGCTTGCGCTTTCTTTTCGAATCGTAAGGGAAAGAGATCGAAGTATGCTAATCAAGTATTGTTGCATTTTCAGGACGCATAACCAAAGAGTGAACGTCGCTTAAGGCTTCCCCATCCTCTCGTTCGATTCATTCGGTGAGTGGCTTAGGCCCTTCGATGAATCCTTTAAGTCTGCATGCCTAATAAAGAATCTCTAGTTCACATAAATATGCTGCCTCACTAAAAAGATAAGCTAAAAGAGAAAGAAAGTATTGCATGCTTCAAGTATAGAACTGCTAACTTACTAGTTGCTTATGGAATGCTTAGCTGTCCCTTGTATGCTGTGCATTGAGTATTGTGGCGAGAAGACTCTGGACTTGAGCTTGAAAATGATCAAAAGAGATAGACTTGTTGTGCATTGTTCATCAGTTGCATGATAGCATATTTTTCTGATAGGGCTTGCATTCATGCATTTGGTCAGGATAACTTGTGCACAAGGTTTATCTCTCGAGCGGTCCCTGGGGCACTGGGGATCGTTCGGCCGGAAGAGATCTAGATACCTGAGGCTTGTACGTCCTTGGGTAGACCGAGACTCGTCTATTAGTGAGATGGGCTTGTACGTCCCAACTACTAATCCCGTGGAGGGGACCATCATATAGTTAGGGCACATGCTAGGTTTACCTTCTTGCATACCTAACACTTGATGCCTTATTGATTCATAAGTTATTCATATGCAAATTGTGGCTAACTTGTGTGTCTGCTGCAGGGATAACCGCTCGGCCGTGGGTAAGAAATATCATATGCATATGCTATATATTGTCTATGTTTCCTTGCATGAATTGTTAAAAAAAACTAGACAACCAGAAAGACCATCTAATAATGCTAGCTTCATATGCTTTACTTAGTGTGGATTCCTAAGGTGAGTTTGGCCACGGTCGCTCACCAGTACATGTGGTAGTACTGACCCACGTTTGTGAGCAAATATCCAGGTGCTGGGAGCGAGAGTTTGGCAAGCATCCTGAACCTGAATCAGCGTGTGCGCACCCTTCCCTAGGACTGTGTTCGTGCTGCTTCCTCTACTGCTTACCTCTCCAGTGGGCTACTCTTCTTCTGCTAGATGTTTTGGTTATTTTGGTCCTACTACAAAATGGGCGTTGTGGCTAGTTTTGGGAATGTAAAAAGAGTTGTAAGCCTTCTAAGGCATATTTTGTAACTCAGCCAAGCAAGCATTTTGTAATCCAAATCTTCAGTATTCAATAAAATGAAAGTAATTTGTGTGCTATTAAATGTGTTCAACTTTGGTTCTCTATATTTTTACTCTGTGCCTATATATATGTATATTTTCGTCTCTCTTGTGTCTTGTGCAGGTACTTTGCCTGGTGCAAGCGCAACTTAGGCTTGCACGGCATCGCGCCCAAGCGAGGACGAACGGTTCCGTAGGGACCAAGCAAGGACGAATAGTTCCGTAGGGACCAAGCAAGGACGATCGACCCTACGGGATCGGCCCCTACGGGATCGGGGCACGACATTACCTGCCTGTCTGAACCACCTGCACAATACTTACCATGTTCTTTCCTGACACGAAGACACAAGTTAGTTTACAATAGGTTTTAAATATAGGAGGGGATTACTAGCTTAATGCCACGAAGGATGGGGCATAGTACATGAATAAAATAACAAGTAACGCAATGAACAGGGGCATCACAGGTCATTCCATCCAAAACAGGCAACTATTCAGGAGTTCCGTCCGGATCGGATCGGTGCCAGTGCCCCAGCGACCTTCAGCAGGAACTAAGACCTTGTGCACAAGTTTTCCGTGATCAAACATAGTACACTAAGTTAGCAGTTGAGGCAAATTAGGGCAATATCAGGCACAGGACAGTAACAGGTCAATATCTACTTTTGTATAGTCTTCTTGTTCAGTTTATTGCATTCAGGATGAGTTCTATACATAGCACAATTTAAAAAAAAGTATACATTCTAACTTGTATTTATGCATATGATGAACATTCTAACGAACAAGCATGCGAATGAGTAACCGCTCACAAGTTTGATTGACAAGCATAATAATCCAAGTCTATTCCCTTTTTATCTTAAAATCTTTTAGTTATTACTTGGCATCGTTTGATCGGGCAAACAAGAATGCAAGATTTTAGGTGTAAAGACTTGGAAGAAGGGCCAACTGAATCTAATATAAGCCACTCACTTAGTTGGTTGGTAGGGAGAAGAAAAGAGATGCTTTAGGACTCCGCTCGAGCATCGCCTACTGTCCGTTCACCTGTATTGCCACAAACAGCTGATCAATACCTCTTCTACTCTTTCCAATATCAGAATTAAAGTGCAGTTCAACAAATGAAAATAATAAAATCCATCGAAACCGTTCAAAAAAATGCAAGCAAATCCAAAAATCAACTCAAGGCACGAAAGCAATAAGCGACAGTGAAAACTAAGGCAACAAAAGATACAGCAGAGAAGTCCCTCCTGACTCTGCCGCTAAGTCGATCCTGGGGGCACGGTCTGTCACGACCTGATTCCATGGAATCGTTGGGGCATCCCCCGAATCGTGACCGCCGTACGGACTTGGGGTTGTGCCAGCACAAGGTTAGAGTATTTTGCATAACAAGCACATATTCAGAGTACGTAGATAAATAAAAACACAGATTTGAAACATGGAAAAGTGCTCTTTATTGATATATGAACATCTATTACAAACTCATAGAAGAGTCAGCTAATTTTGCCGTATGGGCTTACAAAAGTGTTGACACAAAATGAGATAGCAGTTGTAGAAGCATAAAAAATACGCTGGAAAGAGCTACGCAGTCCCTTGATGCAGAGCAGCGTAAACAGAGGCCTTCAGAGCCATCAAGCGTACAACAGATCTTTTTTCGCTAAAATACAGCATGAAATGTATGCTCAAAGGACCATCCGCGTAAGTGCAGTACGTCCAGGCCGCTCCAGCGTAAGACAGAGTTCTTCATCGCCTCAATGGCGTAAAACTCAACCGCTCTCAAAGCAGCGTTAATGCGTACGAGGAACTCTTCGTCTTCCCCAAAATGAACCTGTCAAGTCACACAGTGAATCTGGCCTCTGACTCCTGACAAAAAGTGCTGCACGGCTACCCAGACGACGGCTGGAAATGATGGCAGACCCCTCGGGATGCGTCCCACAGTATGATGGCGGATCTCTGCATTTAATGCAGAGGATTTGGTTAAAGCATCACCAAAGCGTCATTTACTGGAGTCCCCTCAGCATAAACCGTTCTTTCGCGTACAAGGGAATACGCTGCCCTGTTTTACACAGGCAAACATGAGCTATTTTACGCTCCGCAGCAGGCAAACCGCCTGCCACGTCAAAAGCTGCACCTCGTACGGGACTTGAGGCACGTCTCCACGTCTAATTGCACAGAGCGGTGATAGTTTCTCTCAAGGCACGTCCCTGCGACGGGTGCACAGAAGGGCTGCAGACCTTCAAAATACGCCTCCGCATTTAATGCATAAGATGGTGGCAAATCCCTGCAAGAGATTCGATTATATCTCCAAAAGCCATAATTTCGGCTAAGACGTCCACATCAGCATGGTACGCAGCGGCTTCTACGCTCATTCAAGATCTGTGCTCATATGGCTTCTACGCCCACTCAGTCTCTACGACCATTCAGTCTCTATGACCACTCAACTTCTATGCCTGTTCGGCTTCTATGCCTGCTCGGCTTCTATGCCTACTCGGCTTCTATGCCTGTTCGGCTTCTATGCCTATTCGGCTTCTATGCCTACTTGGCTTCTATGCCATGGTGACAGACATTTGGCTTCTATGCCAACCTCTGCTACACAATGGATACCTACCTACGTGGCTTTTACGCCGTGATCTTAGTAGCAATTGTACACGTTGTGTCCCCTTAGTTGGACCCGTGTCACACGCTCATTCAAAAGATCATCTATACGTAGGCATTGGTTACTTTAACCGTTGTGTAAAAGGGTACTGTACTTTCTACTCCTCGGTTGTTACACTGATGGAGTGGTCACTGTTACCAAAACTCTATAAATAGAGACCCCTACCAATGGGGAACAAGGTCGATAATTTGGAAGATCGAACCAGGTCAGAGAATTGGTAAAGAGAGAGAGAGAGAGAGAGAGAGAGAGAGCACCCGGAGCTCAGGCAAAGAGTAGGGATCGACGACTTCGGCATCGTGCATCCACCCTCTTCTGCAACCTTCGAAGCTGCTTCCTGTCTCCTACGGTACTTCTTCAACATCGTGTGGTCCAAGGGCTAAAGTGATCGACAGCAGATCAGACACCTATAGCAATATCTACCCAGATTAAATAAATTGTACTCCCACATCCTCGTATAGGATTACATTGTACAAGTTTGTTTGTAAACAAAAGAATACGGGTTCCGTGTAAACCCCCATATCGAATACATTCCTATTCTTTTCGTTTAAATAACCACAAATAAGATGGCGACTCTGCTGGGGACATCTTTCTCTTCTGACGAGGAAGCAATTGCTCAACACGATGCGGTATCCGTGGGATCCGTGAAGAAGATACTTGTCGTCCAATTCGACCAGTCTGCCTACGAAGACATGCTTCGGACTGGGGGTAGCTCTCACTCTCTCTCCGTACAAGACAATAGGAAGCTGCGCAAAGTGTGGATGCCCAAGACATCCTCTACCGTTCCTGTGGACTCTCCGATCTCTCCGACCAATGAGGTGGTAGCATCGCTCCCTCCGTGCCCTGCACGTAAAAATTAGTTTCCCGCTACGCGCGGTACAGACAAAACTTTGGGCAAAGCCTCAGCGCTGACCCAAAAGAATCCACTGCGCTTTATGCGCAGAAATCAGTCTCCCACTACGCGCGGTATAGACAAAACTTCGGGCAAAGCCTCAGCACTGACCCAGAAGTATCCACTGCGCTTTACGCGTAGGAATCAGTCTTCCGCTACGCGCGGTACAGACAAAACTTTGGGCAAAGCCTCAGCGCTAACCCAGAAGTATCCACTGCGCTCTACGCGTAGGAATCGGTCTCCCGCTACGCGCGGTACAGACAAAACTTTCGATGGTGCCTCAACGCCAAATCGGAAGTATAGATCATGCTCCACGCGCAAAACAATATCTAACCTCTACGGTAAACCAGATGAGCGCGGTGATCTCCGCGAGGGGAAGCAAACAAGCGAATACTCAGCTTCTCGGCCTTTACACCAGCAAAAGAACAATCTGCCTACTCTTCGGATTATGCGAGAAGCCGATGGCCGACTGAGGACCTCTTCAGCTTTACGCCAGTCTGAGCGAATCTCCAAATTATGCCAGGCGAGGTCCCACAACGTGAAGCAAGCTCAGGTTGCTACTCCTGACCTACGCGAATGCCTAAACAAGAAGCGTAAGGAGAGGGGACCTTCCAACATGTCTATTACGCCCCCTAGAGAGCAATATTGTAATAGTCATAAAATCGTGATTGACTGGTACTGTTCTAAAGCAAGACGGTCGGTTTTTGACCAACTGAGCTACTCTCAGTCTTTCCCGGAAGAAGAGCCCGCGTATGCATCCGTGAACATGGCTTCACGCATACCTAGAAGAAGGTCAAGCTCAAGACGTCATCCCTCTGGACCTCCGAGTCGAAGGAGATTCGAAGACCTCCTCAGGAACACTGAAGCTGGGGTATTCCAAAACACCCATACAAGGTCACAGCAACTGGCTTTGTACTCATCTGATTCCAACGCTGGGGGTCGCCAATCTCCCAGATCAGATGCTGAGAGTATAGAGTCGACTTCTGCAGCGACCTATACTAATCCTTCGATGACACCCAGGGAAATGGAAGTTTACGCTGTTGAAGATGGACGCGAGGAAGCTTCGCCCTCAGGAAACGCGGAACAAAGCATCACTGTGCTGGAGACGTCTCTGAAACAAATGTAATCCGTAATGGAAAACATGCACCAGATGATGCTAACTCAGCACGCAACTGCCGTGGCTCAAGCGTCGGTCCTGCCAACTCAGATACGTGTGGGGGTGGACTTGCCACCATCCAACCCAAGCAAAGAGCCCGCTCTAGATCAAGAGTCGGCAGCTCCTCCGCTTCCCCACTCGGTGAATATATTACCTCCCATTGGAGTCACGATACAACCAATTCTACACTACACCGGAGCCTCACTCTCAACTGAAAATCCGATGCAGGTAGTACGGGAGTTGAAAGCCCAGTTTGACGCCTTGAAGCACAAAGATCAGCTCAAGAAACTGGGAATCAACCGACCTTACCCAACTACCTGGGAAGAAGTCCCTTTTCCTCCGAAATACAAACCTCAGACTATGGCTCTGTTCGAAGGAAAAACATCACCAAGTTAATACATGAACTATTTCAGTATGATGACGGTGTTGCTACAAGGGAACGACGCCCTCCTCACTCGGGTGTTCAAAGGCTGCCTCTCAGGAGTAGCCTATCAGTGGTACCGTAGCTTGGCGGACAACTGCATTACTTCCTTTGAAGACTTCAAAGCTTTGTTCTTCACGCGATTCTACGAGGGTAGGATGGACATGTCTATGTCCTCTCTCATCGAAGTCAAACAAAGGGAAAAAGAGGACGTTTGCACCTTCATCGAACGTTTTCGTCAGGCCACCTTATAAATGCCTCCAGGAGTTCCGGACTCGGCATTAGTAGACATTTGCAGGAAGAACCTCCTTCCCGTAATCTCGGTGTTTACAGGACCATATCAGTTCCATAAGTGGCCTTCGTTCATCATCTCGGCAGTGGCCGCCGAAGACAACTGTCGCAAGGCGTGCGACAATGGCATTATGATCTCCGCCTCCGATAGAGGCAAAAGGTCATCTCCCAGCAGCGACCATCCTCGCAGCTCCAAGGGAAAAGAAGCTCTGACGGTCAATACGTCCATACAAAAGGCGGCGGCAACCATGCAGACGAAGCCCGGGACTTCCAGGCCCGTCGAAGTCTACTCTTTCGACGACGACAATATCCCTAGTATATTCGAGTGTCTCGTCAAAAGCGACAAGATCACTCTTCCGGAGCTAAGGCGGCCCCAAGAATTCGGCAGCACTGATGACCCCAAATACTGCATCTTTCACAGATACGTACACCACCCAACAAAGGTGTGTTACATACTAAAAAGGAAGATCCAGGGGTTGATCGATGCTAAGGCCATCACTCTACACAACACCGAGAAGACGGTCATGGCCAACATGATCTCTCTGCGATTCGACGATCTGCCTCCCCAAGAAGTCATGAATGGTGTCACGCCCATTTCTCGAGCTACGATGAACATCGTCAATCTCCCTCCAGCTAGGGATCAAAATCATGACCTAGTACCCCTGACCACCCGTCAGGGCGAGATCATGTGGGTCCATCCGGATTTGGTGTCAGAGCTCGAAGAAGAGACTAACGCTACTAAAGCTACGTCTAAAAAGAGCCCCAAATACAGGCCATGCTACATGGTCGCAACTTCTTCTGCATCAGACGGAGACAAAGTATTTGCCGCAACCCGTTCGGGGAAGGCCTAACTCAACGACAACGGAGCAGGTCAGGAAGGCACACCGGCTGACGCTCCAGCCGCCAAACCTTCAGAGCAAGGTCCCGCCATACAAAACATCAGCCCTGCGAAACCTACTCCGGCGAAAAAGGGGAAGCAGAGAGAAGTACGCTTTGATAAACCTATGAAAAACATTCCAAGCAAGGGTTTAGAGAAGCCGTACAAATTCGATATCCTGGCCCAACTAGCCAATACGCCAGCCAGGCTCTCCATCTTTGAGCTACTTAGGCTCTCCCCAGACACTCGTCTAGCCCTGAGTGAAGCACTGATGCAGGCGGAGGTATACTTGACCCAGCTCAAGTCCCCCCACAAGGAGCCAGTGGCGTGTCCTCAATGCCACAGCGTGATGGAGGTGGTCCCAAATATCACTTTCACTCAAGACGACATGCTGTTAAAACATAACAGACATGACAGGCCCCTCTATTACACCGAGTATGTCGGTTCCATGGAGGTCGACCGAATTCACATAGATCAGGGGTCGTCGATCAGCATCATCCCTAACAGTCTGCTCAGGCCGCTAAGAATTCCTACCAGCGAACTGGCTTACACTACCACTACAATCGTGGGTTTTAACGCTGGAAGAAGTAAGCCATTGGGGAAGATCCGCTTGAGAATCCAGATCGGCAACCTCAGATCGATGACCACATGTTACGTCATCGATTCAGAGGTATCCTACAACATTTTGCTAGGAAGACCGTGGATCCACGACCACAACATCGTTCCTTCAACTCTACATCAATGCCTTAAATATGTAGACACACAAGGAACCGTACAAACGGAGGTGGCTGACCTAAACCCGTTTAAAGGAATAGAATCCTACTATTCCGACGCTGTGTTGTACTCCCAAGACCACACGGAAGAAGCGCCAGGCGAGGCGAAGGACAAAGCACTCGTCCGGGAGCCAGGAAAACCCTCCGCCGTACTACCGCTGTCAATCAGAGTGAAAGGATGAACCACTCGTCCAAAAGCCATAGAGCCTATGGCTATTCACCTGAACAGATCCGACTCAGGAAAAGGAAGCGACTCTCCAACGGTCACTCTGAACCAAAAGCCTCCACCTTTGGTCATCAACCTTCGGCGCAACGGACAGCCGACCGATGTAAACACGACCAGGAACGGAGTTCCAGATGATAATAAACTTCCTCTTTTCCAGTACATTGTTGCTCAGATTCCAAATCAGGAATCCATGCCCCGTGACGAGGTAGGACCCATAGCACAAAAATTCTTGGCAGCTATAAACTCCTACCATCCATATGTCTGGAAAGCAGCATCATCGTCCAACATCATCATGACGTATGGACCCCATGAGGATTCTATCTTCGTTGTCCCGCCTAGCTACAGCAGTCAACGCCCCATATTCTTCGGTCGCATGCACAGTCAACCGGCCAGCCTGGAAGACCCTTTCGATGACGATACTGGGAAAATGTAGATTCACCGATACAGCCCGCAGGCATTAAGGATCATGCAAAACATGGGCTATGACTTGAAGCGAAAGCTAGGCCTCAACTACGGAAGAGACAGACGAACGCCGCCACGCGACGACCCCCGCTATTGTCAAACTCGTTTCGGGTTAGGGTATGCCACCTCCCTTAGGACTTCCAAGTCAGACGAGGACACCTTTTCCTCCTCCTAGGACGGCCCGTCACCCCCCGACTCACCTGATGCTCTCAGACAAACGCTATCAGTAAATATGGTGGTGACAGATCCCTCAGAAGCAGATGAACAGGATCCTGAGCCGTTTGAGAATGACTCTTGGGCTCAACAAATGGATACGCAGTGGGAATTCCGCTTCGAGCAAAGAGAACCTCCCACCAAAGATGAAGTTATCCAAATCGATGTTGGGGGTAAACTTTTGCCAAAACCGATATTTATCAGTGACAATCTTCCCCCAGCTGAAAGGGGAGAAATTATACAGCTGATAAAGGAATACGTTGACGTCTTTGCATGGGATTATAGGGATATGCCGGGCCTTGACCCAAAGGTGGCTACTCATAAGCTCAATATATTGACCGATTCAAAGCCTATGAAGCAGCACCAACGCCGGTTCTGCCCGGACATGATGGACGCCATTGAAGCTGAAGTCAAGAAGCTGATAGCCTGTGGTTTCATCCGGGAGGAACAACATCCCGACTAGGTCGCCAATGTTGTCCCAGTCATGAAGAAAAATAGGAAGGTACGTATCTGCATCGATTACCGAGATCTGAATGCGGCCTGCCCCAAGGATGAATTCCCTCTTCCCATCACGGACATCATGATCGACAACACCTGCGACTTTGAACGCATGTCTTTCATGGACGGGTTCTCAGGGTACAATCAGATCAAGATGCATCCTGAAGACGAGAAGCACACTGCCTTCCGTACCCCATTGGGAGTATATTGCTACACAGTCATGCCCTTCGGATTGAAGAACGCCGGGGCTACATACCAACGGGCTATGAGTAGCATATTCTATGAACATTTACGCAAAACAGTAGAATGTTACGTGGACGACATAGCCTTCAAGAGCCGCCTCAAGGATGATCACATTCAAGACTTGAGGACGGTATTCGAGTTAATGCGCCAACATCAACTCAAGATGAACCCTACGAAGTCCTTTCTGGGTGTATCTAGTGGCAAATTCCTGGGATTTGTTATCACCGCCAAAGGCATCCAGGTGGACCCTGACAAAGTCTAGGCCATCGTAGAAATGCGACCGCCCCGCAATCTGAGGGAACTCCGGGGATTTCAAGGCCGTCTGGCTTATATCCGGAGGTTCATATCCAACCTCTCGGGAAGATGTCAGCCCTTTTCGCATCTCATAAAGAAAGGTGTATCCTTCGTATGGGACGAAACCTGTCAGCAAGCATTCGGGGATATCAAATGCTACCTCACCAGTCTGCCAGTTCTAGTGCCTCCCGTTATGGGAAAACCGTTCTTGCTGTACGTCCAAGCAATGGATCATTCGCTAGGAGCTCTTCTCGCACAGAAGAATGATGTAGGGCATGAACAGGCTATCTACTACCTCAGCAGGATGATGGTCGGAGCCGAACACCGGTACAACCCAGTAAAGAAAGAATGCTTGGCTCTAATGTTCGCTATCCAAAAGACGCGGCACTACGTCACCGGCCAGACTATCCACATCATCTCCAGGATTAACCCTCTTCAAGTACTGATGAGCAAGCCGAGCGTTCTTAATTCCCGACTCGTAACTTGGGCGATGCTGTTAACACCATATGACATGGTATACGTACCGCAGAAGTCCATCAAAGGCCAAGCGCTGGCCGACTTCCTAGCTGCTCATCCGATCCCGGAGACCTCTAAATTATACGAAGACATTCCCGACGAAGTTACAGAATGTAATTCCGCAATGGAAGGTGACGCATGGCAACTGTTCTTTGACGGTGCCTCCAGAACCGGTCCTAATGGAAACATCGTTTCAGGAGTAAGAGTGGTCCTGGTCGCCCCTGATCAGCTCGTCATCTACCGAGCATATTCTCTTAGCGAGCCCTACTCCAACAATGTGGCAGAGTACAACGCTCTACTAATAGGGCTCCAAGTTGCTAAAGTGCTGGGAGTAGAGTCCCTGGAAGCTTTTGGTGATTCTCTGCTTATCGTCAATCAAGTCAGAGGAATATATGAAGTCCGGAATCCAGACCTCATCCCCTATCACCAAGCGACGGTCGAGATAGCCATGACATTCAAAGGATTCTTCCTAGAGCATATCCCTCGATCCCAGAATCTGGAAGCTGATGCCCTAGCCAGTCTAGCGGCGGATTTAGCTACTCCTATAAGAAGGCAGAATTCGGTGATCCTTCTTAACAGAGATTTATTCTGCATGAAGAACAACCTCCACATAGAACGCAGCCACGCTGTAAACATAGATCCCCCTGGAAGAGACTGGAGGAGTCCCTTCATAGATTTCGTCGTATATGGAATCTTGCCAGAAGACCCCAGAGAAGCAGTATCCGTCAAGAGACGATCATTACGCTTCTACTTCGATGCATCTTCATAATGCCTATATCGTCGGACTTACGACGGACTGCTATTAAGATGTCTCTCAGACGATGAAGCATAGCAGGTTATCCGGGAAGCTCACGACAGCGTATGCGGAGCACATCAGCCCGGTCCTAAGCTACAGGATCATATCAGGAGAATGGGCTATTACTGGCCCACTATGGTCACAAACGCGATCAGCTATGCAAGACAATGCAGAGCCTGTCAGGTTTATGCAGACTTCATATACCAACCATCTGAATATCTATATCCTACGGTTGCATCCTGGCCCTTCGAAGCATGGGGTATGGATATCGTTGGTCCCATTCACCCGTCTTCCTCCAGAGGCCACCTGTTCATACTGGCTATCACGGATTACTTCTCCAAATGGGCAGAGGTGATCCCTCTGGCTGAGGTAAAGGTGTCTGACGTAATCAGCTTCATCAAGCACCACGTCATTTATCGCTTCGGGGTACCCCGGAGGATAATTTACGACAATGGGCCTCAGTTCAACAGCCAAGCATTTTATCGGTTTTGCGATAAAAATTGGATACACAATATTGCCTCTACGGCATATTATCCAGCTGCTAATGGTTTGGCGGAAGCTTTCAACAAAACCATTATCAAACTCTTGAAGAAATTCGTCTCTTCAAACAAAAGAGACTGGAACGAGAAGTTAGGCGAATGTCTCTGGACATACCGCACAACGGTACGAACACCGACCGGTTGTACCCCCTTTTTACTAGTCTACGGGAGCGAAGCAGTTTTTCCCATCAAAATCCAGATCCCGTCGCTCAGGATAGCCGTGACTAGTGAGCTGACTCGAGAAAAGAATGACCTGTTAAGGCTCCAAGAGCTGGAAGGATTAGACGAGAAATGCCTCCAAGCTCAACAGCGTATCGCGCTCTACCAAGCACGCATTTCCAAAGCATTCAATCATAAAGTAAAGGAAAGAGTGTTCAAAGTCGGCGAGCTAGTCCTAGCCGTAAGAAGGCCGATGATTCTTACTCACAGGAGTAAAGGCAAATTTTAGCCCAAGTGGGAAGGCCCTTATGTGATCGAGACAACGTTCTCAAATGGCGCTTACAGGTTAGCCCAGCCTAATAGAGACCTGTTAATGGCTCCTATCAATGGCAAATTCCGGAAAAGGTACTATGCTTAAACTCCCCTGCTCGGGTGGAATATAGCAAGGATCTCATATTCTGACAAAACTACTCACAAAACAAAACTAGCTGGGTCATATCCTATCATGTCTGTACGACCTCTGAATAGATATGTCCTGCTAAGAAGTTTATCGAGAGTCTATCATGTCCATACTACCTCTGATATTACTCTCACCTAAAAAACTATCATTTACATTCCGAAATGACGGGTCCACAAAAGTCAGAAAAGAGTCGCCTTTACTTATTCCCAAAAGGGAGGCAGAATTACATCTGGGCAAGCAAAAAGGGAAAGGATATATCATAATGGCGGAGTAGTCAGATTACGAATCAGCCGCTCCAGTGCAGCTATCCTCTCATTTCTAAGAACCAAGGCGTCGGCGCGAGCCTGCTCCAGTCGTGCCTCGGGAGTGTTCGTAAGGGTTAGATCAGCCTTTGCCCGAAGACAGCCCGCACGAGCAGCTTCTGCACGGTCCAAATCCTGTCGCGCTGTGCTCAGATGACCAGCTGCTACCTCTAGACCCGCCAACGATTGAGAAGCCCACACCTCAGCCTGAGCGAGTTTTTCCTTCAGCTTGGAGGCCCTCGCCGCATTTCCTTCATGCTCGGTGCGACACTGCGTCTCAACGGCAAGAGCCTCTTCCACGACAGCTTTTCTCCTATATATCTCCACCTTATGCTTCTGGATGGAGTTGTCTAGGCTTTCCAGCTTTGTAGCAAGCCGCGCAGTCATGAGGTCGAACCGAGCCTGGACGTCAGCATCGAGGCTGCCCCGAGTCAGCTGCAAGTATTCGGTAATGGGTTGCTCTAACCCATTAACCACCGCCTCCAGAGCGTCAGCTGCCCCAGGATCGCCGAGCTCCCTGATGACCACGATCGAAGCAAGAGAAGTCTTCTTCAGGCGCTCAAAATCTAGACTCTTCGCTAACACCATTAATATCATCGTTTTTAAACCGGTTTAGAATAGGCTGGTATGTTGCTCGGTCAACGCAACTAGATCCGACTGGACACCGGGATTGGCCGCAATATCAGCAAGTCCCTCTCCCAGGACAATTGCAGACGAGGTGGCCACAGTTGTCGCATCGACGCATGGCGCAACCAAAGAAGGTGCGGCAAATGTCACGACCCGCACCCGGTTTAGGGGCACGAGTGCGTGGGTACGTCCAGCCTACGCCGCAGTGTCGGCGGTAGAACGCTGTCAAGGTCTTGATACCATCTAGCTAATGTCACACAACATCCAATCTCCATAAGGAGGTACGGATGACACGAATAAACGAGCACATACTCAATCACAGGATTACAGCACGATAAGATAACGAACAGAAATTAAATACAACACAAGTCCAAAAAAAGTAATATACTAACTCAACAATATCCAAGTCTCAATAAAATGCCGGAGACAAATCCGGTACCAAATAGTCTACTTAAAGAACTAATCAGAAAACTAGAAGAATTAGTGATTTTCGGCTAGACCTCCCGGAATCACTACTACTATCAAGTCTGCAGCTACTCACCATATGGTCCAAAAAGTGTCGGACAGCGGTCCTCTAAGGCATAGTCTGGAAAAATATTTCCAGTCAGGAAGGAGCAAAGCACAATCTCAAATAACAGTTCTATTTAATTGATAAGGACTATAAAGTAATAAATATGTCATGCTAGCTACTGAGAAGACAGTGAAATAAATGCAATGGCAATTAAAGAGAGACAGGCAATGTAAAGAGACAGGCAATATAATACAGTCAGTGTGTAACGCCCCATTCGTCCCGTCCCCCCCTGCTCGAGGAGCGCGGCCAAGAAATACTTACGACCGTCCGAACGGGACAGATTGAATTAAGATCCTTTCCTCGTTATGGATTGGTTTCTTCGGAATCAGGTCCCATAATCAATGGATCGTGCCTCGAGGAAGGACTCGGCGGCAGAGTAGAGAGAGGCCTTTCCGTTGTGTTAGTTTTCCTTGCCCGTTTTCGATTGCCGTTTGGTTGCCTTCGTGTTGGTTTTAGGACTTGCGTTTTCTTGAACGGTTTTGAAGGATTTCATTGTTTTCGTTCTTAGGATTTTGCATTTCGTATCGAGCCTTGGAGACCGAAACAGGAGGTATTGATCATCCGTTGGTGCGTGCAGGTGATCGTGTAGACGACGCGCGAGCGGAGTCTTAGGGATCTCTACTTCTTCGCCCTATACAACCAACGTGTGAGTGGCTCTATTTCGATAAGCACCTTCTTTCCAAGGGCTCCGTTCATAATAAAATTGACTCAGATGTGCATTCAATCAAACGACACCACTTAAGTAATAAGTTGGATAACAAGATAAGATAAGAAGTAGGCTTGGAACACCCATTGCTTGTCATATAAAACCTTGCATAAATTCATTGATGCATGCATGGTCGTCGGATGTTTAATGGGTTGGTATTTATTGATAGTTCAAAGTACTTTTCAATAAGTTCAAAGTGTTCTTCTATAAACTGCTGCATGTTATTTTATATAACTGTTGGTTAATGGTGACAGTACAGTAAAGCAGTTTCGTACATGATGCTCTTTAAATGGCTAGTAAGTAAATCTATGAGGTAGAGTCATAGATATGGTCATGGGAATTCTTGTGCACAGGGGATCCAGGTTCCTGCGAGCGGTTACAGGGGCACCGGGCCATTTCGACCCGGGCGGAATCTACTTTCTTAGTCCTGGGAGCGGGGAATTATAGCGGCGCTAGCTACCCGCGCTGCAAGCGTCGCCGCCAGCCCAGACTAAACCCATGATGGCTAGTAGAACAACAAAGAAAGATGTTGTGTATATTTAAACTGTGCAGACTAACTATGTCTTCGTGACAGGGAAGGCTATGGTAAGTTGTACAGGTGGTTCAGACGGGACAGGTAAAGCCACCGAACGGTGGCATGTGAAGTTATGTTATTTTGTTCTTGCATACCTGCTAAATGAAATCTGATCTAGGCAAGAATAGAAAGTCACATAAACACATAAATATTGCATGTTCATTTAAAACTCATCTAAGAGCTTGGTAAAGTTGAGCAGCTAGCCTTCACCAGTACTTTTCGAAGTACTGACCCTCGTTGTAGCAGGTTCCCCGGCGCAAGGCAACGCGGCGAGGAGCTGAAGCTCTCTCCGGACTTTTGGGATTCTTGGCGGGTCGGGGCCAAGACTTTGGAGGCTCAAGCTGGAAGCCTTCCTCTCTCCCCCGTTGCGGAATTAACGCTAGCGATGGTGCTTCCCCGTACTCAAGAAGTTTTGTGTTTTGAAACTATGTAAAGGGACATAATGTATGGATCGGCTATCTTATTTTGCGTCCAAGTTTGTAAGCCCGTGGGGCATTTTATACTTTTGAGTCAAGCAATGTAACCGGATGTTCATTATAAATAAAAGAGAAACTTTTCTATGCCTCAACCTTGTCTTATCTTATTTGTCTACTCTGTTGCATTGATCTAAAGAATATCCTTATGCCTAAGGCCTGGTGCACGCGCGCCCTACGCGTGCACGGCATCGCGCCCCTGGGACGATTATCGGTTAGACGAAATCGGGGCATGACATATTGGTATCAGAGCATGCTTCAGATCCTTTGATCTCATAAGAAAGTTTCTAAAGAGGACCTTGTTCCTTCCGAGTAGACCCTTGAATTCGCTTGGCCAAAATGAGATGCGTTCCATACAATAAGTCTAAATATTTTTGAAAAGTGCGTGGGAATTATACGATCGCTTGGACGGGATTATGATGTGAGGGCTTTTGTCCCAACTCAGAGAGGATGTTGTGAGAGGAGACTCGTGTTATAATCGGCAAGTTATATGTCTATATGAAAGACACCGAACGAGTAGAGTGCGAGACGGTATATCGTTCAGATAGTGGTTTATGCACATGGCCTTTTTGGCCAATTTGTGTTAAGTATGGTGCACCAAGACCGTTGGTGCTAGTGAGTTGCAGCGAGATTTGGGTATCGTTGGAATGAGAATAAAGTTGACTTGGAGGGAAATCGATAGAGACGTTATCGGATTGCCGCTAAGGCGAGAAATAGGAATCGTGTAGGGAATTTTCGAGAAATAGTTGGACGGTTATTCATAGCGATAAGTTATGATTTGAAGCATAGTCAGTATAGAGGACTATGAATACAGGTATGTACAAGTCTAAGATCGCTAAGGCGATAAATAGGGACTACGTTGGAGTTCTAAGGAACGAATTGGGCATACGAGTGAAGGATGCGAACGCGAATCAGGAGTTATTAGGATGACTCAATTCCTGAGTAGTATATGCGATAAGTCCCCTGTTCGATTATGCTATTTGTGGATATAATAAGTTGTAAAGATTCAGGGAGTATGACTCGAACCCTGAGTGGTGTATTTGTTTGGCTTAAGAAATGCTTGAACGAAGTCGTGGATTCGGAGAGTTAAGCGAGTCTAGCGACAAGCGACGAGATTGGGTAAAGCCTTAGTATAAATAAGCAGTGCCTAGCAAGTAAACGAACTCGAAGAAAGCATGCAATGTTTGGTTCGAACGAGTTACAATGAGTTGAATAAGGGATAAGGCTTACAACGAATAGAAATTCAGGGCAATTGGAATCGGTATCATGATCGGAAAAGACTTAAAGGATTGTACGAACGAGTTTGAGTTGAAACAAGCGAATTACAAACTTGAGTCAAGATTGAATAATCTGAGATGCGATCGAAATAAGTGCAATTAGAAATGATGGAGTGAACGAATGATAGCGTGCATAGAAAATTTGGATTTGAGTAAGATATCGCTCGATAAAATTCGGTTTGAGTATGAATGCGATAATTTTAAATTTTGGGAGATTTAGACCATAACAATGGTTGAAAAATAGTATGGATTGATGCAAGTTAGTAAAAATTATGATTTTGATGGATTGAGTTAAGCGGTAATAGATTTGGCTTGGAGTTCGGAAGAACGATCTTGAAATCAAGTTCAGTAAGAAAACATTCGAAATCTGTCCCAAGCGAGAACGATTATCCTGCGAGAGCGTCGACGTGATGATTTCACGTACGGTAGGGATAAGAAAACTCAAGAGAACAGGCTCGGTGATTATTCCAAAATGAACTCGATGAATGGAAAGTATCAATGGGATAGACTTGGGTTTGGGAATTGATCTTAGTTGTTTGAGGAATACTAAGAGTAGACTAAGGGAATGAGTCTAAGGATTTCTCTTGAGGAGTTAGTCTAGAAACGTAAAGTAAGAGATGTGGGACATTTTCATGAACGGATATGTAGATCGTGCTGGACGACTTAGAGTTCATGATATACATCGATGGTTTATAATAGAATTGTGGCTCGATGATACAGGCGTAGAAAATGATGGATTGGTGAATTCTATTAAACGAGATGAAAGAGATAGAGTATGTGAATCGATGAGTTGAACCTGCAACGTGGGCGTATCATGGGTTCGGTTGAACGAGCGTGTTGGTGTGATAGGATGATCTGTGCTCGATGTTTAGAAATCTGAGTGAAACGAGCTTGGGTAGAATACCCGTGTAAAGGAATAATGGTTTGACCTTAGGGTGTTTGGGGCGAGCGTTGTGCAACACGGTTGCGCGATGAGTCACAAATTTGAGTTGTACCTATGACTGCGTGTGCTGGCATAGGGACTAGGCAGACGACCCTATGCCTTGAGTTAAACTGGAGTGGCTGACTTCAGAGTATCGTTCGGGAAGAATGATAGAACTCTGGCAACAAGACTTAGAGTTAGAATTTGGAATTGGGAATGTACACGAGCAACGTTCGCGTTGAAACAAACGTAATGCAAGATAGGACTCGGGTAATAATTTGAATTTGGTCGGGTCGGTTACGCGACGGTAAAGGATAAGACGATAGCTGGATCGAACAAGAGTTCGGTCAGGACGATCTGCGTTTCGAAAGATTTTCACGAGTAGCTTGTCAGACTTAGCTGTCACTGAGCTTGGTTGAAATACACATATTTGGGGGACGCCTTGAATATGGGTACGATCCAGACTTAGCGATATGCATAACTCGGATGCAGCTGCAAAGGAAAATATTTGGATTCGCATGGATGAGTATGGCAACCGAAATAATTTAGCCTCAACCTAAATTTTCATAGAGGAAGGATTGTATCATTCCTCGTGCTACCGGGATAGTTCTGCGCTAAGGCGCAGTACGAGACTGAGTTTGGGGATGCAATAGTTGAACGAATAGATCATTCGGATAAAATGATTAAGCATTCGGGCGAACGGAACGAGTAAAAACGAATAGAAAGTTAAGTTCGATTGAGCCAAGGGTGCGGAGGACTTGAGCGTACCCCAGGTAGGCAATTTAGCTTTGCGCTAAGGCGCAATATAGACTGAGTCAGAAAAAGTTGGTGATTGGGTGCGAATTTATTTAGTAAGATTGGACGGTGACTCAGAGAGATTTGATGCAAAAACAAGATTGGAAGATTGTCGAGATTCGAGCTTTTGGGTTAGGCGTAACGACGGGTTTCGATGGGCAACGTCAAGTAATTGACTCAATTGTGTTGGATCCCTATGGTGATAACATAACTAGTTGGGCAAGTCCACCCAATTATGAGTTGTAAGTGCCCGTTGAGTTATAGAATACCATATACTTGGGTAATATAGCCCTGTGCTAGGTGCAGTAGATTTTGTGACGGAAGTGCAACGATCGAGTTGAGCATAACTCGATAGCATTGAACGATAAAGTCGTTCGATGAGAACTAGCCAACATTGGCGTAACGCATGGTGAGAAAAATAGAGGATTGTAGTATTGAGACAGTCCTTGAAGGATAAGACTAGATGTATAGGGAAGTTTAGAAGTTAAGCGATAGCACGAGTTGCGCTCAGGAAGTCTCGAGGACGGAACTTGTTCTGAGCGGTATATGATGTAGTAACCCGCTCCGCTCAACCCGGAGGGCCGATTCAAACGGCACAAGTGTAGCTATTCAACCGCCTTGCTCAGCGAGATGGCTCGTTCGATGCAAAGGCTTTCATGCTGGGATCTTTAATGGAGTCAGACTTAGGCTATCAGAAGCGCGTCCGGAGTCTAGCTCGACCGATGCGATACATCGCTAAGGTGGATGACCCCGGTGAACCTGTCTCTACTTAGCTGCACAATAAGAAAATGAATGTTACGTGCTAGTTTACAGGCGATAACCTTGCATGCTAATAAAAGAGATGAACGCACATAGCTAAGGGGATAACCCCGCCTTATTATCGTAAAAGAACATGGAAATCTTACTTGCTAGTTGCGTAGTCGACTTGGGTCGGTTGAATCTGCAAGCGGACTTGTCGTACGCGGCGGAGCCTGTCTAAGTTTTGGACCGTAAAAAGAAGCAGTTGCGGGATCGAACGTCTCGCTAGTGCGCGTGCTGTGGCAAAACCACTTGGTCGAGGAGTCGACCTGGGAACTTGAATCTGATATGAGGGAAATTTTCCCTCATTATTCCTTAGTGGTAGGCTCTATTCTTAAGTTTCGGGACGAAACTTCTTATTAGATGGTTATGATGTAACGCCCCGTTCGTCCCGTTCTCCCCTGCTCGGGGAGCGCGGCCAAGAAATACTTACGACCGTCCGAACGGGACAGATTGAATTAAGATCCTTTCCTCGTTATGGATTGGTTTCTTCGGAATCAGGTCCCATAATCAATGGATCGTGCCTCGAGGAAGGACTCGGCGGCAGAGTAGAGAGAGGCCTTTCCGTTGTGTTGGTTTTCCTTGCCCGTTTTTGATTGCCGTTTGGTTGCCTTCGTGTTGGTTTTAGGACTTGCGTTTTCTTGAACGGTTTCGATGGATTTCATTGTTTTCGTTCTTAGGATTTCGCATTTTGTATCGAGCCTTGGAGACCGAAACAGGAGGTATTGATCATCCATTGGTGCGTGCAGGTGATCGTGTAGACGACGCGCGAGCGGAGTCTTAGGGATCTCTACTTCTTCGTCCTATACAACCAACGTGTGAGTGGCTCTATTTCGATAAGCACCTTCTTTCCAAGGGCTCCGTTCATAATAAAATTGACTCAGATGTGCATTCAATCAAATGACACCACTTAAGTAATAAGTTGGATAACAAGATAAGATAAGAAGTAGGCTTGGAACACCCATTGCTTGTCATATAAAACCTTGCATAAATTCATTGATGCATGCATGGTCGTCGGATGTTTAATGGGTTGGTATTTATTGATAGTTCAAAGTACTTTTCAATAAGTTCAAAGTGTTCTTCTATAAACTGCTGCATGTTATTTTATATAACTGTTGGTTAATGGTGACAGTACAGTAAAGCAGTTTCGTACATGATGCTCTTTAAATGGCTAGTAAGTAAATCTATGAGGTAGAGTCATAGATATGGTCATAGGAATTCTTGTGCACAGGGGATCCAGGTTCCTGCGAGCGGTTACCGGGGCACCGGGCTGTCACGCCCCGATTCCGTAGAATCGATAGTCGTCCCCCGGGCATGACCGCCGTGCGGGCCTAGGTTGCGCACCGCACAAGGCTAAGTATTTTTGTTTCGCATAGCGAGCACATATTCAGAGTACGCAGATAATTGAACACAGATTGAAACATGGAAAAGTTCTCTTTTATTGATAATATGAACATCTATTACAAAATCCCTGAACTGAGTCGTAAGGATTGCCTCTGTGGCTTACAAAAGTGTTGACACAAAATGAGATAGCAGTCCTGTACATTACATCCCTTACTAAACTCAAAATATAAGACCTTGGGACGGAACGACTGCCTTGCCACGGAGCTGCATGATTGCTTTGGTGGCTAGCTTCTTCTTCAAAAGGCTTCTTCTTCAAAATGCTTCTAAGGTGGCACGGTCGAGGCGTGCCTACAGCTGGACTGGATTGGGGGTTTGTCTCCTGCTCCTCGCTCGGTTCTTCCTAGCGCGGGGAACCTGTTTCAACGAGGGTCAGTACATCGAAACATACTGGTGAAGGCAAGCTATCCCAACTATACCAATCAACACGTTGTTTTAATGAAGCATGCATATTTGTGGGTTTCTATCTTGCCTTAGTTCATTTTACAATAAGACATAGATATAGAATCATTGAAATGACTCGTCACCGTTCGGTGACATTTACCTGTCCGTCTGAACCACCTGCACAATACTTACCTTGCCTTCCCTGTCAAGAAGACACAAGTTAGTTTCTACAGGTTTAAATATATGAGGGGATCACTGGCTTTGATGCCATAATAGACGGTCTTAGTCTCAGGCTAAGGTGACGGAGGCACATGTATCGCTGCACGCCATCTCGCCTATGGGAGAGACTAATCTTGAGGTTCCGTCCGGATCGGATCGGTGCCAGTGCCCCAGCGACCGTCCGCAGGAACCGAGAGGCCTTGTGCACAAGTTGTCCGTGATCAACGGCGTTTGTGTTAAGTTTGCATTTATGTAGCTGAGGCAATGAATTCAAGGGCATGTAGCATTGCGTGATGTATTTTGCATAGTCTCCCTGAATAATTGATGCATGGCAAAGGGTGTTCTACATATAGCATATTTATAGAAGAAGAAGTAAGCATTCTAACTTGTATATATGCATATGGTAAACATTTTGAATAAGCAGGCATGTAGTAAGTAACCGTTCACAAGTTTCAATGACAAGCATACAGATCCAAGTCTATTCCCTTATTATCTTGATATCTTTTAGTTATTACTTGGTATCGTTTGATCGGGGCAAGCACGAACACGAGATTTAGATATGAAGACTAGCAAGTAGGGCTAGCTAATCGGGTTGGTAGCCACTCACTTTAGTGGTTGGAAGGAGGAAGGAAGGAAGTGATTTAGGAGTCCGCTTGAGCGACGCCTACTGCTGGATCACCTGTATTGACACGAACAGCTGATCAGTACTTCTTCCTCTCTTTCCATTATCGGAATTGAAGTGCAGTCCTAAGAACAAAAGCAATGAAATCCATCGAAACCGTTCAAGAAAACCCAAGCAAACCCGAAAACCAACTCAAGGCACGAAAGCAACAAGCGACAGCGAAAACTAGGAAACAAAGAATGCAGCGGAGAGGTCCCTCCTGACTCTGCCGCTAAGTCGATCCTGGGGGCACGGTCCACTGAATATGGGAATCGATTCCGAAGAAACAAATCCATAACGAGGACGAGTTCTTAATTCAATCTATCCCGATCGAACGATACCGTCTTGTATTTCTTAGCCGCGCTCCCCGAATAGGGAAAACGGGGCACCACATCCTACCCAACTAATTAGAAGTTTCGTCCCGAAACTTAAGGAATAAAACCTACCACTAGGAAACAATGAGGGGAACCTTTCCCTCATTTCGGATTCAAGCTCCCAAGTAGATTCTTCGACAGAGTGATTCCGCCAAAGCACGCGCACTAGAGGAACCGAACGGGTCCGAAGCAGCTTTTCTTTTCTATCCAAAATTTGCACAGGCTGCTCTACATACGTCAAGTCGGCTTGTAGGTTCAGTTGGTCGAGGTCTACCACATGGCTCGGGTCGTACACATATTTCCTAAGCTGTGAAACATGGAATATATCGTGTACGTCGGATAGGGATGGTGGTAGAGCAATCTGATACGCAACTGAGGCAACCCGCTTTAGTATTTCGAACGGGCCGACAAATCTCGGACTCAGCTTTCCTCTTGCTCCGAACCTACTGACTCCTCGCATGGGCGAGACCTTGAGGAATACTTGGTCGCCTACTTGGAACTCTAGCGGTCTTCGATGTGTGTCCGCGTAGCTCTTTTGGCGGCTTTGAGCTACCTTCAATCTATCCCGAATCAGCCGGACTTTCTGGACGGTCTGCTCGACGAGCTCAGGGCCAAGTACTTGTCGTTCCCCAACTTCGTCCCAGCAGATAGGAGATCTACACTTCCGCCCGTATAACGCCTCATACGGCGCCATTTGAATGCTTGATTGATAACTATTGTTGTAAGCAAATTCAGCTAAAGGTAGATGAAGGTCCCAACTCGTCTTCAAGTCCAAGGCGCAGAGTCGCAACATGTCTTCGAGGATCTGGTTGACACGCTCGGTTTGGCCGTCGGTCTGTGGATGGTAGGCGGAGCTAAACTTCAACTTCGTCCCCATTGCTGACTGCAGGCTTCCCCAGAAACGTGATATGAATCGACCATCTCGATCGGAGACTATGGTTACGGGCACGCCATGGAGTCGAACGATTTCGTTGAGATATATCTGAGCCAGGCGGTCGGCACTCCAAGTAGATTTGATAGGCAGAAAGTGAGCTGACTTGGTGAGTCGATCGACGATAACCCAGACTGCATCATGTCTCCGTTGCGTCCTCGGCAAACCAACGATAAAATCCATCGTTATATCATCCCATTTCCACTCCGGAATAGCAAGGCTCTGCAGTTCTCCGCCTGGTTTCTGGTGTTCGGCCTTTACTCGTTGACAAGCCATGCAATGCGACACAAACTGCGCCACATCCTTTTTCAAGCCGTGCCACCAAAACGTCGTACGAAGATCCCGATACATCTTTGTGCTACCCGGATGAGAAGTATAGCTAAAATAGTGGGCTTCCGTGAGTATCTCTTCCCTGAGGGCCGCGTCGCTTGGAACGCACAGTCTTCCCTTCACTCGAAGCATCCCATCTGTGCTTACCGCAAAGTCGGACGCCTTCCCTGCTGAGATAAGAGCATGAATCTTTTGCAGGAATGGGTCATCCTTCTGAGCGGTCTTTACTCGTTGTAACAAGTCGGGTTCGAGGCGCAGTTGTGATACTTGCGCCCACTTTGTGTATCTGATTTTCAAAGTAATGCCCAGTGATTCAAGATCCCGGCGCAGCCTATCATCAATAGCCAAACTTCCTGCAAACACTCGACTCAGTGCGTCAGCTACAACGTTTCCTTTGCCAGGCGTGTATCTGATCATGAGGTCGAAGTCGCTTAGGAGTTCAAGCCATCGCCGCTGTCGAAGATTCAAATCTTTTTGAGTGTACAAGTATTTCAAACTTTTGTGGTCCGTATAGATTTCACACGGCACACCATAAAGATAGTGGCGCCACAGCTTTAATGCAAACACTACCGCGGCAAGCTCGAGGTCATGCGTTGGGTAGTTCTGCTCGTGAGGCTTTAGCTGTCTAGACGCGTAGGCTATGACTTTGTCCCGTTGCATCAGGACACATCCTAGTCCCCTTCCTGATGCATCGCTATATATTTTGAAGTCATCTGGTCCGTTTGGCAAAGTAAGGACCGGGGCGGAGACGAGGCGCTGCTTTAACTCCGTAAACGAAGCTTCACAGTCGTCCGTCCAAGTAAACTTTGCACCCTTCCGTGTGAGCTGCGTCAAGGGCGAAGCAATCCTAGCAAAATTTTGTATAAATCTTCGGTAGTACCCCGCCAGGCCAAGGAAACTTCGGATGTCGCTTGCTGACTCCGGTCGTTTCCACTGCGTGATTGCTTCTACTTTCTTCGGATCAACTGAGATGCCTTCCGAGGAGATGATATGCCCCAAAAATGAAATACTGTCCAGCCAAAATTCTGATTTGCTTAATCTGGCATACAACTTGTGGTCTCGAAGGGTTTGCAACACCATCCGCAGGTGTCCTGCGTGCTCATCCCTAGTCTTCGAGTACACTAAGATGTCATCGATAAACACCACCACGAATTTATCGATGAAGGGCCTAAAGACACGGTTCATCGTATCCATGAATGCAGCAGGGGCATTCATCAGTCCAAACGGCATCAGAGAAAACTCGTAATGGCCGTAGCGGGTTCTGAAAGCAGTCTTGGGTACGTCTTCTGGCTTAATCTTCAGCTGGTGATAGCCCGAGCGAAGATCTATTTTTGAAAACACTGCTGCTCCTTGTAGTTGATCGAACAAGTCATCAATCCGTGGCAGAGGATATTTGTTTCTGATTGTGACCTTATTCAATTCTCTGTAGTCGATGCATAGGCGTAGAGTTCCATCCTTCTTCTTTACGAAGAGCACGGGAGTGCCCCAAGGAGACACGCTTGGACGGATGAACCCGCGATCAAGCAATTCCTGGAGTTGGCGCTTTAATTCATTCAGCTCTGCTGGTGCCAGTCTGTACGGAGGCTTTAAAATCGACTGTGTATTTGGAAATGTGTCGATAGTGAATTCAATCTCTCGATCGGGCGGCATGCCGGGTAGTTCGCTCGGAAACACGTCGGGGAACTCCGCCTCAACGGAATTTGGCTCGACGTCTGCGTAGTCCTGCCGCGTATCCCGAACTGATGCTAGAAATCCCTCGCAGCCTGTGTAGAGCATTCGTCGAGCAGATTTTGCCGAAATCACCATGCAGGCCTTGGTCGCATCGTTCGCTGGACTACTGGTGTAACAGAACACGGCTTCTCCGGGCAGACGGAAAACGACTCGCTTCTCTGCACACTCAATAGTTGCTGCGCATGCGCCTAGCCAGTCCATTCCCAAGATGATATCATAGTCCCTAACATCTAGAACTAAGACATCGAGCGACAGCTTCTTCTCCCCAATACAAATGTAACCACCTAGGCATGCTGAACGAACAGGGATTTTTGTACCAGAGGGGGTGCTAACATTTAAATCTAAGTGCAACGGAGTCATTTTTACATTGTTTTCCACGGCAAAATTTGTGGAAATAAAACTATGCGTTGCACCTGAATCAAATAGAACGCGAGCAGGTATATTATTGAAAAGTAAGGTACCTGACACGACGGTATCCGAAGCTAATGCTTCTTCCCGTGTCATGGTGTAGACTCGGCCTTGAGCTTGATTACGCCCTTGCTGAGGCGCCGCTCGATTTGCCTGAGGTGCCGGAGTCTGATTTTGTTGAGGAGGACGGCGCTCGGTGAACTTTGGACAGTTGGGAAGGGCGTGATCGGAAGCTCCACAAATGAGGCATAACCCATGCTTTCGACGACATTCACTTTCGACGTGCCCTGGTCTTCTACAGAAGTCACATCGTTGCCCCGAGTTTTCCTTTTTCGAACCGCCGTTGTTAGGGCGCTTTGCAGCTGTGTTTCCTCTATCGTTGCCTTGGCGTTTGTGATTGGGGGTTTGCACAGCGCCGGTGGCAACGTGAGGATACTGCGGTTCGAGGGAGAGGGCATGGTTTAAAACTTCCCTCATCGTCTGATACTGTGGAACGGATACGTGCCCGTGAATGCCAGGACGTAGCCCTCCTTCGAATCGTCTGGCACGACTCGCTGCATCCGGTAGATAAGCGGTAGCAAATTTGGCCAGTTTGTTGAATTCTGTCGAGTATTGTTTCACCGTCATACTGCCCTGCCGGAGCTGAACGAACTCATTTTCCCGTTGACGCCGTAGAGGTGGTGGTATAAACTCCTCTTCAAATGCGGCGCGAAAAGTCGTCCACGCGATCGCCTCCTCTCCATGGCCAAGTTGAAGAGATCGTCGATGCACGTCCCACCAGTCGTGCGCATTGAAGCGAAGCAGTAGTTTGGCACAAGTGACGCGCTTGTCTTCCGGCACGTCCAGGAGAGAAAAATGATCTTCAAGCTCGGCGAGCCAATCTAGGGCCACGATTGGGTCCTCAGTCCCCTTAAATGGCGTATTGCAGACCTTCTTGAAGTTTGCAAAGGTGAAGGTAGTCACTTCCCTCGTCCTTGGCACGGGCGATGGTTCGACTTCAAGCGCTGGCTGCTCCACTGGTGTAGCTGTCGTTGCGGCAGAATGGTTGGAGGCCAGGGTCTGAACAAGCTGTTGCAGGGTATCTACCTGCTTTTGTTGGACTGAGAGCCGTGCCTCTAGGTTGCTCTCGAACTTGGCTTGGCGGGCATCATCCCTCTGTCTTTGCTCGGCTAACATTTGCACCACTTGTTGAATCGAATCTGTTTGAGACATGCCCCGTTGGCTCCGAGAGCTTCCTGATGTTCCGGAGCTGCTCTCCTGAGTCCGAGGCTCGCCTGGTGCTAGCGCTGATGGTTGCGCTTGCGTCGTTCCTTGAAAGGAAGGTAAATTACATCAGGATCATAATGTATTATGGACTTATTGCATGAACGTATCTCATTTTGGCCTTAACGAGTTCAGGAGTTCGCATTGGCGAGTTATCGCTAAGGGAACTTTTCCAGTTTATGAATCAAGGAACTTTGAAGCTGTGCTCTGATACCAACATGTCACGCCCCGATTCCGTGGAATCGATAGTCGTCCCCCGGACGTGACCGCCGTGCGGGCCTAGGTTGCGCACCGCACAAGGCTAAGTATTTTTGTTTCGCATAGCGAGCACATATTCAGAGTACGCAGATAATTGAACACAGATTGAAACATGGAAAAGTTCTCTTTTATTGATAATATGAACATCTATTACAAAATCCCTGAACTGAGTCGTAAGGATTGCCTCTGTGGCTTACAAAAGTGTTGACACAAAATGAGATAGCAGTCCTGTACATTACATCCCTTACTAAACTCAAAATATAAAACCTTGGGACGGAACGACTGCCTTGCCACGGAGCTGCATGATTGCTTTGGTGGCTAGCTTCTTCTTCAAAAGGCTTCTTCTTCAAAATGCTTCTAAGGTGGCACGGTCGAGGCGTGCCTACAGCTGGACTGGATTGGGGGTTTGTCTCCTGCTCCTCGCTCGGTTCTTCCTAGCGCGGGGAACCTGTTTCAACGAGGGTCAGTACATCGAAACGTACTGGTGAAGGCAAGCTATCCCAACTATACCAATCAACACGTTGTTTTAATGAAGCATGCATATTTATGGGTTTCTATCTTGCCTTAGTTCATTTTACAATAAGACATAGATATAGAATCATTGAAATGACTCGTCACCGTTCGGTGACATTTACCTGTCCGTCTGAACCACCTGCACAATACTTACCTTGCCTTCCCTGTCAAGAAGACACAAGTTAGTTTCTACAGGTTTAAATATACGAGGGGATCACTGGCTTTGATGCCATAATGGACGGTCTTAGTCTCAGGCTAAGGTGACGGAGGCACATGTATCGCTGCACGCCATCTCGCCTATGGGAGAGACTAATCTTGAGGTTCCGTCCGGATCGGATCGGTGCCAGTGCCCCAGCGACCGTCCGCAGGAACCGAGAGGCCTTGTGCACAAGTTGTCCGTGATCAACGGCGTTTGTGTTAAGTTTGCATTTATGTAGCTGAGGCAATGAATTCAAGGGCATGTAGCATTACGTGATGTATTTTGCATAGTCTCCCTGAATAATTGATGCATGGCAAAGGGTGTTCTACATATAGCATATTTATAGAAGAAGAAGTAAGCATTCTAACTTGTATATATGTATATGGTAAACATTTTGAATAAGCAGGCACGTAGTAAGTAACCGTTCACAAGTTTCAATGACAAGCATACAGATCCAAGTCTATTCCCTTATTATCTTGATATCTTTTAGTTATTACTTGGTATCGTTTGATCGGGGCAAGCACGAACACGAGATTTAGATATGAAGACTAGCAAGTAGGGCTAGCTAATCGGGTTGGTAGCCACTCACTTTAGTGGTTGGAAGGAGGAAGGAAAGAAGTGATTTAGGAGTCCGCTTGAGCGACGCCTACTGCTGGATCACCTGTATTGACACGAACAGCTGATCAGTACTTCTTCCTCTCTTTCCATTATCGGAATTGAAGTGCAGTCCTAAGAACGAAAGCAATGAAATCCATCGAAACCGTTCAAGAAAACCCAAGCAAACCCGAAAACCAACTCAAGGCACGAAAGCAACAAGCGACAGCGAAAACTAGGAAACAAAGAATGCAGCGGAGAGGTCCCTCCTGACTCTGCCGCTAAGTCGATCCCGGGGGCACGGTCCACTGAATATGGAAATCGATTCCGAAGAAACAAATCCATAACGAGGACGAGTTCTTAATTCAATCTATCCCGATCGAACGATACCGTCTTGTATTTCTTAGCCGCGCTCCCCGAATAGGGGAAACGGGGCACCACACGGGCAGTTTCGACCCGGGCGGAATCTACTTTCTTAGTCCTGGGAGCGGGGAATTGTAGCGGGGCTAGCTACCCGCCCTGCAAGCGTCGCCGCCAGCCCAGACTAAACCCATGATGGCTAGTAGAACAACAAAGAAAGATGTTGTGTATATTTAAACTGTGCAGACTAACTATGTCTTCGTGACAGGGAAGGCTATGGTAAGTTGTACAGGTGGTTCATACGGGACAGGTAAAGCCACCGAACGGTGGCATGTGAAGTTATGTTATTTTGTTCTTGCATACCTGCTAAATGAAATCTGATCTAGGCAAGAATAGAAAGTCACATAAACACATAAATATTGCATGTTCATTTAAAACTCATCTAAGAGCTTGGTAAAGTTGAGCAGCTAGCCTTCACCAGTACTTTTCGAAGTACTGACCCTCGTTGTAGCAGGTTCCCCGGCGCAAGGCAACGCGGCGAGGAGCTGAAGCTCTCTCCGGACTTTTGGGATTCTTGGCGAGTCGAGGCCAAGACTTTGGAGGCTCAAGCTGGAAGCCTTCCTCTCTCCCCCGTTGCGGAATTAACGCTAGCGATGGTGCTTCCCCGCACTCAAGGAGTTTTGTGTTTTGAAACTATGTAAAGGGACATAATGTATGGATCGGCTATCTCATTTTGCGTCCAAGTTTGTAAGCCCGTGGGGCATTTTATACTTTTGAGTCAAGCAATGTAACCGGATGTTCATTATAAATAAAAGATAAACTTTTCTATGCCTCAACCTTGTCTTATCTTATTTGTCTACTCTGTTGCATTGATCTAAAGAATATCCTTATGCCTAAGGCCTGGTGCACGCGCGCCCTACGCGTGCACGGCATCGCGCCCCTGGGACGATTATCGGTTAGACGAAATCGGGGCGTGACACAGTGCATGTATGAAAATGAAAGAACAAGGAACAGTATCATATACGGGTGATGTAGTATATAATTTAAATAGGGAAACTGTAATCTATTCTAAGTGTTTGAAATAGTAGTTTCAAAATGTGATCGGCTTGGGAACATGTACGATAGCTACAGGGCCTGGCTAATCATGGGTGAAGAGCATGACTAACACTTACATTGTTCTATACTACAATAAGAGGTTATGATCACATTTCTTACTAACTACTTCCCCGCCCCCAACTAGTACTGTGGATCCAACCATGACACGTCACGATACACGAGCAAGTCCAGTCTATCATGTACGATGTCTAATATACATGTCGTGTACAATGTCAATACGATAATCAAGGTAACATCTCATGACTGCAGATCCAAGCTATACTAGTCCGTGTAGCATAGTGTCAAGGATTCAGTTGTAACATTTCAAGATTATTGAATTTATAGAAATTATCAAGAATTTGGAAATTATCAGAGAATGTACTTGCCTTGGGTCCTTAGCTGGTATTTATGGATGTCCTGTTCCAGAGTATCCCCTGGGTGAACCAACTGTCCTATAAACATATCACCATATCACATTTGCATCAGATGCTACACAACAAAATACTAGCTCAGGGCTATGCCAGGCATGGCACTAGTCAACTAGGGTCACCTAGTAGATAGATACGTAAATATACATATCTTAATTTTACATATGTACTTACAATATATATATATATATATATATATCAAATTAAAGACATATACAATATATATATATATATATATATATATATATATATATATATATATATATATATACCTTAAAAATATGCCAAGGGTTTATACAAAAATATATATATACACATATGTATATATGCCAATACATTATATATATAATATCAAATACTAAAACACATATATAATACATGTTTATACCTATACCAAAATAAGTTTACATATATGTATATATACTTACATATACCAAAATGAAAATATAAATCTGCATATATATTTTGAATATACACCAAAATACTGATATTCATATATATGTTTATACATATTTCAAATACATTTAATACGTATATACTATATGAAATTATACCAATAAATATATGTATATTTGCACCCCAAAACATACATTTATATATAGGTACCTATATATTACCAAAATAATACATATTTTTCTATATGAAAAAATATAATACAATATTCAACATATATCATTATACGTATACGTATCTATATACATATATATATATCTACACATTAAATAATATATACAAATACATGTACATTAACATAGAATACACTAAATATATCTATATACCATACATATACATATACACACACAAATACACGCATACGTATTTATGCATTTATATACCTATATATAAATCTACACAATAATTAATATACTAATACATATACAAATTTATACCTACACAAATACATACTTACATACATTGTATATCTATACTTGTATTGCTATACCAAAGAGGGAAGAAGGAGAGGGAGAAGAAGAAAAACTTACAGTGATGGAGTCGGCTGGAGTCTTCGCCGGAAAATGGCCGGAGGGACTACGACAGGGAGGAGCAGCAGTCGGAGGGGCACAGCTCGGTAGGGTGGTGGTGGTGCTGCCTTAGGTTGGCCGGAGTTGACGATACGGTGGTGGTGTTAGATATTAATGGTGGTGGTGGTGGTTGTGGAGATGGAAGGAGGAGATGGAGGAGTCGAGGGGGTTGGCCGGCTGATGGTCGGGGTCGATCTCGACTCGTAGAGCCGCGGCCGGAGTTGGCAGCCAGCGGAGGGAGGAAAGGGGAGGTTGCAGCCTGAGTTCAGAGGGGTTGTCGGAGTCTTGGCTGACCGGAGTTCAGTGCAGCGCCGGAGTTCAGGAAGTCGGGGGTCGGGCTCGGTCGCCTGAGCAGGTCGGAGAGGGGAGCAGGCCGAGCACACAGCGGGTCGGAGAGGGCAGTCCAGCGGGAAGAGCGGGGGCCGGAGCAGTCGCAGCAAAGCTGAGGGGGTGCTCGGGGTTCGGCCACCGGAGTACACAGAGGCCGCCGGAGTGGGGAGTTGGGAGGTCGAACGGCAGAGGGAGGGGCTCGAGCAGTAGGCCGAGGGCTCGGGCTTCGGCTGGGCCGCCGGAGCGAGCAGAGGACCGCCGGAGTGTCGGCTGAACAGGCCGGGGTCGGGTGAACTCCGGGTGAACAGTATTCCCTCTCCCCCCCTTCTCTCCTCTTCAATTTGAATTTCAAAATTTAAAAATGAAGAGAGGAAGAAGAAGAAGAAAAAGAAGGAGAAGAAAAAGAAGGAGAAAGGAAGAAAGAGAAGAAGAAGAAAAGAATGGAGGAAATTTTACATACGTAGGAGAGAGGGAGGAGGCTTGAGGAGGGTGGTGTTTCCTAGGTAGTCTAGGGATTAGGGTTTGATGATGTGACAAGACATTATATAGGGAAGAGGGTTTGTGAATCTAATGGTGAGGATGCACCCAATTAAATGGGTGGTCCAGATTGTTCATGAAGGAAATTTCATGTGGGGAAAAATGCAATTTGGTCCACCAATAAATAACCTTTTCATTTGGTCTTGGACAATGGGGTGATGACACCTACAATTGAATAATTGCAACTTAGCCCCTTAAATTCGGAAATTGCACAAATACATAAAATGACAAAAATTTGGCGGGCGATTTTGTGTCCGGTGTTTTGTAGGGTCAGGGGGCGCTGTAGGTTTGGTACGGGCTAAATTTTGCAGGGCACTGGAATTAAATTAGAATTTCAGAATCAGATAAAATGGTATCCTCAATTTAATTAGAAATAAATGCAAGTTGTGTTCTAAAATTAATTAGGAGTACATGGGGCCAAAATCAGGTCAGGTCATCAATACCAATAATGAAGAAGACTCAGAACAGAATATTATCCTAATTTGGGCCGCACAAAAAAATAGGTCAAGATTGCCTCCAATTTTTAATTGGAACGCACAATGATACAAAATAGAAATTTATTAAATAACGTCCGCGACGATTTGTGTGCGACTAAAAACAATGTACAGGGAGCATAATTATGAGTTGCAAAAATAGCAGAATGGAAGGCGGGCATGTCTAGGGCAAGATTGTGAAATTTGTTGGAAGACAAAAGTCAGGAAAGTGCTCCAAATATCGAAGCAAAGGCAATGCGCAATAATTAAATAAAAATACAGTAATTAATTACAATCTCCAATAATTAAATTTTAAAATAAAACAATTAACCTTAAAATCCCATAATTTGGACAGGTGTTCACCTATTGGGCTTCTAGGTCAAGTCTACCAGCTCAACACAATTGAACACTGTATATAATATTATATTTAAATTACACATCACACATTTATTTAAAAATCAAATATACTATCATGAAATTAATAAATTGTAACTAATAATATTAAATATTATAAAAAGTCAAACAAATACCCCTGTTTTCGGAACGTGGTAGTGACAAGTCTACCCTCCTTAAAAGAATTTCGTCCTCAAAATTTAAAATCCTCAAAGTAGCGTTTATTCATACACATTATTATTTCCCTCAAATTTAAATTCATCAACCACGAAATCAGGTAATAATCCACGATGTCTTTCCATAATTTTCAAAAATTGAAATTATTGCATTCTTGAAAAAAATCCTCGGAATAAAATCGAAGTCCATTTTTATTAAAATTTCCCCAAAAAAAAATTTTTAGTTAATAATTCAATACCCAGAATTCAATATCCACTCCTCTAATTTGATTTTTAATCAATGCACATATAGAAATGTAAATCTCGTCCCACAAAGTTTAAATTTAACATTAATCCATCAATGATTTTATAACTCGATTTCCTCTTTCCTCAAATACTCAACAATGCGATACATAAGGATTCTCCAAATGCAACATCTAGTATAAATTCTAAAATTCATAACTTGCAATCAAATAAATATAATGATAATCTCCCAAAATTTCCAAACTTTTATAACCAATTTAAACATGTCATAATCTTCCTGGAATTAATAAACCACCAATTATGAAATGTTAATTTCTTAACCCTCTATTTAAATCAATGGTTATCCTCGAATTTAATCATCTTGCCTCCCTTGTCAAGTCATAACCCCTTCGTGAATCTTCGTCATGGTTAAACCCCAATAATCCTGGTCTAAAAATCTTTTCTATAATCATACAACATGCAACCCAAGGGGAATATGTACGGTCATGGTGTCTTTTGTCATGGTATTGCAGTCTCTGTATCAGGGTGTACTACTAACTACATTATAACAAGAAATCATGCATGCAAGCTACGGTACTAAGGTATCAGTCAATCAATCAAGTAGAGAGGGACAAAAGGAAGGAAAGAACAGAACCTGCTAACACATTACCTGCAGTATCGGTCTCCTCGACCGTCGTCGCAATTGCCCCGCCCTGCTGGGGTGGTTCCCTTCGCGGGTGCTGAGCAATATACGGTTCCACAGGTAGCCTAACTGGATCTCTATAATCTGAAGCTGCGCGCTGGCCGGAAAGATAAGGGGCTAGAAGACAATCCTTTACTCGATATCCCGCAGTGCCGCAGTGCAAACAAAGTCCTAGCCTCGTTCTACAGCTCTCCCAAAGGTGACCTGGCTTCTTACAGAAATGACAAGTCTGCCGTGTCTCTCTTGGAGGCGGTTGCTGATTCTGCTGAACACGGACTGGTGCCTGGTACTGTTGTTGATACTGATACGCCCATGGATGTTGTTGGATAGGAACTGGTGCTAGGTACTGCGGTGGATGATGAAATGTCCCTGGTTGTTGCTGACTATGAAATGGTACTTGGTACTGCTGTTGGTGCTGAATACGGGGATGCTTGGCTGGTCTTGTGCTACCATTCGTATCTCCAAAAGTATTGTGACTCCTCTTAGGCCTGAGATCCAGATCCTCTTCTGCAATCTGGGCATCCATCGAGATAGCCTCAAAGGTAGCGGTACGACGACCAGAAGTGCGCGACCTAATCTCTCTCGTCAGCCCCTTTCTAAATTTTCGGGCTCGATCTCCTGGGTCCCGAATCATAGATGATGCAAAACGGCTCAATCTACAGAATTCTGCAGCGTACTCGTCGACCGACATGTTTCCTTGAACTAAGTCATGAAACTGACTTTCCAAGGTTCCCAATGCCACGTCGGGAAAGAACTTCTCCTTGAAGAGTTTCTTGAAGGTCTCCCAAGTAAGTCCTTGCGCAGTAATTCTCGGCTCCGTGCGATACCACGTAAGTGTGATATCGAACATCTGACTGCCAGCGGCTTCTATCTGCAAGTTCTCCGGAAACTGGGTCAATCGCAGGCTCCTCTCTATATCCTCTAGCCATTCGTCAGCGTAGAGTATCCCTTCGGTGCCTTTAAACTCTCGAGGCATCATCCTCTTGAAATCCACTATAGTGCCTGATCTCTGCTGTTGCTGGCCAGGAAACTGCTGGTACTGTGCTACTCTCTCCAAAGCTTGGAGAGTCACTTGATGAGCATTCTCCATGTTTTCTCTCATCAGCTTGGTTTGTGCCTGGTGCGCTTCTGCTTGCACCCTCTGAGCCTCAGCTTGAACTCGCTGAGCATCTGCCGTCACTCTCTGGGCATCTACCATGCCCTGGATCAAGGTAAATATCTGCGTTCCGTCAATGGGCAAACCTCCGGGAATCGGAGTCGGTGGAGGAGGAAGGTTGTCCATCACAGCTGCGGTAATCTTCTGAACAGGTGGGGGAGGAGGATCCCCGAAAAGTGCAGATACACCTACGTGCATCGGAGAAGTAGGAGGAACTATGGTTGTCTGTCTCTCAGGTGGAGAGGTGGCAGGCCCCTCTAAAGCTGATGTTCCCGCTCTCATAGACCGTGTCTGTGGCGACATCCTGAAGACAGATCCCAAAGAATCAATTTAGGCAAAAATACGATATCATCAAGGAAGGACAGTACAGTTCTAAGGAAGCAACATTCAAGATAAATAGATTGGAAAAAATCCTAGTTGTGATTGCACAGGTCAAAGATGCATCCATGGCCTGATACCTCTATCCCTCTAAGTACCACAGTTCTACCACAAGCACACTCACTGCTAGCTTTCTTACCTACTGCAATCGCTGATACTAGTTATCCTTATCACTCAAGTGCATATCAAATGCAACACACCATACTAAGTACTACTCTCTCTCCAATACAATCCTAGATGAACACCTAAGCCAGTTGGCAGTGAGATCTCAATCATGCTCAAGCCAACAGATCCTTACACATGCATCTCATCTACTTATATACTAATATATCTCTCCCACTATAAAATCTTATCCTCAAATAAAATTCCTCAAAATAACTCCTCGAATAAATTTTAAAGTAAAAATGCATACACTTTCCTCAAGGTCAATTATTTAAATACTGAAATGAAAACTTAATCACTTAAAAATCCTTACAGCTTGTCTAGGTTCATTGAATCGAATCTAAATCCTCAAAAAGTTTTAATGACAATTTCTCAAAATTCAAAAAATGCAATTCATTTTCAATCTTCAAATTTTAATTTAAATCCATATCTAGTAGTCCAATAGCCCTAGTGTTAATCTTCCTCGCTGTCCTCATCGATATGCGTTATCAGATAATACCATAATTCAGTCTGTAAATTCATCTTGACATGAAATCAAACCCTAAAATGATCCAAAATCCTAACTTAATAACTAATCAACAATCAACAAATTCAATATCGATAAGTGAGAATGGACGGAACAAGGGAATGATTTTTAAATGGGAAGTTATAACAAGATTCTCAGGGGTCATCCCAGGAATCTCTCAAGGAATTGTGATTGAGTATTCGCTCTCGTCCTAGTATCCTATGTCCTAGATCCTATCGCAGGCACGCAATAGTGTAACAAAGATGCCACACTACCACGACATCGCACAACTCGCGAAGTCTGACCTGCATGGACCACCACTAAAAACGTGTCACGACCCGCACCCGGTTTAGGGGCACGAGTGCGTGGGTACGTCCAGCCTACGCCGCAGTGTCGACGGTAGAACGCTGTCAAGGTCTTGATACCATCTAGCTAATGTCACACAACATCCAATCTCCATAAGGAGGTACGGATGACACGAATAAACGAGCACATACTCAATCACAGGATTACAGTACGATAAGATAACGAACAAAAATTAAATACAACACAAGTCCAAAAAAAGTAATATACTAACTCAACAATATCCAAGTCTCAATAAAATGCCGGAGACAAATCCGGTACCAAATAGTCTACTTAAAGAACTAATCAGAAAACTAGAAGAATTAGTGATTTCCGACTAGACCTCCCGGAATCACTACTACTATCAAGTCTGCAGCTACTCACCATATGGTCCAAAAAGTGTCGGACAGCGGTCCTCTAAGGCATAGTCTGGAAAAATGTTTCCAGTCAAGAAGGAGCAAAGCACAATCTCAAATAACAGTTCCATTTAATTGATAAGGACTATAAAGTAATAAACATGTCATGCTAGCTACTGAGAAGACAGTGAAATAAATGCAATGGCAATTAAAGAGAGACAGGCAATGTAAATAGACAGGCAATATAATACAGTCAGTGCATGTATGAAAATAAAAGAACAAGGAACAGTATCATATACGGGTGATGTAGTATATGATTTAAATAGGGAAACTGTAATCTATTCTAAGTGTTTGAAATAGTAGTTTCAAAATGTGATCGGCTTGGGAACATGTACGATAGCTACAGGGCCTGGCTAATCATGGGTGAAGAGCATGACTAACACTTACATTGTTCTATACTGCAATAAGAGGTTATGATCATATTTCTTACTAACTACTTCCCCGCCCCCAACTAGTACTGTGGATCCAACCATGACACGTCACGATACACGAGCAAGTCCAGTCTATCATGTACGATGTCTAATATGCATGTCGTGTACAATGTCAATACGATAATCAAGGTAACATCTCATGACTGCAGATCCAAGCTATACTAGTCCGTGTAGCATAGTGTCAAGGATTCAGTTGTAACATTTCAAGATTATTAAATTTATAGAAATTATCAAGAATTTGGAAATTATCAGAGAATGTACTTGCCTTGGGTCCTTAGCTGGTATTTATGGATGTCCTATTCCAGAGTATCCCCTGGGTGAACCAATAGTCCTATAAACATATCACCATATCACATTTGCATCAGATGCTACACAACAAAATACTAGCTCAGGGCTATGCCAGGCATGGCACTAGTCAACTAGGGTCACCTAGTAGATAGATACGTAAATATACATATCTTAATTTTACATATGTACTTACAATATATATATATATATATATATATCAAATTAAAGACATATACAATATATATATATACCTTAAAAATATGCCAAGGGTTTATACAAAAATATATATATACACATATGTATATATGCCAATATATTACATATATAATATCAAATACTAAAACACATATATAATACATGTTTATACCTATACCAAAATAAGTTTACATATATGTATATATACTTACATATACCAAAATGAAAATATAAATCTGCATATATATTTTGAATATGCACCAAAATACTGATATTCATATATATGTTTATACATATTTCAAATACATTTAATACGTATATACTATATGAAATTATACTAATAAATATATGTATATTTGCACCCCAAAACATACATTTATATATAGGTACCTATATATTACCAAAATAATACATATTTTTCTATATGAAAAAATATAATACAATATTCAACATATATTATTATACGTATACGTATCTATATACATATATATATATATATCTACATATTAAATAATATATACAAATACATGTACATTAACATAGAATACACTAAATATATCTATATACCATACATATACATATACACACACAAATACACGCATACGTATTTATGCATTTATATACCTATATATAAATCTACACAATAATTAATATACTAATACATATACAAATTTATACCTACACAAATACATACTTACATACATTGTATATCTATACTTGTATTGCTATACCAAAGAGGGAAGAAGGAGAGGGAGAAGAAGAAAAACTTACAGTGATGGAGTCGGCTGGAGTCTTCGCCGGAAAATGGCCGGAGGGACTACGACAGGGAGGAGCAGCAGTCGGAGGGGCACAGCTCGGTCGGGTGGTGGTGGTGCTGCCTTAGGTTGGCCGGAGTTGACGATACGGTGGTGGTGTTAGATATTAATGGAGGTGGTGGTGGTTGTGGAGATGGAAGGAGGAGATGGTGGAGTCGAGGGGGTTGGCCGGCTGATGGTCGGGGTCGATCTCGACTCGTAGAGCCGCGGCCGGAGTTGGCAGCCAGCGGAGGAAGGAAAGGGGAGGTTGCAGCCGGAGTTCAGAGGGGTTGTCGGAGTCTTGGCTGACCGGAGTTCAGTGTAGCGCCAGAGTTCAGGAAGTCGGGGGTCGGGCTCGGTCGCCTGAGCAGGTCGGAGAGGGGAGCAGGCCGAGCACACAGCAGGTCGGAGAGGGCAGTCCAGCGGAAAGAGCGGGGGCCGGAGCAGTCGCAGCAAGGCGGAGGGGGTGCTCGGGGTTCGGCCACCGGAGTACACAGAGGCCGCCGGAGTGGGGAGTTGGGAGGTCGAACGGCAGAGGGAGGGGCTCGAGCAGTAGGCCGAGGGCTCGGGCTTCGGCTGGGCCGCCGGAGCGAGCAGAGGACCGCCGGAGTGTCGGCTGAACAGGCCGGGGTCGGGTGAACTCCGGGTGAACAGTATTCCCTCTCCCCCCTTCTCTCCTCTTCAATTTGAATTTCAAAATTTAAAAATGAAGAGAGGAAGAAGAAGAAGAAAAAGAAGGAGAAGAAAAAGAAGGAGAAAGGAAGAAAGAGAAGAAGAAGAAAAGAATAGAGGAAATTTTACATACGTAGGAGAGAGGGAGGAGGCTTGAGGAGGGTGGTGTTTCCTAGGTAGTCTAGGGATTAGGGTTTGATGATGTGACAAGACATTATATAGGGAAGAAGGTTTGTGAATCTAATGGTGAGGATGCACCCAATTAAATGGGTGGTCCAGATTGTTCATGAAGGAAATTTCATGTGGAAAAAAATGCAATTTGGTCCACCAATAAATAACCTTTCCATTTGGTCTTGGACAATGGGGTGATGACACCTACAATTGAATAATTGCAACTTAGCCCCTTAAATTCGGGAAATTGCACAAACACATAAAATGACGAAAATTTGGCAGGCGATTCTGTGTCCGGTGTTTTGTAGGGTCAGGGGGCGCTGTAGGTTTGGTACGGGATAAATTTTGCAGGGCACTGGAATTAAATTGGAATTTCAGAATCAGATAAAATGGTATCCTCAATTTAATTAGAAATAAATGCAAGTTGTGTTCTAAAATTAATTAGGAGTATATGGGGCCAAAATCAGGTCAGGTCATCAATACCAATAATGAAGAAGACTCAGAACAGAATATTACCCTAATTTGGGCCGCACGAAAAAATAGGTCAAGATTGCCTCCAATTTTCGATTGGAACGCACAACGATACAAAATAGGAATTTATTAAATAACGTCCGCGACGATTTGTGTGCGGCTAGAAACAATGCACAGGGAGCATAATTATGAGTTGCAAAAATAGCAGAATGGAAGGCGGGCATGTCTAGGGCAAGATTGTGAAATTTGTTGAAAGACAAAAGTCAGGGAAGTGCTCCAAATATCGAAGCAAAGGCAATACGCAATAATTAAATAAAAATACAGTAATTAATTATAATCTCCAATAATTAAATTTTAAAATAAAACAATTAACCTCAAAATCCCATAATTTGGACAGGTGTTCACCTATTGGGCTTCTAGGTCAAGTCTACCAGCTCAACACAATTGAACACTGTATATAATATTATATTTAAATTACACATCACACATTTATTTAAAAATCAAATATACTATCATGAAATTAATAAATTGTAACTAATAATATTAAATATTATAAAAAGTTAAAAAAATACCCCTGTTTTTGGAACGTGGAAGTGACAGCAACGACGGTCGAAGTCATCGCCACGCTCACAAGAGACAAGGTCACGACGACGGGTTCATCCTTCTCTTGAGGTGACGAAACTACTCCGGGCGTACTGGCCCCCGAAGCCACTTCCTCATCAAAGTCGAACGCCTCCGTATCATCGTCTGGAGCCCGAGCGGAGCCAGAATGCGCTTCAACGCTATACTCCCCGTGGGCGCTATCCCCTGAAAAGAGGAAAAGAAAGTTAATATCAGTATGATGATAATTTTTCTAAAGGGAGACATGAAGACGACATTTACCCGGAGACAACGGCATATACGACGCATCTGCACCCGGGATAGCTAAACCACGCCTTATTGACGCAATGCGAATCATCATGCCTGGAGAAGAAGGTGGGCCGACTGACATCGCCGAGAGTTCTGCCAAGCCCTCACCAAGACGCGGTCGAGGTTCATTAGCTGGAATCTCGCCAGGCACGCTCGCTGACACAACGGGAGTTTTACCTGTTGCTGACCTCGGGAAAAATTCTCCCATCTGCCTCGGCCGCACAGGCAAACTCGCTCCGCTACCTGGAGTAGCAGCCACGACAGCGACCTCTAGCGTGGATTCTCCGGCACCGCCGGTCGGAACTGTAGAAGGTCCCTCTCTAAAAGGCGAGGAACCTCCAGCCAAAGAATCATCCCTGATATAGGAAGAGGCAGGCTCACTCCCGGGAGCCTCAACACCAAGAATGCGGAGAGGACGAGCGACCGTCTCCTTCCTCCTCTTACGAAGAGAAACTTTCTTCGGAGCAGAAGCCCGTCGCTTCCCAGAAGAGACTACCAAAGCCCCCGTAGGCGGAGGCACTTCGCACCTCGGCACCAACACCAGAGGCTCATCCGGAGTACCAGACTCCTCGCCCTCATCCGAAGAAACCGAGGGGACGTCAACTCTTCCCCCAGGCTTGGGAGAAGACACCCTGAAGCTTCCAAGCGTGTCAAAATCACGATGGAAGGTGTTAATCGCCACATAAAACTGGGCGTAAGAATGGAGAATACGAAGCTCCGTGGAGGTTGTAACGATCGGCACGATAAAGCTTGCCCCCGTACAACCCATGAGGAAATATCGCCACCCTCTAGCTCCATCAATGAGTCCGCCCCTGGACCTGAAGCTGGTAACGGCATTGCCCACGTGCAACTGATCGTACCCAAACTGCCTGGCGAACTGACTAGGCAAGTAGGGCTCGAAAAAGCAGTGATCTTCGCTCCTGTACAGCAGATGAGAGGGCCTAATACAGACCAACCAGTTAAAAGCTTCCGGGGAAAGTTTGGTCTTCTCTCCACCTGAATCCTCAAGTCGCACCCCTGATTGATTATGATGTACGGGGGGGACAATACAAAGAATCTTCCAGCCATGGCTGAGGTTCAACACCAACCGACAGTCTAAGACTGTGTTCACATTCCAGAAGGAATCCTTGTAATTCAGCAAGAATGTACCCCCCGAGCTGCTTCCCTGAGCCAGGAGACATCACCCGGGGATTGTGGAGGATTAACCATCCCATCAAGTATAGATATGGTAATTCCACCCTGGGAAAACTCTCACGCCGAGCTTCGTCGGCAAGCAACCCATCAGTTATGGCTCTCAGGCCAGCCTGTATACGGCACACCATGGCAGAAAGCAAGCCCAGTCTTGCCCCAAACACCAGGCGCACTGCCTGCCACAGGATGTTCTGGTGAATACGGTCCGCGGATGCTGTGTCGGGCACTACTACTCGATGCAGCCATATGGAGAGGAAACCAGCCAACTGGGCTTCCTTAGACAGAGACCGGCGACAGCGCCTCAAGTAACTACAGGCCTTAGTGCCTTCGGGGTACTTTCCTACCCCCTCGACGAGAATCTGATCCGGAGCTGCGGCCTCCTCCATAAGACCCTCGACGACCTGGGCGCTAAGCACGCCCAAACAATTCACGGGCTCATTTTTGCCCCCCGAGGCTTTCTCCGACTTGGCATCCCTAGCTCGGTGAAAGAAGAGGTAGGACATCCACTTGGTGGTATGAGCCAAATCAGAAGGCTCATTATAAAAAGCGGTGCACGCGAAGTATTGACACATCAGCTCTTGATATACTTCCGCCACCCGAGGGTCCAAATCCCCCAACTCCCGGTTGGTGGGAACGTACTCTTCATAAGGGGTATCCCCCATCGGCAGTCTCGAGACAACTGTCATCTCGTGGAGCGCCAATCCCAACTCTCCCAGTGGAGTGGCAAAGGTCCCAGTGAGCGGAATGTACCGCTCCATCAGCGCCAGGAACAAGTTAGGGTTCGGAGGCAACCCGACGCTCGTCGCACTCACAGCGGCATATAGTCCAATAACCTCCAGCTCTCTCCGAAAGTGCTTCAAGGCCCAGTCAACCAGGCATGTCCATCGGGAGTTTGTTGGGGCAATCTACCCATTACACCGAGGATTCTTCTTGGGATATACCTCGCCTCGTCCCATGAAGTCATTGTAGAAGGTCGGCAATTGGACCGACTGGATCACCGAGCTATCTTCACTCGGGACACTACCCGGGCACAGTCCCCGGAATAACGTCACAAAGCCGAAAGGACGACTGACAAACGACCCTCGGTCAGCTCCTTTGAGATGAAAGATCTTTCCCGGCTTACCGTGAAGATTAGGAGTCAGCATCCACGACATCTTCCTGGGATGCGTCGCATGGAAGAAGGCCGAGATGGGATAATCCCTCGGCATCGTTGGCAAATACAAAACCAAATTCCCTGCAGGGAAAACCCAGGGCTCCCTCTTGGGCCTCGTCTGGGACTGTTTGTCAATCATGTCCCCAAAGAGGAAAGTCGGCTTTATGTACTGCTCCCCGTCTATGTAGGTCAGGGGCTCGCCATTAATCATGCTCAGCAGCGCTCGCTCGCCCTGAACCGATATCAAAAACCCCCTTCCCTCAGGATACTGGGGTCCGAAGATGGGAAATGCCACGTGGGACAGATCCTCCAGGTAGTTCGAGTGCAGCATCCCAGCAGCGGAGCCCATCACCTCGGCCAGTGGAGACTCACCCAAATCAACTGCAAAAGTGCAAGGAAAAGATGTCACTACAAGTCTTGCATGAACATGCAGACCGAAGAAACGACAGTCTGTGCTCTACGCAGGATTATGTAAATATGGCTATTTTACGCCAGCAGTCCTCCCCACAAGCGTAAAACTCAAAATTTACGATATACACCAATTTTCGATAGCCAGAGCTTTTACGCTCAAAACTACGAAAATGTGGAGTCTTTACGCTGGCACATTAGAAATGTGGGCGTAAAAGATAAAAACGCCTCCGTGCATCAACTTCCTCCAAAGAGGCTATCAGCACAGAAGACGACCTAGCGCGGTCACGTTCAACATGTGCGAAGGATTTTTTTTGTCATTTTTGTCACCCCAAAGGCTCTACCTCTAAGGCCGGGTGTGCTACTCGTCGGCGGGATACTTTGCTCGGAAGGAAGTTCGCCTTGCCCAACCAGAGACTCCCTCACTGGGGCAGAAGAATGAGAGGAAGAACCTATGCTCTTTCCCTTAGCGGAGGGGGTTTGTTTCGGCGCCATTTCTGAAGACTCGAAGTGCTCGGAGAAGGAACGAAGAAAAACTTGAAACAGTCGAAAGCTCTCTTTCGCAGAAGACAGATAAAAAGTTTTTCTCTCAAAAAACTTGGGGTATATATAGTCCGGGTCGACTCCTCGAATCCTCGGACGAACTCTTCGAGACCCTAACAAAATCTCGCAAATTAAATGATGGGTTATGATTGGATGCTACGTCAGCCCACTACCCTTTGAAGACGGACGGTCAGCGAATTCGAAAGGTTTTTCGTGCAAAACGGTTCAGCGGGTTCTACGCTAAAGGAGCTTTCTACGCTCGACAGCAACGGATATCCGATTTTACGCTCGCAAGCTACAAGTCTATGGTTTTACGCCCGGATGCCTTTGTGCTCGGTAGCTTTTATGCTCGAGAGGCCACAAACCTACGACTTTACGCTCAGCAGATACCAAATCGACGATCTCACGCTCGGTGGCGCTCAGTTTACGCTCAGAGGCAACAGATCCGCAAACTTCACGCTCGAAGAAACTTTCTTTTCAGGAGCTACAAATCAAACAGTTCAACGCTAAAGGAGTTTTCTACGCTCGACGGCTACGAATCTATAGCTTTACGTTCGACAGCTATAAGTCTATGGTTTTATGCCCGGATGCCTTTGTGCTCGGTAGCTTTTATGCTCGAGAGGCTACAAACCTACAACTTTACGCCCAGGAACTACAAGTCTACGATTTCACGCTCGATGGTGTTCTACGCTCACAGGCTACAGATCTCCAGTCCTACGCTAAAGGAGCTTTCTACGCTCGACGGCTACGAATCTACAGCTTTACGTTCGACAGCTATAAGTCTATGATTTTATGCCCGGATGCCTTTTTGCTCGGTAGCTTTTATGCTCGAGAGGCTACAAACCTACGACTTCACGCTCAGGAACCACAAGTCTATGATTCCGCGCTCGATGGTGTTTTACGCCCAGAGGTTACAGACTGATGATTTCGCGCTCCATGACTTTCCGCATATTCGCAACAGTCCCCAAAGCGGTCAATTGCAAAGAGTTCACACAGAAGATACTCGTTCTTGACCCAAAGCATCCCAAGTACCCGAAGCATACAAGAGTTCAAATATTGAAAAATTACTCTTCTCGGGTCCAAAATTGGAGGTTCATCCAGACTCCAGTCTGAATATCTCGTCTATCAAAAGATGGCAACTCAGTTAGACAGCCATTTCTCGACCCTGTTCCAAGGGATTTCTCGGGAAGTCATTCTTGAAGATGAAGTCTGAACAAAAAAATATTATGTTTATCAGAAGTTCAGAGCTCTACGCGGTCCCTCAATCCTAGCAACAGGACAGTTCTAAAATGTTCAAAATGCTCTACAGCGTTCTATAGACTATTCGCTATGCATAAAGGACAGGACCTAGTACTCTTTCTACAGAGTCGGCGTAAAGATTCAGACGTGTTGAAGCTACACATATTCAGACTTCACCAGCAATGTATGGCAAGATGATCATATGAAGAAGCAAGACAATTTTATTAAAAGATCAAAATTATGATTACATATGAGGGAAATCCAATCTACAAGGGTTTTTTTTCATTTTCATGATTACATCTGAGGGAAACTCCATCTACAAAGGAGATACCCCCTCGTCGTCCGAAGATCGCCCCCAGAATCCGTTCTACCGGGGTCTCGCACTAGTGATGGTCTTCCTCTTCTTCCAAGAAGATGATCGGTGGCAAGAGGATACAAAAATGGGCAGATGACCCATCCTCCAAAAGAAGGAAAGCAGGGCAAATCTTCTCTCCTACAGACCACCGCCACTCGAGCCAGTCTGTCTGCCTCTCGTCACCGGAGGCAAAGGGAGAAGACAGCACTTGCAAGCTGTGTGGTCAAAGACGACCCTTCCTCTCTCCTGGAGCAATGCCATACAAAGTTGCTGCTTATCCCGAGCAAGGAAGGCTAAGATATCCTTCCATGATCCATCGTTGTAGTGGACATTTGCTCGAAGACGCCGTCTTTTTTGGCTCCCTACATGCTGGAAGAACATGATCTCCTTCTTCCTCAGGTCGACCCGACGAACTCCGGCGATCATCTCTGCATGGTGATGGAAATGTGGTGAGAACAGGTTCACCCCACCAGCCTTTTTTATAGGCAAAAGAGATCACAGCGGTCCCCAATAAATCTGCCATAAAGTCCGCATCGACCGTTTCAGCGCTCCATTCAGAAACGTTTCGAGTTACGAGAGGCTGTTCATGCTTCATTCAAAGCGTTTCAAATTTTGAGGAATTTAAAAGCTTTGAAGGGGGTCTTGTAGAAGCATGAAAAATACGCTGGGAAGAGCTACGCAGCCTCTTGATGCAGAGCAGCATAAACATAGGCCTTCAGAGCCATCAAGCGTACAACAGAGCTTTTTCCGCTAAAACACAGCATGAAGTGTATGCTCAAAGGACCATCCGCGTAAGTGCAGTACGTCCAGGCCGCTCCAGCATAAGACAGAGTTCTTCATCACCTCCATGGCGTAAAACTCAACCGCTCTCAAAGCAGCGTTAATGCGTACGAGGAACGCTTTGTCTTCCCCGAAATGAACCTGTCAAGTCACGCAGTGAATCTGACCTCTGACTCCTGACAAAAAGTGCTGCACGGCTACCCAGACGACGGCTGGAAACGATGGCAGACCCCTCGGGACGCGCCCTACAGTATGATAGCGGATCTCTGCATTTAATGCAGAGGATTTGGTTAAAGCATCACCAAACCGTCGTTTACTGGAGTCCCCTCAGCATAAACTGCTCTTTCGCGTACAAGGGAATACGCCGCCCTATTTTACACAGGCAAACATGAGCTGTTTTACGCTCCGCAACAGGCAAACCGCCTGCCATGTCAAAAGCTGCACCTCGTACGGGACTCAAGGCACGTCTCTACGTCTAATTGCACAGAGCGGTGACAGATTCTCTCAAGGCACGTCCCTGCGACGGGTGCACAGAAGGGTTGCAGACCTTCAAAATATGCCTCCGCATTTAATGCATAAGATGGTGGCAAATCTTTGCAAGAGATTCGATTATATCTCCAAAAGCCATAATTTCGGCTAAGACGTCCACATCAGCACGGTACGCAGCGGCTTCTACGCCCATTCAGGATCTGTGCTCATACGGCTTCTACGACCATTCAGTCTCTACGACCACTCGGCTTCTATGCCTGTTCGGCTTCTACGCTTGCTCGGCTTCTATGCCTACTCGGCTTCTATGCCTGTTTGGCTTCTATGCCTACTTGGCTTCTATGCCATGGTGACAGACATTTGGCTTCTACGCCAACCTCTGCTACACAATGGATACCTACCTACATAGCTTTTATACCGTGATCTTAGTAGCAATTGTACGCGTTGTGTCCCCTTAGTTGGACCCGCATCACACACTCATTCAAAAGATCATCTATACGTAGGCATTGGTTACTTTAACCGTTGTGTAAAAGGGTATTGTACTTTCTACTCCTCGGTTGTTACACCGATGGAGTGGTCACTGTCACCAAAACTCTATAAATAGAGACCCCTACCAATGGGGAACAAGGTCGACAATTTGGAAGATCGAACCAGGTCGGAGAATTGGTAAAGAGAGAGAGAGAGAGCACCCGGAGCTCAGGCAAAGAGTAGGGATCGACGACTTCGGCATCGTGCATCCACCCTCTTCTGCAACCTTCGAAGCTGCTTCCTGTCTCCTACGGCACTTCTTCAACATCGTGTGGTCTAAGGGCTAAAGTGATCGACCGCAGATCAGACACCTATAGCAATATCTACCCAGATTAAATAAATTGTACTCCCACATCCTCGTATAGGATTACATTGTACAAGTTTGTTTGTAAACAAAAGAAGGCGGGTTCTGTGTAAACCCCATATCGAATACATTCCTATTCTTTTTATTTAAATAACCACAAACTGCAGTCATGTACATTATATCCCTTTACTAAACTTCAAAATGATAAAGACCTCCGGACTGGAGGACGCCTTTCCCACGGAGCTGCATTATGTTTGGGTTGCAAGCTCCTTTCTTCAAGTACTTCAAAATGCAGCATGATCAGGATGCGCCTACAGCTGGACTGGATCGGGAGGACGACTTCGGCTCCTAGCTCGGTTTACCTTAGTGCGGGGAATCTATTTCAACGAGGGTCAGTATGTCAAAACATACTGGTAAAGACGAGCTAACCCAACTATACCAATCAATACATTGTTTATATGAAGCATTTGTGATCTTTCTATCTTGCCTTAGTTTATTTATAACTAAGCAGCATATAGAATTTACTGAAATAAACTTGTCACCGTTTGGTGACTTTTACCTGTCCGTTTGAAATACCTGCACAATACTTACCATGCCTTCCCTGCCACAAAGACACAAGTTAGTTTGCAACAGGTTTTAAATATACAGGGATCACTGGCATGTTGCCACGAGGGACAGGTTATAGTCTCAAGGCAAAATAACGTGCAACGCGGGTGGCGAGCCCCACTGCATAACATTTTGCCGGGTAACATACGACTATACATACGTTCCGTCCGGATCGGATCGGATCGGTCCCAGTGCCCCGGCGACTGTCCGCGGGACTCATACAATCCTTGTGCACAAGTTGTCCATGATCGAACGATAGGTTTACTAAGTTAACAGTTCATGCAGTTGAGGCAACATGAGTACAAGACAAGCAGTATTTCATGATTCATTTAGCATAGCCTCCTTGAACAAATATGCGCATACAAGGTTTGTTCCATACTTAGCGCAATTTATAGAAGAAGCATTCTACTAACTCAATTGAAGCATGTATAGAACATTTGCAACAAACAAGCATACACTAAGATAACAGTTCACATGTTTGATTGACAAGCATAATAGTCCAAGCCTATTCCTTTTTTATCTTGACATCTTTTAGTTATTATTTGGTATCGCTTGATCGGGGCAAACAAGGATGCAAGATTTTTAGGTGTGAAGACTTGGAAGAAGGGATAGCTAATCGGGATGGTAGCCACTCACTTAGTTCGTTGGAAGGGAGAAGGAAAGAGGCACTTCAAGATTTCGCTCGTAAGCCGCCTAATGCTCGTTCACCTGTATCACAAATAGCTCAATCAATACCTCTTCCACTCTTTCCAATCTCAGAATTGAAGTGCAATTTAATGAACAAAACTAATGAAATCCATCGAAACTATTCAAGGAAAACAAGCAAATCTGAAAACCAACTCAAAGCACAAAAGCAACAAGCGACATCGAAAACTGAGGCAACAAAGATGCAGCGGAGAGGTCCCTCCTGACTCTGCCGCTAAGTCGATCCCAGGGGCACGGTCCACTGAATATGGGAATCGATTCCGAAGAAACAAATCCATAACGAGGACGAGTTCTTATTTCAATCTATCCTGATCGAACGATACCATCTGTATTTCTTAGCCGCGCTTCCCGAATCGGGGAAACGGGGCGCCATACGGTCCACTGAATATGGGAATCGATTCCGAAGAAGCAAATCCATAACGAGGATGAGTTCTTGTTTCAATCTATCCCGAACGAACAATACCGTCTTGTATTTCTTAGTCGTGCTCCCCGAATAGGGGGAAGGGGGCACCACAATAGTCGTGCCTCATCCTAAGGAGCCAGAAATCTGTAGTCGATGCCTTTAGCTATATTGAGTTTGAGCTGCTTTTATATAGAGGGACATAATGTATGGAACGGTGTCATTATAATCGAGAGAAGAGTGCTTGAGCAATCTGTAACCTCGGCCATGTGCCGCTTGTAACACTTTCGATTGTCAATAAAGAGCTTGTTTGATATGCCATTGTGTTCTTTACTTTTCTGCAATAAATGTGCCGCTGCTTCAGTATTGAATAGCTTAATTGCCCTTGTTCAAAGCTTTGGCCTTGTGCAAGCGCACTTTAGGCTTGCATGGCATTACGCTCCTGCGAGGACGATCGGTTCCGTAGGGACCAAAGCGAGGATGAATGGCCCTGCGGGGCCGGGGCGTGACAATCCCAGTGGTGGAGAATGAGAAGATATACAAGCTTATGGTAGATCATTTCTTCTGGAATGAATTTGAGTGAAATATATACCTTCAAACACATGAGTGTTTATTTTCGTGAGGGTCTACCTATTTAGTTTACTCCATTTTCAAGTGAAAATAACTACTAAGTAATTAGAAGTTGTTTAAGAATATATGTTCATGATATGTTATGAGTTTTGAAGAGATTGGTTATTTTTTATTTATGACATTGCAACCTTGATTTCTTTTTGGAAAGATAAATTAGAGTTTCACCCGAGGACGAGCAAAGGTTAAGTGTGGGGGTATTTGATGAGAACATAAAAAATCATATTTTTATTCCTTAATGTATATTCCTTTATGCTCATTTGATGTCTAAAGATACTCATTATTTTTATATTTTGATCTAGGATGCAATTGGAGTCACTGAATACAAAATGGAGCTAATTATCGATTCTGGACAGTTTTGATACCTTGTAGCAAAATGGTCATAACTTGCTCATATGAAGTCCAATTGAGCTAATCCAAATTGATTCAGAAAGCTAAGTAATAGAGGTACAATTTTTCTGTTTTAAGTTTTCAAAGATTCTGGCTGCACCATGGACCAAATCAGGCTTGAAGTTGAGTCAACTATATTGTGCACAAAAAGTGGAGCTAAATTAACTATTTCCCAACTTTTTAAAAGATTTTATTTTATTATTTGGGTTATTGTAACTCTTAGAGGATTTATGGGAAGATATTGTGATCTTCAAACAACTAATTTAGAGTGTATAAAAGGGGTAGAGATCAGGAGAAAATAAAGAACAACACACAACTCTTCTTCTCCTTCTTCTTCTTCTTCTTCTTCCCCAATATTCTTTTGAAGTTTTCATGAACATGCGGAGCTAAAAGCCTTGTTGGTCGAAGGAAACATAAGCCTTGGAATCAATAAACTTGTGAGATCTAAATTATTTTTATATGTTTGATTTATGCTTTGAGTATTGAATATTTTTCTATGCCTACTTTCATGATTGTTTTGTTTAATTACTAGGAGGCCTACTAGTCTATTATCCATTTCGATCTACTGCTAAATTAGACATCAAATCCGTAATTGTTTGATTTTTATAATTTGTGAAGCAACCAAGATTTAATGAACTACTTTATTTTATTAGATCTTAGAAGAAAAACTTTTGACAAAATTAAATGTAACCGCTTGTGCTTGTGTTGTTTTGCTTCATCAATCTCTTCGTTCTTTAAGAAATTACTAGATTAAATCTTCAGTGCTTGTCTTGGATTATTTAGGAATTAAAGCTAATTAGATCGCTTGTTTCTAATTATCTAAGCCTAAGAGAGAGAGAAAATTCTTCCAACTGTGAATATTCAAAGTAAGATAATTTATGTTTGCATTAATGATCAATTTTAAGATTCCAATAATGGATATTGACTGTGACCAACATTTTTTTCTTTGATTATTTTAATACTTTAATTGTTTTTAGCTCTTTTTAATTTGCTTTCATCCAAAACTCTCCCCCCATCATATTTCACATAGCATAAAGATCAACTAATTACTCTTCGTGGGAATGATCCTTACTCTCACTACTACATATTATTCCAATATGTTTTATTATCAACTTGCCTACGACAACACGCCACCTCTGTGTGTAAACCCCTATTCCTAGAAACCGTATTTATTATTTTTATTATTAATTATTAATTTAATTGTAGTAATTAGTGGCTAATTAGGAGAAATAGATTTTTGTTAATTTTTATTTTAGGTGTTCGTGTGCTTAGGGGATTTATGGGACCATTAGGAATTTTTTCGAATTTATTTCATGTAGGAGACCCCATGAGCAGTTGCTAGCTTAACGGTGTGCATTAATATAAATCTAGAATTTTTTTATGAGTATATATATATATATATATATATATATATATATATATATTTAAAAGAAAAAAACTATTAATAACTAAACTACCCATCCTATGCTACAGCCGCTGGCTCCTTTTCCCTAGCAAACTACCACACGCCCATGGTGAGCCAGCCCCCTTGCAAACTGTAGCGCTCCGTTCTCCCGGTGCGGAGATCGCGGCTAAGAAACACAAGACGGTATCGTTCGATCGGGATAGATTGAATTAAGAACTCGTCCTCGTTATGGATTTGTTTCTTCGGAATCGATTCCCATATTCAGTGGACTGCGCCCCAAGGATCGGCTTAGCGGCAGAGTCAAGAGGGACCTCTCCGCTGCTATCTTTTATTGCCTCGGTTTTTGATGTCGCTTGTTGCTTTCGTGTTTTGAGTTGGTTTTGGGATTTGCTTGTTTTCCTTGAACGGTTTTGATGGTTTTCATTGTTTTTGTTCATTGAACTGTATTTCTATTCCGAGATTGGAAAGAGAGGAAGAAGTATTAATCGAGCTGTTCGTGTGCAGGTGAACGAGCAGTAGGCGGCTTACGAGCGGAGTCGTGAAGCGCCTCTTTCCTTCTCCCTTCCAATAATCCAAGTGAGTGGCTACCAACCCGATTAGCTAGCCCTGCTTCCAAGCTTCACAGCTAAAATACTTGCATTCTCTTCGCCCCGATCAAACGATACCAAGTAATAATAAAAGAAACCAAGATAAAAGAGAATAGACTTGGTTATTATGCTTGTCAACCAAACATGTGAACTGTTATCTTATGTATGCTTGCTTGTTCGTGCAAATATTCTATAAAACGTGCTAAGTATAGAACACATCTTGTATATGCATAATTGTTCAGGGAGGCTATGCTAAATAAATCATGCAATACTGCTTGTCGTGTACTCGTGTTCTTGCACTCGTGTTGCCTGAAATGCATGACTTGTTAACTTGTTAATCGTGTTCGATCATGGACAACTTGTGCACAAGGTATAGTTCTGCGGACGGTCGCTGGGGCACTGGCACCGATCCGATTCGGGCGAAACTCGTGTATAGTCATCGTGTATGGGATAGGATAGCTTGCAGCACATCGTGTACTCTCGTAGCCTGCTATCCTTGTCCCGGACTATTCCATTATGGCAATCATGCCAGTGATCATCGTGTATATTTAAACCTGTTGCATACTAACTTGTATCTTCGTGGCAGGGAAGGCATGGTAAGTATTGTGCAGGTAATTCAGACGGGCAGGTAAATCCACCGAACGGTGGCACGTTCATTTCAGTAAATTCTATATGTTGCTTACTTGTAAATGAACTAAGGCAAGATAGAAACCCACAAATATGCATGCTTTATTTAAAACAACGTGTTGATTGGTATAGTCAGGCTAGCTCGCCTTCACCAGCATGTTTCGATATGCTGACCCTCGTTGAAACAGGTTCTCCGCACCAAGGCGAACCGAGTGAGGAGCCGAAGTCGTCTTCCCGATCCAGTCCAGCTGTTGGCGCACCTTCACCGCGCCCCTTGAAGCCTTTTGAAGCCAGAAGCTGCAACTCTTCATACACAAATGCAGCTCCGTGGCAAAGTCGTCCTCCAGCCTGGAGGTCTTTATCATTTGAGTTTATAAAGGGATGTAATGTACAGGACTGCTATCTCATTTTGAGTCATCTCTTTTGTAAGCCGTTCGGCATATTAGCTAACTCGTTCAAGAGTTTGTAATAGATGTTCATTATCAATAAAGAGAACTTTTCCATGTTTCAAATCTGTGTTTCAATTTATCTGCGTACTCTGAATATGTGCTTGCTATGCAAATCATTAAAGCCTTGTGCGGGCGCAACCCCAGGCCCGCACGGCGGTCACGATTCGGGGGACGCCTCAAATGATTCTAAGGAATCGGGTCGTGACATAATGGTATTAGAGTACAGATTTAAAGTTCCTTAGACTTCGTGCTGGAAAAGTTCCTTTAACGATAAAATTCCTGTGCGAACTCTTGAACTCGCTAGGCCAAAATGAGATACATTCATGCAATAAGTCCATAATACATTATGATCCTAATGTAATTTACCTTCTTTTGAAGGAATGGCTCCAGCGCAATCTGCAGCGCAAACACCGGACAAAACGCAAGGCCAAGAAAGTAGTTCGGATACTTCGGGAAGTTCAAGGAGCCAGCGAGCCGCGCCAAGCATCGATCCCATCCAGCAAATATTGCGGATGTTGGAGGAAAACCAACAAAGGGACGAGGCTCGCTACGAACGGGCCGAGAAGCGAGCGGAAGAGAGTCAGCTCAAGTTTCAAGACAATATAGAAGCACGATTCTCAGTCCAACAAAAGCAGGTAGATACCCTGCAGCAGATCGTTCAGACTTTGGCTGCCAACCATTCCGCCGCAACAGCAACGACTCCGGTGGAATAGCCCGTGCTTGAAGTAGAGACGCCGTATATTCCAAGGGCGAGGGACGTGACTGCCTTCGACTTTGGTCACTTCAAGAAAGTCTGCAATACCCCATTCAACGGGACTGAGGACCCAGTCATAGCTCTAGATTGGTTGGCCGAACTTGAAGATCACTTTGCTCTGCTAGAGGTCCCCGAAGAGAAGCGCGTCGCCTGCGCGCAACTATAGCTCCGCCTCAACGCACACGATTGGTGGAACGTGCATCGACGATCTCTCCAAATTGATCACGGAGAGGAGGCGATCTCGTGGAAGACCTTTCGTGCCGCGTTTGAAGAGGAGTTTATACCCCCTCCAGTACAACGTCAAATGGAAAATGATTTCGTACAACTAAGGCAGGGCAGTATGACAGTTAAGCAGTACTCCGCCGAATTCAACCGACTCTCCAAATTCGCTAAGGCCTATTTACCTGATGTAGCGAGTCGAGCAAGAAGGTTTGAAGGTGAACTACGCCCTGCCATCCATTTGTACGTAGCCATTCCTCAGTATCGTACGATGCGTGAAGTCATGAATCACGCCCTGTCACTTGAACCACTCTATCCTCACGTTCCTGCCGGCGCTGTGCATACCTACAATCACAAACGCCAAAGCAACGAGAGGGGAAACAACGCTGCAAAGCGTCGGAACGACGGTAGTCAACAAATAAAGCATTGGAACATTTCGTGTCGGTTCTGCAAAAAGACTGGACACGACAAGAAGGACTGCCGCTTGAGACTTGGGTTATGCCTAGCGTGTGGACAATTAGGCCATGCCATTAATTCCTGTCCGAACCTTCCTGATCGTCGTCCCCAACGAAATGCTCCCTAACGGTAGGTCCTATTCTTAAGTTTCGGGACGAAACTTCCAATTAGTTGGGTAGGATGTAGCGCCCCGTTCTCCTGGTGCGGAGATCGCGGCTAAGAAACACAAGACGGTATCGTTCGATCGGGATAGATTGAATTAAGAACTCGTCCTCGTAATGGATTTGTTTCTTCGGAATTGATTCCCATATTCAGTGGACTGCGCCCCAAGGATCGGCTTAGCGGCAGAGTCAAGAGGGACCTCTCCGCTGCTATCTTTTATTGCCTCGGTTTTCGATGTCGCTTGTTGCTTTCGTGCTTTGAGTTGGTTTTGGGATTTGCTTGTTTTCCTTGAACGGTTTTGATGGTTTTTATTGTTTTCGTTCATTGAACTGTATTTCTATTCCAAGATTGGAAAAAGAGAAAGAAGTATTAATCGAGCTATTCCTGTGCAGGTGAACGAGCAGTAGGCGGCTTACGAACGGAGTCGTGAAGCGCCTTTTTCCTTCTCCCTTCCAACAATCCAAGTGAGTGGCTACCAACCCGATTAGCTAGCCCTGCTTCCAAGCTTCACAGCTAAAATACTTGCATTCTCTTCGCCCCGATCAAACGATACCAAGTAATAATAAAAGAAACCAAGATAAAAGAGAATAGACTTGGTTATTATGCTTGTCAACCAAACATGTGAACTGTTATCTTATGTATGCTTGCTTGTTCGTGCAAATATTCTATAAAACGTGCTAAGTATAGAACACATCTTGTATATGCATAATTGTTCAGGGAGGCTATGCTAAATAAATCATGCAATACTGCTTGTCGTGTACTCGTGTTCTTGCACTCGTGTTGCCTGAAATGCATGACTTGTTAACTTGTTAATCGTGTTCGATCATGGACAACTTGTGCACAAGGTATAGTTCTGCGGACGGTCGCTGGGGCACTGGCACCGATCCGATTCGGGCGAAACTCGTGTATAGTCATCGTGTATGGGATAGGATAGCTTGCAGCACATCGTGTACTCTCGTAGCCTGCTATCCTTGTCCCGGACTATTCCATTATGGCAATCATGCCAGTGATCATCGTGTATATTTAAACCTGTTGCATACTAACTTGTGTCTTCGTGGCAGGGAAGGCATGGTAAGTATTGTGCATGTAATTCAGACGGGCAGGTAAATCCACCGAACGGTGGCACGTTCATTTCAGTAAATTCTATATGTTGCTTACTTGTAAATGAACTAAGGCAAGATAGAAACCCACAAATATGCATGCTTTATTTAAAACAACGTGTTGATTGGTATAGTCAGGCTAGCTCGCCTTCACCAGCATGTTTCGATATGCTGACCCTCGTTGAAACAGGTTCTCCGCACCAAGGCGAACCGAGTGAGGAGCCGAAGTCGTCTTCCCGATCCAGTCCAGCTGTTGGCGCACCTTCACCGCGCCCCTTGAAGCCTTTTGAAGCCAGAAGCTGCAACTCTTCATACACAAATGCAGCTCCGTGGCAAAGTCGTCCTCCAGCCTGGAGGTCTTTATCATTTGAGTTTATAAAGGGATGTAATGTACAGGACTGCTATCTCATTTTGAGTCATCTCTTTTGTAAGCCGTTCGGCATATTAGCTAACTCGTTCAAGAGTTTGTAATAGATGTTCATTATCAATAAAGAGAACTTTTCCATGTTTCAAATCTGTGTTTCAATTTATCTGCGTACTCTGAATATGTGCTTGCTATGCAAATCATTAAAGCCTTGTGCGGGCGCAACCCCAGGCCCGCACGGCGGTCACGATTCGGGGGACGCCTCAAATGATTCTAAGGAATCGGGTCGTGACATAATGGTATTAGAGCACAGATTTAAAGTTCCTTAGACTTCGTGCTGGAAAAGTTCCTTTAATGATAAAATTCCTGTGCGAACTCTTGAACTCGCTAGGCCAAAATGAGATACATTCATGCAATAAGTCCATAATACATTATGATCCTAATGTAATTTACCTTCTTTTGAAGGAATGGCTCCAGCGCAATCTGCAGCGCAAACACCGGACAAAACGCAAGGCCAAGAAAGTAGTTCGGATACTTCGGGAAGTTCAAGGAGCCAGCGAGCCGCGCCAAGCATCGATCCCATCCAGCAAATATTGCGGATGTTGGAGGAAAACCAACAAAGGGACGAGGCTCGCTACGAACGGGCCGAGAAGCGAGCGGAAGAGAGTCAGCTCAAGTTTCAAGACAATATAGAAGCACGATTCTCAGTCCAACAAAAGCAGGTAGATACCCTGCAGCAGATCGTTCAGACTTTGGCTGCCAACCATTCCGCCGCAACAGCAACGACTCCGGTGGAATAGCCCGTGCTTGAAGTAGAGACGCCGCATATTCCAAGGGCGAGGGACGTGACTGCCTTCGACTTTGGTCACTTCAAGAAAGTCTGCAATACCCCATTCAACGGGACTGAGGACCCAGTCATAGCTCTAGATTGGTTGGCCGAACTTGAAGATCACTTTGCTCTGCTAGAGGTCCCCGAAGAGAAGCGCGTCGCCTGCGCGCAACTATAGCTCCGCCTCAACGCACACGATTGGTGGAACGTGCATCGACGATCTCTCCAAATTGATCACGGAGAGGAGGCGATCTCGTGGACGACCTTTCGTGCCGCGTTTGAAGAGGAGTTTATACCCCCTCCAGTACAACGTCAAATGGAAAATGATTTCGTACAACTAAGGCAGGGCAGTATGACAGTTAAGCAGTACTCCGCCGAATTCAACCGACTCTCCAAATTCGCTAAGGCCTATTTACCTGATGTAGCGAGTCGAGCAAGAAGGTTTGAAGGTGAACAACGCCCTGCCATCCATTTGTACGTAGCCATTCCTCAGTATCGTACGATGCGTGAAGTCATGAATCACGCCCTGTCACTTGAACCACTCTATCCTCACGTTCCTGCCGGCGCTGTGCATACCTACAATCACAAACGCCAAAGCAACGAGAGGGGAAACAACGCTGCAAAGCGTCGGAACGACGGTGGTCAACAAATAAAGCATTGGAACATTTCGTGTCGGTTCTGCAAAAAGACTGGACACGACAAGAAGGACTGCCGCTTGAGACTTGGGTTATGCCTAGCGTGTGGACAATTAGGCCATGCCATTAATTCCTGTCCGAACCTTCCTGATCGTCGTCCCCAACGAAATGCTCCCTAACGGTAGGTCCTATTCTTAAGTTTCGGGACGAAACTTCCAATTAGTTGGGTAGGATGTAGCGCCCCGTTCTCCTGGTGCGGAGATCGCGGCTAAGAAACACAAGACGGTATCGTTCGATCGGGATAGATTGAATTAAGAACTCGTCCTCGTAATGGATTTGTTTCTTCGGAATTGATTCCCATATTCAGTGGACTGCGCCCCAAGGATCGGCTTAGCGGCAGAGTCAAGAGGGACCTCTCCGCTGCTATCTTTTATTGCCTCGGTTTTCGATGTCGCTTGTTGCTTTCGTGCTTTGAGTTGGTTTTGGGATTTGCTTGTTTTCCTTGAACGGTTTTGATGGTTTTTATTGTTTTCGTTCATTGAACTGTATTTCTATTCCAAGATTGGAAAAAGAGAAAGAAGTATTAATCGAGCTATTCCTGTGCAGGTGAACGAGCAGTAGGCGGCTTACGAACGGAGTCGTGAAGCGCCTTTTTCCTTCTCCCTTCCAACAATCCAAGTGAGTGGCTACCAACCCGATTAGCTAGCCCTGCTTCCAAGCTTCACAGCTAAAATACTTGCATTCTCTTCGCCCCGATCAAACGATACCAAGTAATAATAAAAGAAACCAAGATAAAAGAGAATAGACTTGGTTATTATGCTTGTCAACCAAACATGTGAACTGTTATCTTATGTATGCTTGCTTGTTCGTGCAAATATTCTATAAAACGTGCTAAGTATAGAACACATCTTGTATATGCATAATTGTTCAGGGAGGCTATGCTAAATAAATCATGCAATACTGCTTGTCGTGTACTCGTGTTCTTGCACTCGTGTTGTCTGAAATGCATGACTTGTTAACTTGTTAATCGTGTTCGATCATGGACAACTTGTGCACAAGGTATAGTTCTGCGGACGGTCGCTGGGGCACTGGCACCGATCCGATTCGGGCGAAACTCGTGTATAGTCATCGTGTATGGGATAGGATAGCTTGTAGCACATCGTGTACTCTCGTAGCCTGCTATCCTTGTCCCGGACTATTCCATTATGGCAATCATGCCAGTGATCATCATGTATATTTAAACCTGTTGCATACTAACTTGTGTCTTCGTGGCAGGGAAGGCATGGTAAGTATTGTGCAGGTAATTCAGACGGGCAGGTAAATCCACCGAACGGTGGCACGTTCATTTCAGTAAATTCTATATGTTGCTTACTTGTAAATGAACTAAGGCAAGATAGAAACCCACAAATATGCATGCTTTATTTAAAACAACGTGTTGATTGGTATAGTCAGGCTAGCTCGCCTTCACCAGCATGTTTCGATATGCTGACCCTCGTTGAAACAGGTTCTCCGCACCAAGGCGAACCGAGTGAGGAGCCGAAGTCGTCTTCCCGATCCAGTCCAGCTGTTGGCGCACCTTCACCGCGCCCCTTGAAGCCTTTTGAAGCCAGAAGCTGCAACTCTTCATACACAAATACAGCTCCGTGGCAAAGTCGTCCTCCAGCCTGGAGGTCTTTATCATTTGAGTTTATAAAGGGATGTAATGTACAGGACTGCTATCTCATTTTGAGTCATCTCTTTTGTAAGCCGTTCGGCATATTAGCTAACTCGTTCAAGAGTTTGTAATAGATGTTCATTATCAATAAAGAGAACTTTTCCATGTTTCAAATCTGTGTTTCAATTTATCTGTGTACTCTGAATATGTGCTTGCTATGCAAATCATTAAAGCCTTGTGCGGGCGCAACCCCAGGCCCGCACGGCGGTCACGATTCGGGGGACGCCTCAAATGATTCTAAGGAATCGGGTCGTGACATAATGGTATTAGAGCACAGATTTAAAGTTCCTTAGACTTCGTGCTGGAAAAGTTCCTTTAACGATAAAATTCCTGTGCGAACTCTTGAACTCGCTAGGCCAAAATGAGATACATTCATGCAATAAGTCCATAATACATTATGATCCTAATGTAATTTACCTTCTTTTGAAGGAATGGCTCCAGCGCAATCTGCAGCGCAAACACCGGACAAAACGCAAGGCCAAGAAAGTAGTTCGGATACTTCGGGAAGTTCAAGGAGCCAGCGAGCCGCGCCAAGCATCGATCCCATCCAGCAAATATTGCGGATGTTGGAGGAAAACCAACAAAGGGACGAGGCTCGCTACGAACGGGCCGAGAAGCGAGCGGAAGAGAGTCAGCTCAAGTTTCAAGACAATATAGAAGCACGATTCTCAGTCCAACAAAAGCAGGTAGATACCCTGCAGCAGATCGTTCAGACTTTGGTTGCCAACCATTCCGCCGCAACAGCAACGACTCCGGTGGAATAGCCCGTGCTTGAAGTAGAGACGCCGCATATTCCAAGGGCGAGGGACGTGACTGCCTTCGACTTTGGTCACTTCAAGAAAGTCTGCAATACCCCATTCAACGGGACTGAGGACCCAGTCATAGCTCTAGATTGGTTGGCCGAACTTGAAGATCACTTTGCTCTGCTAGAGGTCCCCGAAGAGAAGCGCGTCGCCTGCGCGCAACTATAGCTCCGCCTCAACGCACACGATTGGTGGAACGTGCATCGACGATCTCTCCAAATTGATCACGGAGAGGAGGCGATCTCGTGGACGACCTTTCGTGCCGCGTTTGAAGAGGAGTTTATACCCCCTCCAGTACAACGTCAAATGGAAAATGATTTCGTACAACTAAGGCAGGGCAGTATGACAGTTAAGCAGTACTCCGCCGAATTCAACCGACTCTCCAAATTCGCTAAGGCCTATTTACCTGATGTAGCGAGTCGAGCAAGAAGGTTTGAAGGTGAACTACGCCCTGCCATCCATTTGTACGTAGCCATTCCTCAGTATCGTACGATGCGTGAAGTCATGAATCACGCCCTGTCACTTGAACCACTCTATCCTCACGTTCCTGTCGGCGCTGTGCATACCTACAATCACAAACGCCAAAGCAACGAGAGGGGAAACAACGCTGCAAAGCGTCAGAACGACGGTGGTCAACAAATAAAGCATTGGAACATTTCGTGTCGGTTCTGCAAAAAGACTGGACACGACAAGAAGGACTGCCGCTTGAGACTTGGGTTATGCCTAGCGTGTGGACAATTAGGCCATGCCATTAATTCCTGTCCGAACCTTCCTGATCGTCGTCCCCAACGAAATGCTCCCTAACGGTAGGTCCTATTCTTAAGTTTCGGGACGAAACTTCCAATTAGTTGGGTAGGATGTAGCGCCCCGTTCTCCTGGTGCGGAGATCGCGGCTAAGAAACACAAGACGGTATCGTTCGATCGGGATAGATTGAATTAAGAACTCGTCCTCGTAATGGATTTGTTTCTTCGGAATTGATTCCCATATTCAGTGGACTGCGCCCCAAGGATCGGCTTAGCGGCAGAGTCAAGAGGGACCTCTCCGCTGCTATCTTTTATTGCCTCGGTTTTCGATGTCGCTTGTTGCTTTCGTGCTTTGAGTTGGTTTTGGGATTTGCTTGTTTTCCTTGAACGGTTTTGATGGTTTTTATTGTTTTCGTTCATTGAACTGTATTTCTATTCCAAGATTGGAAAAAGAGAAAGAAGTATTAATCGAGCTATTCCTGTGCAGGTGAACGAGCAGTAGGCGGCTTACGAACGGAGTCGTGAAGCGCCTTTTTCCTTCTCCCTTCCAACAATCCAAGTGAGTGGCTACCAACCCGATTAGCTAGCCCTGCTTCCAAGCTTCACAGCTAAAATACTTGCATTCTCTTCGCCCCGATCAAACGATACCAAGTAATAATAAAAGAAACCAAGACAAAAGAGAATAGACTTGGTTATTATGCTTGTCAACCAAACATGTGAACTGTTATCTTATGTATGCTTGCTTGTTCGTGCAAATATTCTATAAAACGTGCTAAGTATAGAACACATCTTGTATATGCATAATTGTTCAGGGAGGCTATGCTAAATAAATCATGCAATACTGCTTGTCGTGTACTCGTGTTCTTGCACTCGTGTTGCCTGAAATGCATGACTTGTTAACTTGTTAATCGTGTTCGATCATGGACAACTTGTGCACAAGGTATAGTTCTGCGGACGGTCGCTGGGGCACTGGCACCGATCCGATTCGGGCGAAACTCGTGTATAGTCATCGTGTATGGGATAGGATAGCTTGTAGCACATCGTGTACTCTCGTAGCCTGCTATCCTTGTCCCGGACTATTCCATTATGGCAATCATGCCAGTGATCATCATGTATATTTAAACCTGTTGCATACTAACTTGTGTCTTCGTGGCAGGGAAGGCATGGTAAGTATTGTGCAGGTAATTCAGACGGGCAGGTAAATCCACCGAACGGTGGCACGTTCATTTCAGTAAATTCTATATGTTGCTTACTTGTAAATGAACTAAGGCAAGATAGAAACCCACAAATATGCATGCTTTATTTAAAACAACGTGTTGATTGGTATAGTCAGGCTAGCTCGCCTTCACCAGCATGTTTCGATATGCTGACCCTCGTTGAAACAGGTTCTCCGCACCAAGGCGAACCGAGTGAGGAGCCGAAGTCGTCTTCCCGATCCAGTCCAGCTGTTGGCGCACCTTCACCGCGCCCCTTGAAGCCTTTTGAAGCCAGAAGCTGCAACTCTTCATACACAAATACAGCTCCGTGGCAAAGTCGTCCTCCAGCCTGGAGGTCTTTATCATTTGAGTTTATAAAGGGATGTAATGTACAGGACTGCTATCTCATTTTGAGTCATCTCTTTTGTAAGCCGTTCGGCATATTAGCTAACTCGTTCAAGAGTTTGTAATAGATGTTCATTATCAATAAAGAGAACTTTTCCATGTTTCAAATCTGTGTTTCAATTTATCTGTGTACTCTGAATATGTGCTTGCTATGCAAATCATTAAAGCCTTGTGCGGGCGCAACCCCAGGCCCGCACGGCGGTCACGATTCGGGGGACGCCTCAAATGATTCTAAGGAATCGGGTCGTGACATAATGGTATTAGAGCACAGATTTAAAGTTCCTTAGACTTCGTGCTGGAAAAGTTCCTTTAACGATAAAATTCCTGTGCGAACTCTTGAACTCGCTAGGCCAAAATGAGATACATTCATGCAATAAGTCCATAATACATTATGATCCTAATGTAATTTACCTTCTTTTGAAGGAATGGCTCCAGCGCAATCTGCAGCGCAAACACCGGACAAAACGCAAGGCCAAGAAAGTAGTTCGGATACTTCGGGAAGTTCAAGGAGCCAGCGAGCCGCGCCAAGCATCGATCCCATCCAGCAAATATTGCGGATGTTGGAGGAAAACCAACAAAGGGACGAGGCTCGCTACGAACGGGCTGAGAAGCGAGCGGAAGAGAGTCAGCTCAAGTTTCAAGACAATATAGAAGCACGATTCTCAGTCCAACAAAAGCAGGTAGATACCCTGCAGCAGATCGTTCAGACTTTGGCTGCCAACCATTCCGCCGCAACAGCAACGACTCCGGTGGAATAGCCCGTGCTTGAAGTAGAGACGCCGCATATTCCAAGGGCGAGGGACGTGACTGCCTTCGACTTTGGTCACTTCAAGAAAGTCTGCAATACCCCATTCAACGGGACTGAGGACCCAGTCATAGCTCTAGATTGGTTGGCCGAACTTGAAGATCACTTTGCTTTGCTAGAGGTCCCCGAAGAGAAGCGCGTCGCCTGCGCGCAACTATAGCTCCGCCTCAACGCACACGATTGGTGGAACGTGCATCGACGATCTCTCCAAATTGATCACGGAGAGGAGGCGATCTCGTGGACGACCTTTCGTGCCGCGTTTGAAGAGGAGTTTATACCCCCTCCAGTACAACGTCAAATGGAAAATGATTTCGTACAACTAAGGCAGGGCAGTATGACAGTTAAGCAGTACTCCGCCGAATTCAACCGACTCTCCAAATTCGCTAAGGCCTATTTACCTGATGTAGCGAGTCGAGCAAGAAGGTTTGAAGGTGAACTACGCCCTGCCATCCATTTGTACGTAGCCATTCCTCAGTATCGTACGATGCGTGAAGTCATGAATCACGCCCTGTCACTTGAACCACTCTATCCTCACGTTCCTGCCGGCGCTGTGCATACCTACAATCACAAACGCCAAAGCAACGAGAGGGGAAACAACGCTGCAAAGCGTCGGAACGACGGTGGTCAACAAATAAAGCATTGGAACATTTCGTGTCGGTTCTGCAAAAAGACTGGACACGACAAGAAGGACTGTCGCTTGAGACTTGGGTTATGCCTAGCGTGTGGACAATTAGGCCATGCCATTAATTCCTGTCCGAACCTTCCTGATCGTCGTCCCCAACGAAATGCTCCCTAACGGTAGGTCCTATTCTTAAGTTTCGGGACGAAACTTCCAATTAGTTGGGTAGGATGTAGCGCCCCGTTCTCCTGGTGCGGAGATCGCGGCTAAGAAACACAAGACGGTATCGTTCGATCGGGATAGATTGAATTAAGAACTCGTCCTCGTAATGGATTTGTTTCTTCGGAATTGATTCCCATATTCAGTGGACTGCGCCCCAAGGATCGGCTTAGCGGCAGAGTCAAGAGGGACCTCTCCGCTGCTATCTTTTATTGCCTCGGTTTTCGATGTCGCTTGTTGCTTTCGTGCTTTGAGTTGGTTTTGGGATTTGCTTGTTTTCCTTGAACGGTTTTGATGGTTTTTATTGTTTTCGTTCATTGAACTGTATTTCTATTCCAAGATTGGAAAAAGAGAAAGAAGTATTAATCGAGCTATTCCTGTGCAGGTGAACGAGCAGTAGGCGGCTTACGAACGGAGTCGTGAAGCGCCTTTTTCCTTCTCCCTTCCAACAATCCAAGTGAGTGGCTACCAACCCGATTAGCTAGCCCTGCTTCCAAGCTTCACAGCTAAAATACTTGCATTCTCTTCGCCCTGATCAAACGATACCAAGTAATAATAAAAGAAACCAAGATAAAAGAGAATAGACTTGGTTATTATGCTTGTCAACCAAACATGTGAACTGTTATCTTATGTATGCTTGCTTGTTCGTGCAAATGTTCTATAAAATATGCTAAGTATAGAACATATCTTGTATATGCATAATTGTTCAGGGAGGCTATGCTAAATAAATCATGTAATACTGCTTGTCGTGTACTCGTGTTCTTGCACTCGTGTTGCCTGAAATGCATGACTTGTTAACTTGTTAATCGTGTTCGATCATGGACAACATGTGCACAAGGTATAGTTCTACGGACGGTCGCTGGGGCACTGGCACCGATCCGATCCGGGCGGAACTCGTGTATAGTCATCGTGTACGGGATAGGATAGCTTGCAGCGCATCGTGTACTCTCGTAGCCTGCTATCCTTGTCCCGGACTAGTCCATTATGGCAATCATGCCAGTGATCATCGTGTATATTTAAACCTGTTGCATACTAACTTGTGTCTTCGTGGCAGGGAAGGCATGGTAAGTATTGTGCAGGTAATTCAGACGGGCAGGTAAAATCCATCGAACGGTGGCACGTTCATTTCAGTAAATTCTATATGTTGCTTACTTGTAAATGAACTAAGGCAAGATAGAAACCCACAAATATGCATGCTTCATTTAAAACAACGTGTTGATTGGTATAGTCAGGCTAGCTCGCCTTCACCAGCATGTTTCGATATGCTGACCCTCGTTGAAACAGGTTCTCCGCACCAAAGCGAACCGAGCGAGAAGCCAAAGTCGTCTTCCCGATCCAGTCCAGCTGTTGGCGTACCTTCACCGCGCCCCTTGAAGCCTTTTGAAGCCAGAAGCTGCAACTCTTCATACACAAATGCAGCTCCGTGGCAAAGCCGTCCTCCAGCCTGGAGGTCTTTATCATTTGAGTTTATAAAGGGATGTAATGTACAGGACTGCTATCTCATTTTGAGTCATCTCTTTTGTAAGCCGTTCGGCATATTAGCTAACTCGTTCAAAAGTTTGTAATAGATGTTCATTATCAATAAAGAGAACTTTTCCATGTTTCAAATCTGTGTTTTAATTTATCTGCGTACTCTGAATATGTGCTTGCTATGCAAATCATTAAAGCCTTGTGCGGGCGCAACCCCAGGCCCGCACGTCGGTCACGATTCGGGGGACGCCTCAAACGATTCTAAGGAATCGGGTCATGACACAAACTACACAGCCGCCCGTTTTGCAAACCCAACACCCCACGCCGCTGGGAATAAAACCCCACGACCCCACGTTAGACCCCCTCCTCGCTTCTCTTTTATACTTATATATATATCATCAATTCATCTAAAATCCTAACCCTAGATCATCCAAACCCTTCCTCTTCCCATCTAGACCTAGAGAGCGCCATCACCGCAGCCGGAGAACCCCGCCAGGCCGTCCAAGCCGACCCCGACAACCGCGACCCCGCGCACCCCGCGCACTACAGATTTCTACAGCAAGGTACATGTGTTCCAGAGTTGTTTTCCGTTGCCTCGCTCAACCAAACGCCACCCCGTCTTCACCGGTATGCTCACCCCTTAACCCTCTTCCATATTTGTATGATAGTAGACCTCGAACAATGCGTAACCATAGGCAAAAATAGCGCCAAGGTTGGCAGAAATAGACCGAATTCTGGAATCGCAGAAAACTGCGGTGATCACCCATATTTTCGAGTTCGTATCTCCCACCACAGAGATCCGAATTCGATGATTCTTTTTGGTATGCGTAGACCACTTGACCTAGTTTAATTTCTGTTAAATAACCCTAGATTATTAACTGTTGTAGACCGAATTAAATTCGTTGAAAAATCCTGCGAACACACTTTTCCCAGATTCTAAATATTATGAAACGGAGCGCGTCCCGCCAAACGGGACTGCCCCGCCATGTACCAAGTGTACCAAATGGTGCGTGCAGCATAACCGAACACGTGAGAGTTCGTGGAAACTGATTCAGACGCGTGTGCGCGCCGGAATCAGCCCGTATCGGCGGACACACCCCGTGTCGCAACTTTTGCGAAAGTCGCACGCATTTTGTGCACGCTCGTCAGATTGCGACGAAACTTGTGCCACTGGACTCGTGGTAACGCGCTGCTCCTGTGACCCAATTTTCATACAATTCTGAGATAGTTGACCAAGTCGTCAATTGACGGGTCCTACGGTTGACTTTTTGGGCGAAATTGTGTTCGGCCCATCGGAATCCACATTTGGATATACCGTTGGGTTCGTATTGAAATCTAGAGTTGTTTGACCTATAATTTGTCACATTTAGAGACTGTTACCCTTGGCACATTTTTCGGTGCAAAGTGGGCCACATGTGGACTTCACTTTTACCTGAAATTACTGTTTTGCCCTGTGTCCAAATTGGACGAAAGGGAAGTGCTTTCTAGCTATTTTGCTTATTCTGGGAACGTTGGTGATGTTTATTTCAGCATCCGAAGACGTTCATTACGAGGCTGCAGCTTCTACTCCTGCGTGCGTGACATATGGACATTACATTTTTTAAGCCTTCTTGCCAGGCAAGATACCTTGCCAAATTGCTTACAGTATTTTGCATGCTTAGTATATTTCTGTATATTTATTGCATTTCTGTATATTTTTTGCATGTGAAGTTTCTTTCAGTCATTACTATATTATATATGTTGACACACACATGGCACTTAGTATCATGAGAGGACAATCAGTAGGCGTATGGGCTTTAACCACTCTGGTAAACCGTAGTATATAGTTCGCACTATGGGAGTGTGTCCGATGGTCGCTACCCTCAAGGTATGTCGGTTGATGGAGTCACGAGGGTCACTACCCCCGAGGTATGTCGGTTGATGATGTTCTAGACGGGTGTGTGAGTTGTGAGGCTTAGATCGAGTAGCCTACCCTTGCCCATACATCAAAAAATTATCCTCATTTGCATTCATATAGATTGTCTTGTACAGCGTACTTATTTATTTTCAAACATTATGCATGTTTACTGTATTCAAATTGGCTTGCTTCTATGTATCTTGTTATGTCCGTCTGAGGACCTGGTCCCTTGCCAGGTATAGACGACCAGGAGTATCCGCAGGAGTACGGGCCTGGACCTGACGCATTATTTTCTGCCGAGGAGGTCTTACCTTCTGAGCATCGTTGATTATCTAGCAATGGATCTTTTTAGCTGATACACTTCTGTCATCACATTATTTTATATTGGAGATTTTATACTCCTCTCTCATTTTAGTTTTGGATATAGTCTTTGGTAGTGGATTTGTCTCCATCCGACTATTATTTGGATATTTCAGACTCCTTATTCTAGTTAGTATTTCTTTTCTATGACTTCTTGTGTGGATGAGATTAGCATATCTGTGACTTGTGACATTATATATACCACATGTGAGTTTATATTCATTTTACAGCGCACGTGTGTATTATGGTATCCATATATTGGAGTTGCCATATATATACGGCTGGCATGCTTACGTGTTCCTAGTCCTACGTATTTTGGGACTGGGGCGTGACTAATATATATATATATATATATATATATATATATATATATATATATATATATATATAGGGTAAACGGGATATGAGCCATAGGCTCATATTCCTACATGAGCCATGCACACGTGGACCAATAGGAATAAATTTTCTACATCCCATGTGCACCCATGTGCACTAGTACACTTCATTCCTATTGGTCCACATGTGCATTGGCTCATGTAGGAATATGAGCCTATGGCCCATATCCCTTTTTTTCATATATATATATATATATATATATATATATATATATATATATATATATATATACAACTACATATAGCTATATATATATATACACCTACACAATCTCATATATCTATAGATAGATATATTTATGTATATACCCTCACACATAAATACAAACACACACATGAATATATACAAGTATATATATATATATATATATATATATATATATATATATATATATATATATATATATATATATATATATAAACACTAATATATACACACATAGACACACACATATACCCAAACACAATATACACAATTATATACATATATATATCACTTAATTATCATCTATATATATAATTACACATGCACGTATTGTTGTGCCCCGATCCCGTAGGGGCCGATCGTCCACGCTTGGTCCCTACGGAACCGCTCGTCCTCGCTTGGGCACGATGCCGTGCAAGCCTAAGTTGCGCTTGCACCATGCAACGTACTCGCACAAGACACAAGATAGACGAAAATATACATATATATAGGCACGGAGTAAAATGAACCAAAGTTGAACACATTTGATAGGCACACAAAATACTTTCATTTTATTGAATACTGAAGATTTGGATTACAATATGCTTGCTTGGCTGAGTTACAAAATATGCCTTAGAAGGCTTACAACTCTTTTTTACATTCCTAAAACTAGCCACAATGCCCAAATATTACATCCTTGTAGTAGGACCAAAATAACAAAACATCTAGCAGAAGAGGAGTAGCCCACTAGAGAGGAAAGCAACGGAGGAAGCAGCACGAACACAGTCCTATGGAAGGGTGCGCACACGCTTCTAGTACCTAGATATTTGCCTACAAATATGGGTCAGTACTACCACATGTACTGGTGAGCGACCGTGGCCAAACTCACCTTAGAAATCCACACCAAGTAAGCAGATGAAGCTAGCATTATTAGGTGATCTTTCTGGTTGTCTAGTTTCTTTCTTTTTAACAATTTATGTAGGGAAACATAGACGATATATAGCATATGCATATGATAATCTTACCCACGGCCGAGCGGTTATCCCTGCAGCAAACACACAAGTTAGCCACAATTTGCATATGAATAACTTATGAATCAACATAGGCATCAAGTGTTAGGTATGCAAGAAGGTAAACCTAGCATGCGCCCTAACTATATGATGGTCCCCTCCACGGGATTAGCAGTTGGGACATACAAGCCCATCTCACTAATAGAAATGTCTACCCTCCCGTAAATAAGGACATTCAAGCCTCAGGGTATCTAGATCTCTTCCAGGCCGAACGATCCCCAGTGCCCCACGGACCGCTCAAGAGATAATCCTTGTGCACAAGTTGTCCTGACCAAATGCATGAATACCAGCTCCTATCAGAAAATATGCTATCATGCAAACGATGAACAATGAACAAGCAAGTCTATCTTTTCTTCTCATTTTCTAGATCAAGTCCAGAGTTTTCCAGCCATAATACTCAATGCACAACATACAAGGGACAATTAGCATTCAAAAAGCAATTAGTAAGGTAGCAGTTCAATACTTGAAGCATGCAATACTTTTCTTTCTCTTTTTAGCTTATCTTTTTAGTGAGGCAACATATTTCAAGTGAACTAGAGATTCTTTTATTAGGCATGCAGATTAAAGGATTCATCGAAGGGCCTAAGCCACTCACCAAATAAATCGAACGAGAGGATGGGGAAGCCTTAAGCGACGTTCACTCTTTGGTTATGCGTCCTAAAAATGCAACAATACTTGGTTAGCATACTTCGATCTCTTTTCCTTACGATTCGAAAAGAACGCGCAAGCGAGAAGGTAAAATCATAAAAACTAAGTCATCGAAAGCAACTCAAAACACAAAGCAACACAAACCAAGAAGCAAAGCAACCAACAAAACTCTTGGACTTATTTTAATAGAATTCGTTCGATCAATTCGATCGGTTCATTGCACTTCGTCCGTATTGATTTGGCGGTAAGGTTTCCCCGAGACTCGATTCTCAATCGAGTCGAAGTAGCTTAGTGTTCCATAAGTAACCGTTCAGAGCGGGGTGTTACATACTACCCCACTGAGAAGAAGTTTCATCCTCAAAACTTAAAAAATCAATGAGGCGATATACGATGCATCAAGAGATCAAAGGAATCAGACTCACCAACATCGTGTCCACTCTCATCACGCTCTATATTCAACTGATAAACTCTCGACCTCCTTATCTGATCAGTTGGTTCCAGAGCAGGACCCGGAGGGGTCTGAGTCTCAACCTGAGCAGTATTGTTGTTCTCATTTCGGTACGGCGACGGAACCCTCTTATTTCAGTAGTTCACTGCCAGATGCCCTTTCTGCCCACAATTAAAACACTCGTTATTTGCAGCACGACAAATATCTACGGTATGGCCTGATTTGCCACAATAACTGCACACAGGACCTGGGCGCTGCTCACCCGCTGTCTTTCTTTCCCCGTTATGGTATCTTTTAGCAGAAGGGTTTCGAAGAGCTGGTGCCTTTTCCGGAGCAATTTGAGGCATGAACTGCTCATTCTGCACCGCTGCCTCAAAGGCTTGTATGTAGGTTTTGCACACCCGATTCATAACATCTTTTCTCAGATTATCGTTTAAGCTTTTTATGAACCGATGTGTGCGGGCTCCCTCATCAGGAATCATCGAGCTAGCGAACTTAGCAAGTTTGGAGAATTCTGACTCATAATCTTCGACGGACATGCTCCCTTGCTTAAGTTCGGTAAACTCGTCTTCTTTTCTCTGTCTGACAGCTGGCGGAAGATAATGTGCAAGAAATTCTTCCTTGAACATTCCCCAAGTGATCCTACCATCCTGATGCTTGGTGGCTAGATCTGCTTTCTTCACTTCCCACCAATCGTGTGCACGTAACCGCAGCTGCATATCTGCACACGCCACCCTCTTGTTCGCAGGTATTGAAGCAAAGCTAAACAAGCTCTCCATCTTTGCGATCCAGTCCATCACCTTATCCGGCGTGGTCCTGCCCTCAAACTCCGGAGGGTTCAACTTCAGAAACTCAGCACCTTTGAAGGTAGACTTCCTGGCCGCACGATGAGGCTCGTTAGTTTCTGCCAATCCCGCTCCTTGAGGCATGGTCGGGGCAGTCACAGGTATTGCAGCAGTTTCCGATGCACTACTGTGTGCTACTATTGTTGTCATAATCTGAGTCAGAGACTCAAGCTGCTGTTGTTGTGCTAAGGCTCTAGCATCAGCTCGTTGCTACTGAGCCTCAAATCGTTCTTGTTGTGCAGCATGCCGATCATTTTGATTCTGAAACATTGCAATCATCCTATCAATTTGATCATCGCTCACGCTCGTTGCGCGCGATGTCTCAGGGTTACTAGCACCTGCTTTTGTCATCTTTGCTGCAAAAGAGAGTAGCTTCCATTAGTCACATAACGTATTATGGACTTATTGCATGGGACGTTGGGTTTTTCATACTCTTAGGGACCTTTCTTACTCTCGATTTACTTCTAATAGATTCGAATCAATTTTCGAAATTCGGGACTTTTGAAACCGTTTGAAAACTCATATCATTTTCGAAAATAATATTTGAAGAGGCCAAGGGCATAAAGCCGTGCTCTAATACCACCTGTCGCACCCCGATCCCGTAGGGGCCGATCGTCCTCGCTTGGTCCCTACGGAGCCGCTCATCCTCGCTTGGGCGCGATGCCGTGCAAGCCTAAATTGCGCTTGCACCAGGCAATGTACCCGCACAAGACACAAGATAGACGAAAATAAACATATATATAGGCACAGAGTAAAACGAACCAAAGTTGAACACATTTGATAGGCACACAAAATACTTTCATTTTATTGAATACTGAAGATTTGGATTACAAAGTGCTTGCTTGGCTGAGTTACAAAATATGCCTTAGAAGGCTTACAACTCTTTTTTACATTCCCAAAACTAGCAACAACGTCCAAACATTACATCATTGTAGTAGGACCAAAATAACAAAACATCTAGCAGAAGAGGAGTAGCCCACTGGAGAGAAAAGCAACGGAGGAAGCAGCACGAACACAGTCCTATGGAAGGGTGCGCATACGCTGATCAGATTCAAGATGCTTGCCAAACTCTCGCTTCCAGTACCTGGATATTTGTCCACAAACATGGATCAGTACTACTACATGTACTGGTGAGCGACCGTACCAAACTCACCTTAGAAATCTACACTAAGTAAGCAGATGAAGCTAGCATTATTAGGTGATCTTTCTGGTTGTCTAGTTTCTTTCTTTTTAATAATTCATGTAGGGAAACATAGACGATGTATAGCATATGATAATCTTACCCACGGCCGAGTGGTTATCCCTGTAGCAGACACACAAGTTAGCCACAATTTGCATATAAATAACTTATGAATCAACATAGGCATCAAGTGTTAGGTATGCAAGAAGGTAAACCTAGCATGCGCCCTAACTATATGATGGTCCCCTCCATGGATTAGCAGTTGGGACATACAAGTCCATCTCACTAATGGACATGTCTACCCTCCCGTAAATAAGGACATTCAAGCCTCAGGGTATCTAGATCTCTCCCAGGTCGAACGATCCCTAGTGCCCCAGGGACCGCTGGAGAGATAATCCTTGTGCACAAGTTGTCTTGACCAAATGCATGAATACCAGCTCCTATCAGAAAATATGCTATCATGCAAACGATGAACAATGAACAAGCAAGTCTATCTCTTCTTCTCATTTTCTAGATCAAGTCCAGAGTTTTCCAGCCACAATACTCAATGCACAGCATACAAGGGACAATAAGCATTCAAAAAGCAACTAGTAAGGTAGCAGTTCAATACTTGAAGCATGCAATACTTTTCTTTCTCTTTTTAGCTTATCTTTTTAGTGAGGCAACATATTTCAAGTGAACTAGAGATTCTTTTATTAGGCATGCAGATTAAAGGATTCATCGAAGGGCCTAAGCTACTCACCGAATGAATCGAAAGAGAGGACGGGGAAGCCTTAAGCGACGTTCACTCTTTGGTTATGCGTCCTGAAAATACAATAATACTTGGTTAGCATACTTCGATCTCTTTCCCTTACGATTCGAAAAGAACGCTCAAGCGAGAAGGCGAAATCATGAAAACCAAGTCATCGAAAGTAACTCAAAACATAAAGCAACACAAAACCAAGAAGCAAAGCAACCAACAAAACTCTTAGACTTATTTCAATAGAAGTCGTTCGATCAATTCGATCGGTTCATTGCACTTCGTCCGTGTTGATTTGGCGGTAAGGTTTTCCCGAGACTCGATTCTCAACCGAGTCGAAGTAGCTTAGTGTTCCATAAGTAACCGTTCAGAGTGGGGCATTATACGTATAACAAAAAGGACCAAACAACAAACACGTGGAGTACACCGCACCCGTATCACACTAACTCTATGATACGCTTGCGATACGGCTCCACCACACAACCAAACGCATCCCGGAGGACACGAGCAAGTCTAAAATACTAATTATAAAATATACGAACCATAATTAGATCCACTACGTGTCTGGGTCAAGAATTGATGTGCACAACTCTCCGTGTCAGAGAAAACCCCCAAAATTAACCCGTTTCGTCAAATTGACGAGATACAGCCTATACGTACCCAATTATGGACACAACACTAGTCACAAATAAGCAATCATATGTCAATTTGATCTATTAGACCATATGACAAATACTACATGTGCCAATCTCGGAATTTTTTCAAAATTGCCACCAAATTGCACATAACTTCCACCATATGTCTCCTATGAACCTAAAATCAATTCCTATGAGTAGCCTATGCATGTGGGTTGGTTTTTTATGGTTAATTCTCATATTTATAACCTAATAAAAGGGGAAAAACTGAAATGGACCTATTGGGAGATGGATTCCCAATAAAAAAATTCTAAAATTGGAAAGTAGCTCCTCCTTATAGATCTTGGCCTCCTCCTTCTTGATTCTTGCTTCCTTCTTGTAGATCCTTGTTGTAGTAGCCTCTATTGAAGAATATTGACTGCATTTGGGTAGAAATTTGGTAAGGAATGACGAGGGAATAAAAAAAATTAGAAAAGGGAAAAAATATAGATCTAAATGGAATGAACAAAATAAAATGAGAGACTCTCTCTCCTCCTCTAATGGTTGGTCATAAACCCTCTCCCAAGCAATATGAAAGTCCAAAACACACCTTGGGACCTCTCATGAAGAAATTAATTAAAGGGGAAGGTTCTAGTCTAATAGTTTCACTAATTAATTCATCCTCCTAATGAATGGGTCTAAACTTGGGTCCAATCTAAACTAACATATAAATGTTGGGTTCATGCATCTAACTAAACTAATTATGTCCACTACACAAGTCTAAAATAAATACTACATCTAAACAAACAATAAATAATACAACAAATAATTAATTACTCATGCACAATATTTAAATATAACACATCCTAAAATTTAAAATATCCGTGTCAATTACCAAACTACCCTTGATTGAAAATGTGAGGGTGACACACGGAAGAGCTGGCCATGTCCGTCTCCGTATTCCGGTACTGGGACGGGACAGTTTTTAATTACAAAAATTATTTATTAATCTATTTTTAACCTAAATAATTCTAAATAAATATGTACAAATATCAAAAAAATTCAAAAAATTTTTAGAAAATATAAAATACCAGTATAAACCCTAGAAAATACTTTGGGCTATTTTATGGTCAAAGGATTCTACGGCAAATTTTAAAAGTCCTAAAAAATTAGTTATTAGCCTGTTTTAAATTCAAATAAATTTCAGAAAATTCTAAATAAATTATAGAAAATATATTTAAGAATTTTAAACATAAAATAAATGTTTGGTAGAAAAATATGTAAGTATAGTCTCACATTGAATCATAGAAGCCCTAAAAAAAAATATTTTCTAGGTTTTAATTGTCAAAAATTCATATGAGTCTCCATGAGCTATATGAGCTTTAGTGTTACATTATTATCCTTACAAAACTATACATAGTATTTTAAAACAAAAATTCTCATAAAAAATTACTAGTATATTCTAATTATTTAATTATTATTCTAGAAAAGAATTTTGGGTAGAAAGATTAAATAATTTAGCTATAATATCTATTAAAAATAATATGTTAGAAAAACTTGATTATGATAGCTTAATTGATGATTTTGTCGGTAAAATATAAAAAATAAAATTATTTAGGTAGAAAAAAGGATTGATTTTTCAAATTTCGTCCTATAGAACCCATAGGACCTGTTCTAGCTACAAATAATCTCTCTTCCTTACTTTTATAATAAAAGATATTTTTTTATAGTTGAATTTCTGTGTAAAAAATTGCTAGATAGGGTAACATTCTTTGAAAAAAAAAAAAAATATTGGATACATCACAAATAAAAAATAATAGAGAACCATTGGAGAAAGGCGGCTACAGGACAATCGAAAATTAAGGTTACGGGTCTGGATATGCAACCGACCCAATAGAAGTTCTAACCGTAACCAGTATGTTCTAGACGGGTCCTCTTTGTGTAGAGATCCCCTCCGCCAATTCTTTACTCCAACGAAGAAACCCTAGCGGGAGCAGTTCCTCCTTCGACATCGTAAAGGTACCAACTTTTTACAAAACCCTAGCTCTCAATTCTCGATTAATTAGGATCCGATGCTTTCGGAAACCCTGATTCTTCAACTCCTCTTCCCTTATTGTTCTGATCATGATTTGGTTTGGAATTTAGAGTTCAATTCTCTATTCACTGATTGAAATTTTATGAAATTTGATCATTTGTAACCCTAATTTGCATATAAATTTAGTCAGTTGCGATTGGAGCAAAATTTCATTGTAGGAATTTAGGGTTCTTTCTGTCGGATTGTTGATGGTGATGATACTCTCTTTTCAACCTAATTGATTGAAAATTTATGCAATTTAATCTTTTTTACGTTAAATTTGTGGGTTTTCTATGCGAATCCTATTTGAATTTGTTCAATTGTGATCATAAGTAACAAAGTTTCCATCTTGGTTGTTGATGATGATCTTAAGAGAGATTTTGAAGCCATTTTCATTCAATGGCGGAGCATCTGGCTTCGATATTTGGCACGGAGAAGGACAGGGTGAACTGCCCGTTCTACTTCAAGATCGGCGCATGCCGCCACGGCGACCGCTGCTCCCGCCTCCACAACCGGCCCACCATCTCCCCCACCCTCCTCCTCTCCAACATGTACCAGCGTCCCGACATGATCACCCCGGGCATCGACGCCCAGGGCCAGCCCATCGACCCCCGCAAGATCCAGGAACACTTTGAGGACTTTTACGAGGACATATTCGAGGAGCTCACCAAGTTTGGCGAGATCGAGAGCCTCAACATCTGCGACAACCTCGCTGATCACATGGTGGGGAATGTCTATGTCCAGTTCAAGGAGGAGGATCAGGCTGCTGCGGCCCTGCGGGCACTCCAGGGAAGGTTTTACTCTGGTCGGCCAATTATTGTGGATTTCTCGCCGGTCACAGACTTTAGGGAGGCCACTTGCAGGCAGTTTGAGGAGAACAGCTGCAACCGGGGCGGGTATTGCAATTTCATGCACGTGAAGCAGATTGGGAGGGAACTGAGGAGGAAGCTGTACGGACGGTCCCGGAGGTCTCGTGGGAGTAGGAGCAGGAGCCGCAGCCCTAGCCCTAGCCCGTACTATCGGAAGGATTACCGCTATCTCAAGGACTACTCGGAGAGTGGACGAAGGAGCTCCGATCGCCATGCCAGGTATGATAGCAGTGATCGCCATGCCAGGTATGATAGCGATGGGGGCAGGCGACGCCGTGGAAGCCCAAGGAGGTCGAGTCCGGTCAGGGACGGAAGTGAGGAACGGAGGGCAAGGATTGAGCAATGGAACAGGGAAAGAGAGGAGAAACATCACTGATTCAGGTTGATTTTCTTTCCATCTCTACTACATTGGTCTTTTCATGGGATTTAAGGGCTTATGCTTGGTCTTTCTTTGTTGGTCATATTAATTGGTAGTTATGTTGTCAAACATTTTATTTGCGCTCTGTCCAGAAACTGTCCTTTTGTTCTCCCTGCATTGGTGGACATCAATGTTGGCAGATGCTACTCTGTGATTGTGAAGTTTCTAATTGGATTGTTAGATTTGGATGCTATGTTGGTCGTCTTTAATATTTTAATTAAGTATAATAACTCGTAGTGTTTGCTGTGTTAATGTTGTTTAATGCCTATTGCATATGTTCTGAGATTTTCCTTCAACAATGTGATTGTTTGGCCAAATCTATTGTTCCTTTACACCCACTAAAAATGTTTCTCGTGGTGATTACACTTCCTGATAATCTTCTACTTAGCAACATATTCATTGTATCAACATTTTAATTAATTTAATGTGTTAGATCTTCCCTAAGAAGATTATTGCTGCTAAATATTGCTAATCAGTTTATGTCTATATAACATGCTCATTTTGTAGTATATGACTGCATTCTCCTATGAATACTTCTTCTTTTTTCTTGAAATCATAGAAGCTAACGAAAAAATGGTTTGTTAGATGGTACACACCCCATTAGCTTAATATAAAAGGGTGAGAAGATTAATCAAACTGCATCAGAGGAAGGGAAACCAAATAGCTGAGTATGGGACCAAAAGCCTGTTATCTTTCAAAAGTCTTCCTCCTCCAAACCCTTTGTAGGAAATACTCTCTCTCTCTCGTTTTGATCTTATGAGAAGTAATCAGTCTCTCTCTCTCTCTCTCTCTCTCTCTCTCTCTCGCTCTCTCATCCACCCTTTGCATACATACAATGCCCTTGTTCTCATACCTTTTCTTTTCTTTCCATCTTCCCCATGCTGCTTTGTGGAACCTAAAACCAAAGAGTTATTAATTTTGTACAATAATATTTTTTGTCCTTTGTATTAATTAATGCGTTGTCTACTTTCTTTTAGGTATGCAGTTCAAGAGGCTATCTATAATAAGCACATCATAACATTCATCTTCGCCTTCTTAATTATGTGTAAGACTTGTACTTTCGATATAGATGCTAATTGAAATTAACAAAAGTAAAAAGGATAGGTAACTTTCTTCTTTGGCCTTTTGATCATTTTTTGGTTTCATGTATAGGTGGAGATAAAGAGTATAGGTAGGAGCGAAATCAAAAAGATGGCAGTGAAGAAAGATGGCAAATTTTTTTTTTATATCTAACTCCTATACTTTTTTTGTAGCTGCAGTGGTTCTCTTAGTAAAGAAAAAAGAAGGGCACTGGTTCTCTTTTTTACTTCATTTTGCTAAATCTCTTCTTCTAGAGTTGGGACGGGGGGGGGGGGGGGTGGGGGGGGGGGGGGGGGGTGGGGTTGTTGTTGGGGGGACACATGACTACACTATCTCTAAATTAACACCATGCCACTCAAATCATTAAATTTTATTTTCGAATATCCCTATATGTAAATATCTATGATTACCCATTTATAGGATCATGAGTTACTCGATCTTTGTTTTTAAACAGCCTGTAACATTTAACCTATAGTTACCTAGTTCACGAGTCGCTCCGATATGTTGTACCAGTAGCTTTGTCCCCGTCCAAAGGAAATATTCATACTCCGTAGCGTGCATATAAAATTTGTACATAAAGAATGAATTGGATTGCGCCCGTCCAAAGGAAATATTCATACTCCTTAGCGTGCATATAAAATTTGTACATAAAGAATGAATTGGATTGCTGGAAGGAACTCATTCCAGCCTTTGAGTTAATAATAGATGTTTGAATGTCCTTAGCTAAAGCTATTACTGATAAGATTTCTAACACCAAGCAGCGCACACCATTATATTACTTCATGCAGTAGACTAGCAAAAGGAAATTCCTTCTGTCCTGACTTTCATGTTGCCTAGTTAGGCTCCAATATTAAAAGGGTATCTTTTGATGAAGAGGAAGTGGAAGATTTACAACAAAGTATTAGGGAGTATCTAAGAGAAACAAACAATAATAATTTGGATTTTCATTTTCTTTACTTCATCCCTCATTTGTCCTCTAAAAGAAAGTTTTGATATCCAGTAAGCTTTTATAATAGTTCTCTGCATAATGACCCACGTACATGAACTTTAGTATGCATGTTTGCCTCAACCCAACTGACCTAGATGGACTGAGGCCCTCATGCAATTACATGACCAGAAAGCAGGTTTCTCTGCTTTTGCTGTTGTTTTTCAGCAAGTTCCCCAGTTCTTGAGAACCATTTTTGTGCTATTTGGTATTTTTTTATTGATCACCCCCTCCCTCTTTTCTGTAAATTTTAGGTACTCAGGTACCATTTTCTCTGTCATTGAGGCTGGCACATGTATATTTCTGATTTATTCTCCATTTGTCTGGTAGCATTGTGAAAGATACGGAAAAGTGTAGGCAAATCTTACTACTCTCTGTTTCATATATAGGTATAGGAGAATTATGGAAGTAGGAGGATGGTGATAGTGGCATGATAGAGAATGAATATTTCACTCTCCTTTTTTCCATTATTTAGTTTTATTTTTGAGAAAATTTGAATTGCATTCCACTTTATTTACCATAACTTAAGGTGCACTTCATTGCTTTACAATAATGTACAATATTCTTCACTTCCGTCAAAAACTAACGGTCGACTCCGTTGACCGCTAATTTTTGACCGAACTACCCCTAGCAAATCACCATTATTATCAGTTCTTCCCTCCTTTACCTCCTCAGCCTGGGAAGAGGGAGGGGACATTTCGGTCAAGGAAGTAGGGTGTACCTTGAATTATGGTAAATAAAGTGGGGTGTAACTCAAATTCTTTCTTTATTTTTCTGGCAAAGCCTATGAACTCATGTAACCAAGTAGCTCTCCCAGGCCACATGCATCTATGATCTAGGCTTGACTACTACTACTTTGCTTCGTTTAGCTTTTCTTTCAGAAAGGCAACTGGTCGACATTCATGAAAAATAACAAAAGGGATACTCTCTTAGGAAGTTATTCATATCTTTCAAACCTCAACTGTATATACATTCATTGGTTTACTTTTGTCATCATCTATTTTAGTTCTTATGTAATATGTCTCGTTAGCAAATTAAGATTTTTTAAATTTTGTGTTCGAAATAGTCTCTTCCGTTTATTTTTCGTAAAAAAATATCGTTAAAAAAAATGAAAATTCTAAACTGTCCTTCCCCTTCCTCCCCTATGGCCGACCTCGCGAGTAGCTCCCCCGTGCGCAGCTCCTCCGTCCTTCCCCGCACGTAGTTTTCCAGAGCCGTCCCCCGCGCAGTTCTACCGTGGCTGCCCTCGTGCTGGCCTCCCGAGCGCAGCTCCCCGTGCCGGCCCCCTTCGACCCTCCTCCCCCTCTCCCTCCCACCCCCCTCATCTGTCGCTGTCCGCACCATCTCCGCCACCCCCACCGTCGAAGGAGGGTTAGGGAGGGGTATATTAGTCATTTCACGTCGAATTTGACGTCCGTTAACGACAGAAAATTAAATTGGGTGTAAAATGCACCAAATATAAAATACGAGGATTTTTTAAATTCAGGGGTCTTTAATTGTAAAAACGTAAATCTAAAGAGAAATTTTTTGCACTTTACCCTCTATTTTATACAATAACCTTAGAGGCTCTTGATGTGACTTTGTTCCTTAGATATTTTAATTATTAGAGTGTGATATAATTGTCTTTAGGTTTCAGATAATTCTGAAATCTTGCTAGTTTCATATTTTGTATTATGATTTTGTTCCTTTTTATCCAAGTATTTTTCTTTTCCTATTTACTTGCAATCTTAAAATGTTTAAAAGCTTTCGATCGTGGAGTCGTGGCATGTTGGTTACGATGGGGAACTTCCGTGGGGATGTGCATGGTTTGAATCTTCCCTTGTGAGCTTAGTTCCTAGTCCGGTGAAAAGGATATATAAAAAAAAAATTTGTTTAAAAGCTATCTGATTTAAATGAGACTCCTATTTTATACATTGTAGATGAGTTTTTAGTTCTAAAGCTCGGATAAAAATATTGTTGTTAAGGTTGTATAAATTGTTTTTTTTTTTTTCCATTTTGCAGAAAGGTCAAAATGTTTTCAGTTCATTTAATGTTATTCTTTAAAACAACCATCTACCAACGAGTGCGGATCAGTTGTCCGAAAATCATTGTTCTTTTTCCTGTTTCCTTCCTATGACGTGGATCTCACTAAAAAGAAAGAAAGAAAGAAGGGCCCACATATCATAGGAAGGGTACAGCAGATCCTGTCCGCCTACCGACTGACCTTCTAGTAGAAGGTTCTGTTGATGGTAATTAACAAAACAGAGACCCGAGTATGATATCCTCTTACTATTTTTGTTGCTCAGAAAATCTTTCCAAGTTTATCTTGACTTTACTTATCATTGCCTATGTGCAGCATTTGGTATGTTGAGCTAGTTTGCTCGTCTGATTCGTTTGATATGGTTTTTCTTTAGAAGATTGAAAGGGACCATTTTAGAGCCATGATTCCAAATTTATTTGAACAATAATTGTCTCCATTGCTGTAGCTTAATGAGGAACTATTCATAATTTTTTTATTCCTGCTGGTGCATTTCTTCTTTTGATGCGAGGAGAATTGGCATGGTCTTTACCAAGGAGTTAAGCCAATTGTTTCTCATTATTTGCCTGGGTCTTCACTAATGATTTTGTTTAGGAGAAAATACCATGTCCTTTTTGTCACTTTTTTTTTTTCTTACGCAAATTAGAAAAAGAGTTGCAGCTAGCATAAAGAAAGATGAGACTGCTAATTGTTAACTGAAAATTTCACTTAGAGGGATAAAGTTTTGCGTAGAATAGAATTTTTTGGAAAATTAGCATTTAAAGGAATGGGACGCCAGTTTAACTGGCGTCAAACTAAAAGGAATTTCGGTGCTAGTGTGATTGGAGCTAAACTTTTTTTTTAATGAACTGGCGTCAAGCTTTTTTTAAAAATTTATTTAACAATCTCTAGCAATATAGAAAAGTAGCACGGTTACCCAAATAACAATATAAGCAATAAAACAAAGTATTTTAGAGCAATAAAACAAAGTAGCATGGTTACCCAAATAACAATATAGCAATAAAATGTATTTCACAATCTCTTAACAATCGAACAATATAACATAATCAGCTGTCACTACTACGACGGTGTAATCCATCGCAAAGAGGATCTACGTCTATTTGGCTTGAGATTTGAGATTTAGAGGATGTATTCGTTGTTCCGTAGTCTTCGTAGGTAAAGTGGATTTGAATCCAAATTCTGAGTGTCTATGTGCCATTGAGTTGGCATTGGAACTGATGGAGTTGACAAAAATTGTGTACTTTCCTCCATGTGTCTGAACCAATTTGTATGACCAACCTGGGAGCTGCTCTCTCTAGAATGATATGAAGTCCCCTCTCCATCCTGGTAGGAAGTTTCCGGTCCCTGATGAGACGTCCCCTCTCCAATCTGGTAGGCAGTGAAATAACAACCCGACTAACGACCCGACTAACGTTGCTGGATGGATAATCTGGTAAAATATATATCGAAGGCATATGGGGCTCTAAGCCATGCAAAATATAATTATCTGTAAAAGTCGACATCCATTGCATAAGATATTGTCCATACGGAAACGCGAAACTCTCCCTCGTATTGATTGTTCCTTCCATTTCTAAATGTTGAAATTTAGAAAGTTTTGCTATAGCTAATAGTAATAGTCGGTGGAGCATCAGGAATTATTTGTACCATCCCGAACTGTCTAAGAACATGATCCGTCAGATGGTACATGGTCCGGTAGTTGTATAGAATATAAAATTTATGTAGACTATATGAATAAGATTTACTCTGAATATTGGAGCATAGAGACGTATAATGTATGGCATTCAGGTAACTTATTTGATCATTATAGAGTAAATAAGTATGGCATAAATTTAAATAAATATAAATATAAATTATTTTACATCTTCATGGTGTAGCAAATCAAATTGTGCTCGGTAAATAGAGAGTCGGATATCCGCAGTATGCTTGGTCCACTGTATTAACCGTTCATCGTCTAGATACCGAAAAAATATCAGTTTCACTACTAATACCGAGCATTGGTCTACCAATAGCAGAATGCTCATACAACCATACCTAAGTAGGAAAAAGTTAATACCGATCACTGGTCTACCGATATTGAACTAAATAATGTAATAAAATTATAAAATACATGTAATACAACATGCATCCTGTCATATTTATGTTATTGATATCTGAGGTCGTTTTCACAAACATCGTCAAGGAGAAATACAAAAACGTCAATATTGCCGCTTCCCATACATGTGTTCAGTGGGTTGTAGCAAAATTTCAAAAAAAGGTAGAAGATAAACACTTACTTTGTAGCCAGTTCCGTCTGAAAAAAGAACTAAACCACATAAAGCAAGTAAATATGCTCTCGTGCAATAAATAATCTGAAAATATTATATTATATCTTTAGAGAGTTAAACTATAAGATACATGTGTTAAATTAAAATAAATGAGTTAACTTTATACCTGATTTTCATCCATGTTCACCGGACCGTCGGATGTAAGGTCAATATACATAAAGTTGCTGTACGTCTAATCTTTTAGTTCCTAATGAACCCTCCACATTAAGATATCGTTGAATAAGAACATATGCATTTGATCATTCACGGAAACATATAGGGCCACATGTAATATTAAATTAGACTATTATATAACCCACATCAAGATATTGACTAAGATATTGCCTAATGAATTATCTTACCTTTGATAGGTAACCCTACAATGTTGGCTACATCTCAAAAATTGTGTCATTTTCTCCCACTGGAAGCTGGAAAGTATTACGTTGGGATGCTCAGCTAGAAACTCTAGCTCATTTATATAATAGAATCTAAATAACTCAACCAAGCGCTTTTGGTAGGTTGTTAGCTCCCATGTGGCGTTGTTGGTGTCGTCTTTTAAGTTGCACCATTAACCATGTATCCGTAAGCGTACATCGTGAGGATAATCGTATAACTACACATATAATTTAAGCAAGTAAATAAAATAACTTAAACAAGTAAATTAAAAAAATCAGTTACAAAAATTTACCTCTCTAGTAAATAGGGGTGAGCAACGGTTCGGTTCGATTCAAACTGAACTGATTAAGTGAAAACCGAACCAAATCGAAATTGTATTTTGTACAACCAAAAATTGAACCGTATTTATAATCGAACCATATTTTATAAAAATCGAACTAAACTGAACCAAATTACAATAGTTCGATTTTGTGGGCCCCAATGGGCCGAGGCCACAATTTAAAATAATTTTATACTAAATGACACCAAAATAGTTCAGTTCACTAAATTGAATTTACAGTCACATACAATTACAATAAACTAGAAATAAAATATCATTCTCATAGGATCAATTGTTTTTATAGAAGTTACATGATCATTTTCAACTTAATTACAGCTTGCAATCAACTTAACTCTACATAATTATAGAATATACATCTTCAATAATGAGAACCAATTCACGAACAAGCACCAATTGTTATAGTTCCATGTTCGAATAAATACAAAGCATCATTCTTCAATAATTATTCAAAATAGTAAAATTGTTACACCGGACACTTTATAGCATTAGCTACATCTTCCCTTATCGACAATATATTCATCCAAGACCAAGAGGAGTCGAATGGACCAAATAGAATGTCTACTGAGATATATAAAATGAACCCATTGATTTGACTTTATTTAATCGAATGTCGTGGACCAGCCTCGGATCCCGCGAGGGTGAGCTAACTCCAAAAACCCGTCCTCAGTTCCCCTCGGAGACACGGTCGAGAAGTGCCATACATGGTCGCAACAAGTCCTGCTAGTGCCCCCAACATCCCTGAAAGTGAACTACTAGAAAAGTTGTCATTAGTATTCCAACTATAATTCCAACTATAAGATCAAACTAAATGTTAGCATGGATTCATAAAAAAATATATGACATTATGAATTGCTTTAAAACAAAGACAACTATTTAAACAGGCAAACAACCATAGTAATTATCATGCCAATGAAGATACTATATACATACAGATAACTTCAAATAATATATCAATGCACCAAACCCTGATCTACAAACTGAACACCCATTAGATCAAGAATAATGTTACCAATACTCCATCCAATGGTTACCAACAAAGTCACTTCCAACTTAATTATTAGAATTAATTACTAAGCCTAACTCCACTATCCCTCCCAATTTTTTTTTAAATTACAACTACCCCGACGCATTCATAGTTTATTAATGATAATTATACTTACCCTCGCTTCTCGCCCTCCAATTTTTTTTTTTTTTTTTTTTGGGTCTAGTTGAGAGGGTAACACTAATAAAAAAAAATTGAAGTGGGTATGCAAATAAGTTATTAGCAATTGAGGGTTAACAAAAAATTTCCTAAAATGCATAGAAAAAGAAATAGACAACCGTTTAGCATCTCACAACAAATTAGAAATGAATTTATTTTACAATAAATACAAGTTTGTGAAACACAAACCTAAATCCTGTAACTTTCAGTGGCTGCAATTCATGAAAAGTTCCTGCAAGTAATGTCAACAGATACTGGATCAGATTAGCAGGAGTCTTATGCAATAATGGATAGATATTGTAACAAATATTTTCCAATAATAGGGTCAGAAGGTCAACCAATTGAATATAGGATAAAACATAATCTCTACAAAATTGGAGACTGAGCTGCGACAATTAACTGATAACTCTATTTTTTTAAGCAATTAGCCATGGAACAAATCACAGAAAAAACTGACATAAAATGGGCAGGTTTAATACTGAAAACATAACACAGTAAGAAAAATCAGCAGCAATATATATACTGCTTGCAACTGCAGTATATATAAACATACTTCTAACTTCTAAGTATAATACTTCTGAGTATAATATAAACATACTTCTAACTTCTAAGTATAATATAAACATACTTCTCACCAATACTGCAACCAGTTGAGGGATCAAAGACGCAAACTTGGATGACACAATCACTAAAAAAAGAGGGGCAAGAAAGGCTCAAAATAGCTCTTCATGCATCATTAATAATGCAGTGTATGTCTCGCCAATGGCCGCAATAAATACTTCGCCAATGGCTGAGGTGAATGCCAAATCATCATCGCCAATTCTAAATGCCAAAAATTAGTAAAATTTCAGAATATTAATGAATGATCATCTCACCATTGGCTGCAACGAGTGCCACACCATTAGCTGCAACGAGTCCTACGTCAGTGGCTGCTGTCAACCCCCCCGATTCCGCAGGGGCCGATCGTCCACGCTTAGCGCCTTGCGGAACCGACCGTCCTCGCTTGGGCTTGATGCCGTGCAAGTGTGGTGTCCCGTTCCCCCTATTCGGGGAGCACGGCTAAGAAATACAAGACGGTATCGTTCGATCGGGATAGATTGAATCAAGAATTCATCCTCGTTATGGATTTGTTTCTTCGGAATCGATTCCCATATTCAGTGGACCGTGCTCCTAGGATCGACTTAGCGGCAGAGTCAGGAGGGACCTCTCCGCTGCATCTTTTGTTGCCTCAGATTTCGCTGTCGCTTGTTGCTTTCGTGCATTGAGTTGGTTTTCGGATTTGCTTGAGTTTTCTTGAACGGTTTCGATGGATTTCATTGTTTTCGTTTGTTGAACTGCACTTCCATTCCGATATTGGAAAGAGTGGAAGAGGTATTGATCAGCTGTTCGTGGCAATGCAGGTGAACCAGCAGTAGCCAACGCTCGAACGGACTCCTGAAGCACCTCTTTTCTTCTTCCTTCCAACAAACTAAGTGAGTGGCTTATATCCGATTCAGTTTGCCCTTCTTCCAGTCTTCACATCTAAAAATCTTGCATTCTTGTTGTCCCGATCAAACGATACCAAGTAATAACTAAAAGATGTCAAGATAAAAGGGAGTAGACTTAGATTATTTTGCTTGTCAATTAAACTTGTAAACGGTTACTTACTTGCATGCTTGTTCGTTTGGAATGTTCGTCATATACATAAATACAAGTTAGAATGTTTACTTCTTCTATAAATTGTGCCATTTGTAGAACACTCCTTGCCATAAAATAATTGATCAGGGAGACTATGCAAAATAAATTATACAATGCTACATGCCTCCTGATTCCATTGCCTCAGCTACATAAATGGTTAAACTTAAAATAAACGTCGTTTGATCACGGACAACTTGTGCACAAGATCATAGTTCCTGTGGATGGTTGCTGGGGCACTGACACCGTTCCAATTCGGACGAAACTTCAGGTGTAGTCATCATGTGCTGCGCGGGATGGATTGCAGCGCATCCTGTGCTCTCGTTGCAAGCCATCCTCGTCATTGACTAGGTCCTTCATGGCATAAGCCAGTGATCCCCTCGTATATTTAAACCTGTGCTTGCTAACTTGTGTCTTCGTGGCAGGGAAGGACATAGTAAGTATTGTGCTGGTGGTTCAGACGGGAAGGTAAATGTCACCGAATGGTGACAAGTATTTCATTGATTTCTATATCTATTAATTGTTGTAAAATAAACTAAGGCAAGATAGAAAGATCACAAATAATATGCATGCTTCATCTAAACAACGTGTTGATTGGTATAGTTGGGTTAGCTTGCCTTCACCAGTACGTTTTGATGTACTGACCCTCGTTGAAACAGGTTCTCCGCACTAAGGAGAACTGAGCAAGGAGCAGAAGCCAATCCCCCAATCCAGTCCAGCTGTAGGCACGCCTTGATTCGTGCCACCTTTTGAAGTATTTTGAAGACATGAGCTAGAACCCAAGCAAGAATGCAGCTCCATGGAAAGGCTACCATTCCACCAGGAGGTCTTATATTTTGAAGTTTAGTAGGGAGGTAATGTATAGGACTGCTATCTCATTTTGTGTCAATACTTTTATAAAGCCCGTGTGGCAACCTTATGACTTAGTTCAAGAGTTTGTAATAGATGTTCATATTATCAATAAAAAGAGAACTTTTCCATGCTTCAAATCTGTGTTTCAATTTATCTGCGTACTTTGAATATGTGCTCGCTATGCGAAAATAAAATACTTAGCCTTGTGCGGTGTGTCACGACCCGATTCCTTAGAATCGTTGGGGCGTCCCCCGAATCGTGATACCGTGCGGGCCTGGGGTTGCGCCCGCACAAGGCTAAAGTATTTTGCATAGCAAGCACATATTCAGAGTACACAGATAAATTGAAACACAGATTTGAAACATAAAAAAGTTCTCTTTATTGATAATGAACATCTATTACAAACTCCTGAACGAGTCAGCTAATATGCCGAACGACTTACAAAAGTGTTGACTCAAAATGAGATAACAGTCCTGTACATTATATCCCTTTACTAAACTTCAAAAGATATAGACCTCCTGGCTGGAGGATAGCTTTGCCACGGAGCTGCATTTGTGTATGAAGAGTTGCAGGCTCCTTTCTTCAAAATGCTTCAAGGGGCACGGTAAAGATGCGCCAACAGCTGGACTGGATCAGGAAGACGACTTTGGCTCCTCGCTCGGTTCGCCTTGGTGCGGAGAACCTGTTTCAACGAGAGTCAGCATGTCGAAACATACTGGTAAAGGCGAGCTAACCGAACTATACCAATCAACACGTTGTTTTAATAAAACATGCATAATTGTGGGTTTCTATCTTGCCTTAGTTCATTTACAAGTAAGCAGCATATAGAATTTATTGAAATGAATGTGCCACCGTTCGGTGGATATAACCTGCCCGTCTGAATTACCTGCACAATACTTACCATGCCTTCCCTGCCACGAAGATACAAGTTCGTTTGCAACAGGTTTAAATATACGATATGGATCACTGGCTAGTTGCCACGAGGGACAAGTTATAGTCTCAAGACGGAAGAGTGTACAACACGGTGCATGCATCGTTCCGACGATACAGACGACTATACAGACGTTCCGTCCGGATCTGATCGATCCCAGTGCCCCGGCGACCGTCCGCAGGAACCAGAAACCTTGTGCACAAGTTGTCCGTGATCTAACAGAGTCTATTTAGGTTTCTATCAATTCATGTAGTTGAGGCAACACGAGTACAGACAAGCATTATTGCTTGATTCGTTTAGCAGAGCCTCCCTGAACAGTTATGCGCATACAAGGTGTTTAATTCAATTATAGAAGAAGATGAATTCTAACTAAAATTGAAGTATGTATAGAACATTTCCCAAACGAACAAGCATGCAGATGAGTAACCGTTTATAAGTTTAGTTGACAAGCAATATTCCAAGTCTATTCCCTTTTTATCTTGATCTTTTTTTAATATTACTTGGTATCGTTTGATCGGGGCAAAGAAGAATGCATATTTTAGGTGTGAAGCTTGGAAGCAGGGCTAACTAATCGGGTTGGTAGCCACTCACTCAGATTTGGAAGGGAGAAGGAAAGAGGCGCTTCACGACTCCGCTCGCAAGCCGCCTACTGCTCGTTCACCTGCACACGAACAACTCGATTAATACTTCTTCCTCTCTTTCCAATCCCGGAATTGAAGTGCAGTTCATTGAACGAAAACAATGAAAACTATCGAAACCGTTCAAGAAAAACAAGCAAATCCCAAAATCAACTCAAAGCACGAAAGCAACAAGCGACATCGAAAACTGAGGCAATAAAAGATAGCAGCGGAGAGGTCCCTCCTGACTCTGCCGCTAAGTCGATCCCGGGGGCACGGTCCATTGAATATGGGAATCGATTCCGAAGAAACAAATCCATAACGAGGACGAGTTGTTAATTCAATCTATCCCGATCGAACGATACCGTCTTGTGTTTCTTAGCCGCGCTCCTCGAATAGGAGGAACGGGGCGCTACATCCTAACCAATTAATTGGAAGTTTCGTCCCGAAACTTAAGAACAGAACCAACCGTTAGGGATTATTTTGTTGAGGCAGCAGCTTAGAGGGGAGCGGACAATCCCGAGATACGTGGCCCTGTCCTCCACCGTTGAAGCATAGACCTTTTCGGAGGTAACAATTGGTAGTGGAATGCCCTGGCTTTTTACAGAAATTACAATAGGGCCGTGGGTTCGCTCGTTGTGGACCACCGTGGTTAGGGCACTTTGCAGCGGTGTTTCCTCTATCGTTGCCTTGGCGTTTGTGATTGTAGGTATGCACAGCGCCGGAGGAAACGTGAGGATACTGCGGTTCCAGAGATAGGGCGTGATTCATGACTTCACGCATTATTCCATACTGATTATTGACCACGTGCGCATGGATGGCAGGGCGCAGACCGCCTTCAAACCTTCTAGCTCGACTCGCTGCATCAGGTAAATAGGCCCTAGCGAATTTGGAGAGTCGGTTGAATTCATCGGAGTATTGCTTCACTGTCGTACTGCCCTGCCGCAGCTGCACGAAATCATTCTCCATTTGACGTTGTACTGGAGGGGGTATAAACTCCTCTTCAAACGCGATACGAAAAGTCGTCCACGAGATCGCCTCATCTTTGTGATCAAATTGGAGGGATCGTCGATGCACGTTCCACCAATCGTGCGCGTTGAGGCGGAGCTGAAGTTGCGCGCAGGCGACGCACTTCTCTTCGGGGACCTCTAGCAGAGCGAAGTGATCTTCAAGCTCGGCTAGCCAATCTAGAGCTACCTCTGGGTCCTCAGTCCCGTTGAATGGGGTGTTGCAGACTTTCTTGAAATGGCCCAAGTTGAAGGCAGTCATGTCCCTCGGCCTTGGGATTTGAGGCGTCTCCACTTCAAGCACGGGCTATTCCACCGGAGTCGTTGTTGTTGCGGCGGAATGGTTGGCAGCCAAAGTCTGAACGATTTGTTGCAGGGTATCTACCTGCTTTTGTTGGACTGAGAATCGGGTCTCTAAATTTCTTTCGAACTTGGCTTGGCGAGCATCATCTCTTTGTCGTTGCGATTTTAACATTTGCATCACCCGCTCTAGCGGGTCGACTTGAGATATGTCTCGCTGGCTCCGAGAGCTTCCCGAAGTGCCCAAACTGCTTTCTTGTGTTTCGTTCGGAGCTTGTGCCACAGATTGCGCTGGTACCATTCCTTCAAAAGAAGGTAAATTATATTAGAATCATAATGTATTATGGACTTATTGCATGAACGTATCTCATTTTGGCCTAGCGAGTTCAAAATTTCGCACAGGAATTTGATCGTTAAAGGAACTTTTCCAGCATGAAGTCTAAGGAACTTGAATCTGTGCTCTGATACCATTATGTTACGACCCGATTCCTTAGAATCGTTGGGGCGTCCCCCGAATCGTGATGTCGTACGGGCCTGGGGTTGTGCCCGCACAAGGCTAAAGTATTTTGCATAGCAAGCACATATTCAGAGTACGCAGATAAATTGAAACACAGATTTAAAATATGGAAAAGTTCTCTTTATTGATAATGAACATCTATTACAAACTCCTGAACGAGTCAGCTAATATGCCGAACGGCTTACAAAAGTGTTGACTCAAAATGAGATAATAGTCCTGTACATTATATCCCTTTACTAAACTTCAAAAGATATAGACCTCTTGGCTGGAGGATAGCTTTGCCACGGAGCTACATTTGTGTATGAAGAGTTGCAGGCTCATTTCTTCAAATTGCTTCAAGGGACGCGGTAAAGATGCGCCAACAGCTGGACTGGATCGGGAAGACGACTTCGGCTCCTCGCTCGGTTCGCCTTGGTGCGGAGAACCTGTTTCAACGAGGGTCAGCATGTCGAAACATACTGGTGAAGGCGAGCTAACCAAACTATACCAATCAACACGTTGTTTTAATGAAGCATGCATAATTGTGGGTTTCTATCTTGCCTTAGTTCATTTACAAGTAAGCAACATATAGAATTTATTGAAATGAATGTGCCACCGTTCGGTAGATATTACCTGCCCGTCTGAATTACCTGCACAATACTTACCATGCCTTCCCTGCCACGAAGACACAAGTTAGTTTGCAACAGGTTTAAAAATACGATATGGATCACTGGCTAGTTGCCACGAGGGACAAGTTATAGTCTCAAGACGAAAGAGTGTGCAACACGGTGCACGTCTCGTTCCGACGATACAGACGACTATATAGACGTTTCGTCCGGATCGGATCGGTCCCAGTGCCCCGGCGACCGTCCGCAGGAACCAGAAACCTTGTGTGCAAGTTGTCCGTGATCTAACAGAGTCTATTTAGGTTTCTATCAATTCATGTAGTTGAGGCAACATGAGTACAGACAAGCAGTATTGCTTGATTCGTTTAGCAGAGCCTCCCTGAACAGTTATGCGCATACAATGTGTTTAATTCAATTATAGAAGAAGATGAATTCTAACTAAAATTGAAGCATGTATATAATATTTTCCAAACGAACAAGCATGCAGATGAGTAACCGTTTTTAAGTTTAGTTGACAAGCAATATTCCAAGTCTATTCCCTTTTTATCTTGATCTCTTTTTAATATTACTTGGTATCGTTTGATCGGGACAAAGAAGAATGCAGATTTTAGGTGTGAAGCTTGGAAGCAGGGCTAGCTATTCGGGTTGGTAGCCACTCACTTAGATTTGGAAGGGAGAAGGAAAGAGGCGCTTCATGACTCCGCTCGCAAGCCGCCTACTGCTCGTTCACCTGCACACGAACAACTCGATTAATACTTTTTTCTCTCTTTCCAATCCCGGAATTGAAGTGCAGTTCATTGAACGAAAACAATGAAAACCATTGAAACCGTTCAAGAAAAACAAGCAAATCCTAAAACCAACTCAAAGCACGAAAGCAACAAGCGACATCGAAAACCGAGGCAATAAAAGATAGCAGCGGAGAGGTCCCTCCTGACTCTGCCGCTAAGTCGATCCCGGGGGCACGGTCCACTGAATATGGGAATCGATTCCGAAGAAACAAATCCATAACGAGGACGAGTTCTTAATTCAATCTATCCCGATCGAATGATACCGTCTTGTGTTTCTTAGCCGCGCTCCTCGAATAGGAGGAACGGGGCACTACACGGTGCGCAACCTAGGCCCGTACGGCGGTCACGCAAGGGGGACGACTATCAATTCCACAGAATTGGGGCGTGACATGTTGGTATCAGAGCACAGCTTCAAGTTCCTTTGACCCTTCGTATGAGAAAAGTTTCTTTAACGATAAATCCCTGTGCGAACTCTTGAACTCGTTAGGCCAAAATGAGATGCATTCATACAATAAGTCCATAATACATTATGATCCTGATGTAATTTACCTTCTCTTGAAGGAATGGCTCAAGCGCAATCCTCAGCATAAGCACCGGGCGAGACGCAAGCCCAAGAGAGCAGTTTCGGCACTTCAGGAAGCTCTCGGAGCCAGTGAGCCATGTCTCGAGTTGATCCGCTTCAGCAAATGATGCGGATGTTAGAAGTTAACCAACAAAGGGATGAAGCTCGTTATGAATGGGTTGAGAAACGAGCAGATGAGAGACTACTCAAGTTTCAAGACAATATAGAGGCACGATTCTCAGTCCAGCAAAAGCAGATAGATATCCTGCAGCAAATTGGGCAGACTTTGGTCTCCAACCAGTCCGCGGCAACAGCGGCGACCCAGTGGAGCAACCAGCGCTTGAAGTTGAAACGCCTCAAACTCCAAGGACGAGGGAAGTGACTGCCTTCAACTTTGGCGACTTCAAGAAAGTCTGCAACATAGCGTTCAAGGGGACTGAGGATCCGATAGTGGCTCTAGATTGGTTGGCCAAACTTGAGGATCATTTCTCACTGCTGGAAGTACCTAAAGAAAAGCGTATCGCATGTTCTCAACTGCAGCTTTGCCTTAATGCGCACGATTGGTGGGACGTGCATCGACGATCTCTTCCAGTTGATAATGGGGGGAGGCGATATCATGGGCCACTTTCCGTGGAGCTTTTGAGGAAGAGTTCATACCCCCTCCTGTACGGCGACAGAAGGAAAATGAGTTTGTACAACTACGGCAGGGCAGCATGACAGTTAAGCAATACTCCGTCGAGTTCAACAGGCTCGCCAAGTTTGCCAGCTCGTATCTACCCGATGCAGCGAGTCATGCCAGACGATTCGAAGGAGGTCTACATCCTGCCATCCATGCGCACGTAGTTGTTCCACAATACCAGACAATGCGGAAAGTTTTGAACCACACCCTTTCTCTTGAATCGCAGTATCCTCAAGTTTCTACCGGCGCTGTGCATACCTCCAATCACAAACACCATAGCAACGATAGAGGAAACACCATTGTAAAACGTCAAAACAATAGCGGTCAACAGAAGGGATATGCAGAAATGACATGCCTTTTCTCTAAGAAGCAGGGGCACGCCATAAAAGATTGTCGTAAAAGGCTTGGGTTATGCCTCGCTTGCAATAAATCAGGCCATGGTCTTGGCAATTGTCTGCTCCGTACTAATCGTCCTCCACATCCAAATCAGGCTGCTGCAACCCAGACCAATCGAGCTGTGCCTCAGCAAGAGCATCGCCAAGCTCAAGGCAGGGTCTATACGATGACACGAGAAGAAGCTCTGGCTTCAGACACCGTCGTATCAGGTATTTTACTTTTTAATAACATACCTGCTCGTGTGCTATTTGATTCTGGTGCAACGCATAGTTTTATTTTCACAAATTTTGTCGTGAAAAATAATATAGAAATGACTCCGTTGTATCTAGACTTAAGTGTTAGCACCCCCTTCGGCACGAAAATACCTGTCCGTTCAGTATGCCAACGTGGTTACATCTGTATTGGAGGAAGGAAGCTATCGCTTGATGTTTTAGTTCTAGATGTTAGGGACTATGATACCATTTTGGGAATGGATTGGCTCGGCGCGTGCTCGGCAACTATAGAATGTGCAGAAAAGCAAGTCGTCTTCCGCCTGCCTGGGGAAGCCAAATTCTGCTACACTAGTAGTCCCGCAACTGATGCGACCAGGGCCTACATGGTGATTTCTGCAATATCTGCTCGGCGAATGCTATACTCAGGCTGTGAGGGATTCCTAGCGTCGGTTTGAGACACACGGCAGGACTACGCAAACATCGAGTCTTTTCCGTTGAGATAGAGTTTTCCGATGTGTTCCCAAGCGAACTACCCGACATGCCACCAGACTAAGAGATAGAGTTCACCATTGACACATTTTCGAATACCCAGCAGATTTCCAAGCCTCCGTACAGAATGGTCCCTGCTAAATTTAAAGAGTTAAAGTGCCAATTGCAAGAGTTATCGGATCGTGTGTTCATTGGTCCGAGCGTATCTCCTTGGGGCGTGCCTGTGCTCTTCGTAAAGAAGAAAGACGGGACACTACGCCTCTGTATCGATTATAGGGAGCTAAACAAAGTCACTATCAGAAACAAGTATCCTCTGCCACGGATAGATGATATGTTTGATCAGCTACAAGGGGCAACCATGTTTTCAAAGGTCGATCTTCGCTCGGGCTACCACCAGCTGAAGATTAAGCCTGATGACATACCGAAGACTGCCTTTCGAACCCGATACGGGCATTACGAGTTTTCTGTGATGTCGTTTGGACTGATGAATGCACCTGTTGCATTCATGGATTTGATGAATCGAGTGTTCTGGCCATTCATCAATAAATTCGTGGTAGTTTTTATCGATGACATCTTGGTGTACTCGAAGAATAGGGATGAACATGCAGGACATCTACGGATGGTGCTTCAAACCCTTCGAGACAACAAGTTGTATGCCAAGCAAAGTAAATACGAGTTTTGGCTGGACAACATATCCTTTTTAGGGCACATTATCTCTGCACAAGGCATTTCAGTAGACCCACGGAAGGTAGAAGCCATTATGCAGTGGAAACGGCCGAAATCAGCTAGCGATATTAGAAGTTTCCTTGGATTGGCAGGCTACTACCGGAGATTTATACAAGACTTTGCTAAAGTTGCATCGCCCCTGACTCAGCTCACTCGAAAAGGTGTAAAGTTTACTTGGATGGACGACTGTGAAGCCTCGTTTACGGAGTCAAAGCAGCACCTTGTTACTGCTCCAATTCTTACTCTTTCGGACGGACCGGATGACTTCAAAATATATAGTGACGCATCAGGAAAAGGTCTGGGATGTGTCCTGATGCAACGGGATAAAGTTATAGCCTTCGCATCGAGGCAGCTAAAGCCTCACTAGAAGAGCTACCCAACGCATGATTTAGAACTGGCCGCAGTGGTGTTCGTGCTGAAGCTGTGGTGCCACTACCTCTATGGTGTACCGTGTGAGATCTATATGGACCATAAAAGTTTGAAATATCTATATACACAAAAGAATTTGAATCTTTGACAACGGCGCTAGCTTGAACTTCTTAGCGACTTTGACTTAATGATCAGATACATGCCTGGCAAAGGAAACGTCGTAGCTGATGCGCTGAGTCGAGTATTCGTTGGGAGTTTGGCTATTGATGACAGGCTGCGCCAAGATCTTCAATCCTTGGACATTACACTACTAATCAGATACAAAAATAGGGCACAAGTGGCACAACTGCGCCTCGAGCCTGACTTGTTACAAAAAGTCAAGTCCGCTCAGAAGGATGACCTGTTCCTGCAAAAGATGCAAGCTCTTATCTCAGCAGGAAAGGCAACCGACTTTGCGGTAGGCTCGGACGGGATGATCCGAGTGAAGGAAAGACTGTGCGTTCCAGACGATGCGGCCCTCAAAAGAGAGATACTCACTGAAGCCCATTATGCTAGTTATACTTCTCATCCGGGTAGTACAAAGATGTATCACGATCTTCGTATGACGTTTTGGTGGTACGAGTTAAAACGAGATGTGGCGCTGTTCGTGTTGCACTGCATGGCTTGTCAGAGGGTAAAGGTCGAGTACCAGAAACCAGGCGGAGAGCTGCAGAACCTCGCTATTTCAGAGTGAAAATGGGACCATATAGCAATGGATTTTATTGTTGGCTTGCCAAAGATGCAACGGAGAAATGATGCTGTTTGGGTTATTGTCGATCGCCTCACTAAGTTAGCTCACTTCGTGCCTATCAAGAGTACTTGGAGCGCCGATCGCTTGGCTCAAATCTACCTTAACAAAATTTTTTGGCTCCACGGCGTGCTTGTATCCATAGTCTCCGATAGAGATGGTCGATTCATATCGCGTTTCTGGGAAAGCCTGTAGTCAACAATGGGGACGAAGTTGAAGTTCAGCTCCACCTACCATCCATAGACCGACGGCCAAATGGAACGTGTCAACCATATCCTTGAAGACATGCTACGACTCTGCGCCTTGGACTTGAAGACAAGTTGGGACCTGCATCTACCGTTAGCTGAATTTGCATACAACAACAGTTTCTAATCCATCATTCAGATGGCGCCGTATGAGGCATTGTATGGGCAGAAGTGCAGATCCCCGATCTGTTGGGACGAAGTTGGTGAACGGTAGATCCTTTGCCCTGAGCTCGTGGAATAGACTGTTCAAAAGATTCGCTTGATTCGGGAAAGACTAAAGATAGCTCAAAAGTTTCACGATCCGCACCCGAAATTTAGGCATGAGTCATAGGTACGTCCAGCCTACGCCATAATATCGGCGGTAGAACGCTGTCTAGGTCACAATAGATACTAACATAACTCATAACCTGTCAATGATATCAACTACATAAGTAGGACAATATACATCTCACAATAGCTCATAATGTAATCTCAATCACAATAACTATAAGAGTATAAGGCACGATAAAAGATGAGAAAGAATGACATAGTTAAACACCATGTCTCAAAATAAAGATGAATCATAGTCTAGCTGTCTAACATAAAGTCTCCACAAGTCTAACATAAACTCAGAATAAGTCTAAACATAAACTGAAATAAACCTCAATAAGTCTCAGCATAGGGTAAATACTGTCTAGATAGCTGCAAGTAATGTCTCCTCTAAAGGAATAGTCTCCTCTAAGATCTCTGGTGTATAGTCTGCATCTATACCTGGTCCATAGTGTGTGGGACAGAAGTCCTCAAGATCCTCTGGAAAAAAATATCCAGTTAGGATTGGAGCGAAGTACAAGCACTAACAGCAGTTCCACATATATTAATAAAAACTATAACACAGTGTAAAAAAATAAAAGATAGATATGAATACTGGCAATAAGGAATACTGGAATAAAGAAGTACTAAAATAAAGGAATACTGGAATAATGAAGTACTGGAGCATATGTCATCATCAATGTACATCTAGCAATGAGTAGAAATACAAGTGCATGCTAGAACGATAAACTAGAATATAAGTGAGTAATAGAACAATAACTAGAATATGTAGAGATGCTAGATCAATATACTAGAGATACATGTTAAGAACATCTAGCTACGTGTGTGAAACATCAGCATATCATGTGATCGGCTTGGGACTGATCAGGCTTGTTACATATGATTAGCTATGATTCATGTAAGGTCAGGTTAACCATCCGGATAGCTATGATGCAAGCAGTAGTCAGGCTAATCACATGTAACAGGCTATGAGGCATGTAATGGTCAGGCTGTATCGACGTGAGGTATGGGTGAGCTATGATGCATGTAGAGTTGGGTATGATCACATAATCTACTAATATTTCCCCGTTTCCCCAGCTAGCACGATGGATCTCAATCATGACTCCTCGTGACAGGTCTCGATGATGCCAACTCGTGTAAACAATAGTGTCGGAATCATGTACGCTATACAACTAGAATTATAGAGATAATCAACATAATAAAAGTTGTCAGAGAATATACTCGCCTGTGGTCCTTAGCTGGCAATACCAATGTCCTGTTTCTAAAGTATCGTTTGAATAATCCAACAGTCCTATAGACAATCATATAATATAATATTGTATCAGACATTACACTAACACACACAATCAATAACACAATAAACTCAGAGACTACGCTAGGGGGTGACACTTGTCATCTAGAGGGTCTAGTGTGCGTCTAGTTGCATGGGTCATGTATGTAATTGCTGTGTATAACAGACAGTCAATTAATACGGGTCTTGCCAGTACGTCAGTGTACATATGGCAGTCTGCTAACAATTCACATGGTCACAGGTCAATGTAACTACGGGATATCCGTAAATGCACTAGGTCACCTAGTACATATATAATTATACATAGTCTTAACCTACATATAACATTAATACTTATAATATATATGTATACCAAATAAATACATATACCATATATATATGTGTATATATATACTAATTGAATTCATATACTATATATATATATATATATATATATATATATGTATGTATATATAACAATTATATACATATTAAACATATACTAAATACATATACTAATACATATACTAATACATATATAGTAATTGAGTTCACATAATATATACCAATTATACCATACACGTATATTAAACATAGCTAAATATGTATGCATACTAATGAGAACTACGTGTATGCGTGTACGTGTACATATACGCAAGAGGGAGAACTCGAACCTGTGTTTGTGGGATGAGTCGTTCGTGTCGAGGTCATCGCGAAGGGGGTGGCAGCGGGGTGCTGCTCGGGTTCACGGTGGTCAGCGGGTCTCCGATCGTGCAGGCGGGTCGTCGACAGGGTGGCAGCAGGTTCCGGTCAACGTGGGCTTCAGGCGAACGGTCTTCGGCCGAGTGCAGACGAACGAGAAGGGTGATGTAGCACCCCGTTCCCCCGGTAAGGGGAGTGCGGCTAAGAAACACAAGACGGTAACGTTCGATCGGGATAGATTGAAACAAGAACTCGTCCTCGTTATGGATTTGTTTCTTCGGAATCGATTCCCATATTCAGTGGACCGTGCCCCCGGGATCGACTTAGCGGCAGAGTCAGGAGGGACCTCTCCGCTGCTATCTTTTATTGCCTCAGTTTTCGATGTCGCTTGTTGCTTTCGTGCATTGAGTTAGTTTTATGATTTGCTTGTTTTTCTTGAACGGTTTCGATGATTTTTATTATTTTCGTTCATTGAACTGCACTTAAATTTTGAGATTGGAAAAGTGGAAGAGGTATTGATCGAGCTGCTCGTAATGCAGGTGAACGAGCAGTAGGAGGCTTGCGAGCGGAGTCGTGAAGCGCCTCTTTCCTTCTCCCTTCCAACAATCAAAGTGAGTGGCTTCCATCCCGATTAGCTAGCCCTGCTTTCAAGCTTTACATCTATGAATCTTTTATTCGTGCTTGCCCCGATCAAACGATACCAAGTAATAATAAAAGATACCAAGATAAAAGAAAATAGACTTGAATAATACTGCTTGTCAATCAAACTTGTGAACGGTTACTTACTTGCATGCTTGTTCGTTCGGAGTATTTATCATATGCATAATACAAGTTAGAATATATGCTCTTCTTTAAATTATGCTATGAACAGAACTCATCCTGAATGCAATAATCCGAATAGGGAGACTATGCAAAAGTAGATCTTTCCCCTATTACTATCCTGTGCCTGTTATTGCCCTGAATTGCCTCAACTGCTAACTTAGTGTATATGTTGATCACGGACAACTTGTGCACAAGGCCCTTAGTTCCTGTGGACGGTCGCTGGGGCACTGGCACCGATCCGATCCGGGCGGGAACTCTCCTGTTTAGTCATCCTGTGCAAGGACGGAATGGCATGCAACACACCCGTGCTCTCGCTGCATACCATCCTCGTCAGCGACTAAAATTGGTCCAATAAGGCATCCAGCCAGTGATCCCCTGTATATTTAAACATGTTGCAAACTAACTTGTGTCTTCGTGGCAGGGAAGGCATTGTAAGTATTGTGCAGGTGATTCAGACGGTCAGGTAAAATCCACCGAACGGTGGCACGTTCATTTCAGTAGATTCTATATGCTGCTTACTTGTAAATAAACTAAGGCAAGATAGAAACTCACAAAAATATGCATGCTTCATTAAAATAACGTATCGATTGGTATAGTTCGGTTAGCTCGCCTTCACCAGTATGTTTCGACATGCTGACCCTCGTTGAAACAGGTTCTCTGCACCAAGGCGAACCGAGAGAGGAGCCGAAGTCGTCTTCCCAAATCCAGTCCAGCTGTTGGCGCATCCTGATTGCGCCGTCCTCGAAGCATTTTGAAGCAGGAGCCTGCAACTCTTCATACACAAATACAGCTCCGTGGCAAAGCTTTCCTCCAGCCTGGAGGTCTATACATTTTGAAGTTTAGTAAAGGGATGTAATGTACAGGACTGCTATCTCATTTTGAGTCAACCCTTTTGTAAGCCCGTGCGGCGATATTAACTGACTCGTTCAAGAGTTTGTAATAGATGTTCATTATCAATAAAGAGAACTTTTTCCATGTTTCAAATATGTGTTTCAATTTATCTGCGTACTCTGAATATGTGCTTGCTATGCAAATCATTAAAGACTTGTGCGGGCGCAACCCCAGGCCCGCACGACGGTCACGATTCGGGGGATACCTCAACGATTCTACGAAATTGGGTCGTGATATAATGGTATCAGAGCACAGATTCAAGTTCCTTAGACTCTCGCACTGGAAAAGTTCCTTTAACGATCAAATTCCTGTACGAACTCTTGAACTCGCTAGGCCAAAATGAGATACGTTCATGCAATAAGTCCATAATACATTATGATTCTAATATAATTTACCTTCTTTTGAAGGAATGGCACCAGCGTAATCTGCAGCGCAAGTACCGGACGAAACGCACGGCCAAGAAAATAGTTCGGGCACTTCGGGAAGCTCTCAGAGCTAGCGTGGCATATCTTAAGTTGACCCGCTTGAGCGGGTAATGCAGATGTTAGAAGCACAACGACAAAGAGATGATGCTCGTCAAGCCAACTTTGAAAGCAATCTAGAGACCCGATTCTCAGTCCAACAGAAGCAGGTAGATGCCTTGCAACAGATCGTTCAGACTTTGGCTTTGAACCATTCCGCCACAACAGCAACGACTCCGGTGGAACAGTCCGTGCTTGAAGTAGAGATGCCACAAATTCCAAGGCCGAGGGACGTGACTGCCTTCGACTTTGGACACTTCAAGAAAGTCTGCAACACCCCATTCAACGGAACTGAGGACCCAGTCGTAGCTCTAGATTGGCTAGCCGAACTTGAAGATCACTTCGCTCTGTTAGAGGTCCCCGAAGAGAAGCGCGTTGCCTGCGCGCAACTTTAGCTCTGCCTCAACGCGCACGATTGGTGGAACGTGCATCGACGATCTCTTTAATTTGATCACGGAGAGGAGGCGATCTCGTGGACGACTTTTCGTGCCGCATTTGAAGAGGAGTTTATACCCCCTCCAGTACAACGTCAGATGGAAAACGAGTTCGTGCAGCTGCGGCAGGGCAGTATGACAGTGAAGCAATACTTGGCCGAATTCAACCGACTCTCCAAATACGCTAGGGCCTATTTACCTGATGCAGCGAGTTGAGCTAGAAGGTTTGAAGGCTGTTTGCGCCCTGCCATCCATGCGCACGTGGTCATTAATCAGTATGGAACAATGCGTGAAGTCGTGAATCATGCCCTATCACTTGAACCACAATATCCTCACGTTTCTGCCGGCGCTGTGCATACCTACAATCACAAACGCTAAAGCAACGAGAGAGAAAATAACGCTGCAAAGCGTCACAATGATGGCGGGAAGTAGAAGGCAAATCCTAACCAAACATGTAATTTCTGTAGGAAGCCAGGGAACCTATTCAGGGATTATCGTAAGCGACTCGAGAATTGCCTTCGTTGCGGTGATCCTAACCATCGGGTCGATGTTTGCCCCCTCCCGGATTACCATACTCAGCATAATGCTCCCTAACGGTAGGCCCTATTCTTAAGTTTCGGGACGAAACTTCCAATTGGTTGGGTAGGATGTAGCACCCCGTTCCCCCGGTGTGGGGAGCGCTGCTAAGAAACATAAGACAGTATCGTTCGATTGGGATAGATTGAAACAAGAACTCGTCCTCGTTATGGATTTGTTTCTTCGGAATCGATTTCCATATTTAGTGGACCGTGCCCCCGGGATCGACTTAGCGGCAGAGTCAGGAGGGACCTCTCCACTGCTATCTTTTATTGCCTCAATTTTCGATATCGCTTGTTGCTTTCGTGCATGAGTTGGTTTTGGGATTTGTTTGTTTTCCTTGAACGGTTTCGATGGTTTTCATTTTTTTTGTTCATTGAACTGTACTTTAATTTCGAGATTGGAAAAGTGGAAGAGGTATTGATCGAGCTGTTCGTAATGCAGGTGAACGAGCAGTAGGCGGCTTGCGAGCAGAGTCGTGAAGCGCCTATTTCCTTCTGCCTTCCAACAATTTAAGTGAGTGGCTACCATCCCGATTAGCTAGCCCTGCTTCCAAGCTTCACATCTATTAATCTTTTATTCGTGCTTGCCCCGATCAAACGATACCAAGTAATAATAAAAGATACCAAGATAAAAGAAAATAGACTTGGGTAATACTGCTTGTCAATCAAACATGGGAATGGTTACTTACTTGCATGCTTGTTCGTTCGGAATATTTATCATATACATAATACAAGTTAGAATGTATGCTCTTCTTTAAATTATGCTATGAACAGAACTCATCCTGAATACAATAATCCGAATAGGGAGACTATGCAAAAGTATATCTCCCCCCTGTTACTGTCTTGTGCCTGTTATTGCCCTGATTTGCCTTAACTGCTAACTTAGTGTATATGTTGATCACGGACAACTTGTGCACAAGGCCCTTAGTTCCTGCGGACGGTCGCTGGGGCACTGGCACCGATCCGATCCGGGCAGGAACTCTCCGGTTTAGTCATCCTGTGCAAGGACGGAATGGCGTGCAGCACACCCGTGCTCTCGCTGCATACCATCCTCGTTAGCGACTAAAATTGGTCCAATATGGCATCCAGCCAGTGATCCCCTGTATATTTAAATATGTTGCAAACTAACTTGTGTCTTCGTGGCAGGGAAGGCATGGTAAGTATTGTGCATGTGATTCAGACGATCAGGTAAAATCCACCGAACGGTGGCACATTTATTTCAGTAAATTCTATATGCTGCTTGCTTGTAAATAAACTAAGGCAAGATAGAAACTCACAAAAATATGCATGCTTCACTAAAACAACGTATTGATTGGTATAGTTCGGTTAGCTCGCCTTCACCAGTATGTTTCGATATGCTGACCCTCGTTGAAACAGGTTCTCTGCACCAAGGCGAACCGAGCGAGGAGCTGAAGTCGTCTTCCCAAATCTAGTCCAGCTGTTGGCGCATCCTGATCGCGCCGTCCTCGAAGCATTTTGAAGCAGGTGCCTGCAACTCTTCATACACAAATATAGCTCCGTGGCAAAGCTTTCCTCCAGCCTGGAGGTCTATACATTTTGAAGTTTAGTAAAGGGATGTAATATACAGGACTGCTATCTCATTTTGAGTCAACCCTTTTATAAGCCCGTGCGGCAATATTAGCTGACTCGTTCAAGAGTTTGTAATAGATGTTCATTATCAATAAAGAGAACTTTTTCCATGTTTCAAATCTGTGTTTCAATTTATGTGCGTACTCTGAATATGTGCTTGCTATACAAATCATTAAAGCCTTGTGCGGGAGCAACCCCAGGCCCGTACGGCGGTCACGATTCGGGGGACGCCTCAACGATTCTACGGAATCGGGTCGTGACATAATGGTATTAGAGCACAGATTCAAGTTCCTTAGACTCTCGCACTAGAAAAGTTCCTTTAACGATCAAATTCCTGTGTGAACTCTTGAACTCGCTAGGCCAAAATGAGATACATTCATGCAATAAGTCCACAATACATTATGATTCTAATGTAATTTACCATCTTTTGAAGGAATGGCACCAGCGCAATCTGCAGCGCAAGCACCGGACGAAACGTACGGCCAAGAAAGTAGTTCGGGCACTTCGGGAAGCTCTCAGAGCCAGCGTGACATATCTCAAGTCGACCCGCTTGAGCGGGTAATGCAGATGTTAGAAGCACAATAACAAAGAGATGATGCTCGCCAAGCCAACTTCGAAAGCAATCTAGAGACCCGATTCTCAGTCCAACAGAAGTAGGTAGATGCCCTACAACAGATCGTTCAGACTTTGGCTTCTAACCATTCTGTCGCAACAGCAACGACTCCGGTGGAACAACCCGTACTTGAAGTAGAGACATCGTAAATTCCAAGGCCGAGGGATGTGACTGCCTTCGACTTTGGCCACTTTAAGAAAGTCTGCAATACCCCATTCAACGGGATTGAGGACCCAGTCGTAGCTCTAGATTGGCTAGCCAAACTTGAAGATCACTTCGCTCTGTTAGAGGTCCCCGAAGAGAAGTGCGTCGCCTGCGCACAACTTCAGCTCCGCCTCAACGCGCACGATTGGTGGAACGTGCATTGACGATCTCTCCAATTTGATCACGGAAAGGAGGCAATCTCGTGGACGACTTTTCGTGCCGCGTTTGAAGAGGAGTTTATACCCCCTCCAGTACAACGTCAGATAGAAAACGAGTTCGTGCAGCTGTGGCAGGGCAGTATGACAGTGAAGCAATACTCCCGAATTCAACCGACTCTCCAAATTCGCTAGGGCCTATTTACCTGATGCAGCGAGTTGAGCTAGAAGGTTTGAAGGGGGTTTGCGCCCTGCCATCCATATGCACATGGTCGTTAATCAGTATGGAACAATGCATGAAGTTATGAATCATGCCCTATCACTTGAACCATAATATCCTCACGTTCCTGCAGGCGCTGTGCATACCTATAATCACAAATGCCAAAGCAACGAGAGAGGAAACAATGCTGCAAAGTGTCACAATGACAGCGGGAAGCAGAAGGCAAATCCCAACCAAACATGTAACTTCTGTAGGAAGCCAGGGCACCTGTTCAGGGATTGTCGTAAGCGACTCAGGAATTGCCTTCGTTGCGGTGATCCTAACCATCGGGTCGATGTTTGCCCCCTCCCGGATCGCCATACTCAGCATAATGCTCCCTAACGGTAGGCCCTATTCTTAAGTTTCGGGATGAAACTTCCAATTGGTTGGGTAGGATGTAGCGCCCCATTCCCCCGGTGCGGGGAGCGCGGCTAAGAAACACAAGACGGTATCGTTCGATCGGGATAGATTGAAACAAGAACTCGTCCTCGTTATGGATTTGTTTCTTCGGAATCGATTCCCATATTCAGTGGACCGTGCCCCCGGGATCGACTTAGCGGTAGAGTCAGGAGGGACCTCTCCGCTGCTATCTTTTATTGCCTCGGTTTTCTATGTCGCTTGTTGCTTTCGTGCATTGAGTTGGTTTTGGGATTTGCTTGTTTTCCTTGAACGGTTTCGATGGTTTTCATTATTTTCGTTCATTGAACTGCACTTCAATTCCAAGATTGGAAAAGTGAAAGAGGTATTGATCGAGCTGTTCGTAATGCAGGTGAACGAGCAGTAGGCGGCTTGTGAGCGGAGTCGTGAAGCGCCTCTTTCCTTCTCCCTTCCAACAATCTAAGTGAGTGGCTACCATCCCGATTAGCTAGCCCTGCTTCCAAGCTTCACTTCTATAAATCTTTTATTCGTGCTTGCCCCGATTAAACGATACCAAGTAATAATAAAAGATACCAAGATAAAAGAAAATAGACTTGGGTAATACTGCTTGTTAATCAAACTTGGGAACGGTTACTTACTTACATGCTTGTTCGTTCAGAATATTTATCATATGCATAATACAAGTTAGAATGTATGCTCTTCTTTAAATTATGCTATGAACAGAACTCATCCTAAATGCAATAATCCGAATAGGGAGACTATGCAAAAGTAGATCTCCCTTCTGTTACTGTCCTGTGCCTGTTATTGCCCTGAATTGCCTCAACTACTAACTTAGTGTATATGTTGATCACGGACAACTTGTGCACAAGGCCCTTAGTTCCTGCGGACGGTCGCTGGGGCACTGACACCGATCCGATTCGGGCAGGAACTATCCTGTTTAGTCATCCTGTACAAGGACGGAATGGCGTGCAGTACACCCGTGCTCTCGCTGCATACCATCCTCGTCAGCAACTAAAATTGGTCCAATATGGCATCCAGCCAGTGATTCCCTGTATATTTAAACATGTTGCAAACTAACTTGTGTCTTCGTGGCAGGGAAGGCATGGTAAGTATTGTGCAGGTGATTCAGACGGTCAGGTGAAATCCACCGAACGGTGACACATTCATTTCAGTAAATTCTATATGCTGCTTACTTGTAAATGAACTAAGGCAAGATAGAAACTCACAAAAATATGCATGCTTCATTAAAACAATGTGTTGATTGGTATAGTTCGTTTAGCTCGCCTTCACCAGTATGTTTCGATATGCTGACCCTCGTTGAAACAGGTTCTCTGCACCAAGGCGAACTGAGTGAGGAGCCAAAGTCGTCTTCCCAAATTCAGTCCAGCTGTTGGCGCATCCTGATCGCGCCGTCCTCGAAGCATTTTGAAGCAGGAGCCTGCAACTCTTCATACACAAATGCAGCTCCGTGGCAAAGCTGTCCTCTAGCCTGGAGGTCTATACATTTTGACGTTTAGTAAAGGGATGTAATGTACAGGACTGCTATCTCATTTTGAGTCAACCCTTTTGTAAGCCCGTGCGGCAATATTAGCTGACTCTTTTAAGAGTTTGTAATAGATGTTCATTATCAATAAAGAGAACTTTTTCTATGTTTCAAATATGTGTTTCAATTTATCTGCGTACTCTGAATATGTGCTTGCTATGCAAATCATTAAAGCCTTGTGCGGGCGCAACCCCAGGCCCGCACGGCGGTCATGATTCGGGGGACGCCTCAACGATTCTACGAAATCGGGTTGTGACAGGTGGCAGCAGCGTTCTGGGGGGAGAAGGCCAGCGGTCGGTCCGGTCGACGTAGTGAAGGAGAGGCGGGGTCTCGAGTCGCAGCTATTGCGGCTTCTCCGGTCGAGCAGGCGTCGCGTGCTCAGGTGTAGCGGGTCGACAAAAGAGCTACGTTGATACACATCGACGGCCACTGGAGTTTCTAGTAGGCGACCGGGTATTTCTTAAAGTCTCGCCCATATGAGGAGTTACCAGATTTGGAGCAAAGGGAAAGCTAAGTCTGAGATTTGTAGGTCCGTTAGAGATACTAAAGTGAGTTGCCTCAGTTGCATATCACATTGCCCTACCACCGTCACTATCCGATGTACACGATGCCTTCCATGTTTCATAACTTAGGAAGTATGTGTACGAACCGAGCCACGTGGTAGATCTTGAACAACTGAATCTTCAGGAAGACTTGACGTATGAAGAATAACCTGTGCAAATTTTGGATCGAAAAGAAAAGCTGCTTCAAAGTCGCACGGTTCCTCTCGTGCGCGTGCTTTGGTAGAATCATTCAGTTGAAGAATCTACTTGGGAGCTTGAATCTGAGATGAGGGAAAGATTTATCTCTTTATTTCCTAGTGGTAGGTTTTATTCCTAAGTTTTGGGACAAAACTTCCAATTAGTTGGGAAGGATGTGGTGTCCCATTCCCCCTATTCGGGGAGCGCGACTAAGAAATACAAGACGGTATCGCTCAATCGAGATAGATTGAATCAAGAACTCATCCTCATTATGGATTTGTTTCTTCAGAATTGATTCCCATATTCAGTGGACCATGCCCCTCGGATCGACTTAGAGGCAGAGTCAAGAGGGACCTCTCCGTTGCATCTTTTGTTGTCTCAGATTTTGCTGTCGCTTGTTGCTTTCGTGCCTTGAGTTGGTTTTCGAATTTGCTTGAGTTTTCTTGAATGGTTTCGATGGATTTCATTGTTTTCGTTCGTTGAACTGCACTTCAATTCCGATATTGAAAAGAGTGAAAGAGCTATTGATCAGCTGTTCGTGGTAATGTAGGTGAACCAGCAGTAGGCAACGCTCGAACGGACTCCTGAAGTACCTCTTTTCTTCTTCCTTCCAACAAACTAAGTGAGTGGGTTATATCCGATTCAGTTGGCCCTTCTTTCAGTCTTCACATCTAAAAATTTTGCATTCTTGTTGCCCCGATCAAACGATACCAAGTAATAACTAAAAGATGTCAAGATAAAAAGGAGTAGACTTAGATTATTTTGCTTGTCAATCAAACTTGTAAACGGTTACTTACTTGCATGCTTATTCGTTTAGAATGTTCGTCATATGCATAAATACAAGTTAGAATATTTACTTCTTCTATAAATTGTGCCATTTGTAAAACACTCCTTGCCATAAAATAATTAATCAGGGAGACTATGCAAAATAAATCATACAATGCTACCTGTCTTCTGATTCTATTGCCTCAGTTACATAAATGGTTAAACTTATAATAAACGTCGTTCGATCACGGACAACTTGTCTACAAGGTCATAGTTCCTGCGGACGAATGCTGGGGCACTGACACCGATCCGATCCAGGCGAAACTTCAAGTGTAGTCATCATGTGCTGGACGGGATGGATTGCAGTGCATCCTGTGCTCTCGTTGCAAGCCATCCTCATCATTGACTAGGTCCTTCATGGCATAAGCCAGTGATCCCCTCGTATATTTAAACCTGTGCTTGTTAACTTGTGTCTTCGTGGCAGGGAAGGACATGGTAAGTATTGTGCAGGTGGTTCAGACGAAAAGGTAAATGTCACCAAATGGTGACAAGTATTTTATTGATTTCTATATCTATTATTTGCTATAAAATAAACTAAGGCAAGATAGAAAGACCACAAATAATATGCATGCTTCATCTAAACAACGTGTTGATTGGTATAGTTGGGTTAGCTTGCCTTCACCAGTATGTTTTGATGTACTGACCCTCGTTGAAACATGTTTCCCGCACTAAGGAGAACCGAGCGAGGAGCAGAAGCCAATCCCCCAATCTAGTCTAGCTGTAGGCACGCCTTGATTTGTGCCACCTTTTGAAGTATTTTAAAGACATGAGCTAGAACCCAAGCAAGAATGCAGCTCGGTGGAAAGGCTATCATTCCACCAGGAGGTTTATATTTTGAAGTTTAGTAGGGATGTAATGTACATGACTGCTATCTTATTTTGTGTCAACACTTTTGTAAAGCCCGTGTGTCAACCTTATGACTCAGTTCAGGAGTTTGTAATAGATGTTCATACTTCAAATAAAAAGAGAACTTTTCCATGCTTCAAATCTGTGTTTTAATTTATTTGCGTATTCTGAATATGTGCTCGCTATGCGAAAATAAAATACTTAGCCTTGTGCGGTGCGTAACCTAGGCACGTATGGCGGTCACGCCCGGAGGACGTGTCACGACCCACACCCGAAAAATCGGGCATGAGTCGCAGGTAAGTCCAGCCTACGCCGCAGAATCGGCGGTAGAACGCTGTAAAGGTCCGTTCTAGGTCAACCATCTATCTATATCTCACAAAAAATCGACAATGACCTCTCCAAAAGGAGGGCAACCACGCAATATATATATGAATAATCCTCTCCAAAAGGAGGGCAACCACGCAATATATATATGAACTCTCAATCACAAAATCTAGGGGAAGAATAAAAGCACGATATGATATGAACAAAGAAACAAAACCCAAGAGAGCAAGACAATATCCAAAAATATACAGTCCAAGGCCATAATAGTCTACAACAACTCACAGCAATAAAAGAATAAGTATAATCATCCAAAATAATAACTGGGAACAACCCAGGAAACCCACCTAGCTAACTAGGGCGCTAAAGGCGTCTCCTCAGCGCACTCCTCCTCAGTCTAGGGGTCACAACCCTCGTCAACACCCGGCCCGTAGAACGTCGGGCAATAATCCTCAGGATCCTCTGGAAAAAATATGCCCAGTCAGGACTGGAGCGAAGTACATAACTCTGAAAGCAACTCCAAATAAATGGCAAGGTGTATATGACGAGCAATAGAAAAGTATACAAGATGCACAGGAAATAAATATATGCTGGAGTAGAATAAGTAGCTGCAAGTAAACTGGAGAACAATACAAGTAGTGGAAAAGTAACTACAGGTGAGAAAACATGAATACTAGCTAAGTGCCTTGAGCACAAGTTCGTTATATGATCGGCTTAGGTTGCACATGAAAAATACTACGATAACTCCATTATGCGTGTGTTGCATAACCGACATACACATGAATACTGTTTGGCTTTGATCACATAACCAACTCCTACTCCCCTCCCCCACTAATACTCTTGGATCCAACCACAACACGCTACGTACATGATAATAGCTCACGCAGACGAAGGCGAGAGCACAAGAAGCACATGATAGCACATGAGAATCAATACCCGAAGCACATGATAAAATACACGTGATAGAGTACCCATTGAACACGGTAAGGGGAATAGCATCTCATGACATGATCCACTAGTACCAGCTCGTGTAACAATGTGTCAGAATCAAGTATCACAGTCCTAGAACATGTGATATAAACGCTATCATGAAATGGAAACTATCAGAGGTAGGTACTCGCCTGATGTCCTGAGTAACTGATGAGGATCGAGATCTGGACCGGTGTCACAAGAACCTATTACGAAAAGCAGAATTAAACAGGGTTCTAAGGATTTAAACTGATATAAAATAATTAAAAATAGGCTTCTAGGGTTATTCTAGGTCGAACGGGTCAAATCGGTAAAATTCGGGTCAAAAAGTCAACTCGAGTCCAAAAAGTCAACTCTAGGTCAAAACTAGGTCAAACATTGAATTTTACGGTCAACGAGGACAATTATGGTCAAAGCTAGGTCAAACTAGGGTGCCCCTAAAATTCTAGGCCAAACCGAGCTCATTAAGCTAGAAAATTCTCAAACTCGCCTCTTCGAGATACCGGGATACCCTCGGTATTCGATACCTCGCCCTAGGCCACGCACCCCGCCTAAATCCGCTAAAACCTATGATAGCACACGTAAATATATACAAATAAACATATAAAAATCCCTCCAATACTATTCCTAGGCTATTGCTTAAATACCCCGCTCGAAACTCAATACCTTGGATATCTCAAGGTATTGAGATACCACTCTCATACCCCTCTAACTAGCTATTAATTAGCTATTTAAGCTTATAAATATATACCTAGTTATTAATCTAGGCTAGAAAATAAATATCTATCATATATTATACATATCTAGGTATCTATATTCATATATATATATAGATATCCACACACATATACATATACCCATATACCTCAAACACAAATATATATATATATATATATATATATATATATATATATATATATATATAACTATCTACCTAGCTATAGGTATATCTATATCTATGCATATAGATATAGATATCTACTATCCATCTACCTATCTATCTATCCATATATATTTCTATCTATCTATGTATCTAATTAACTATCTATCTATCTATCTATCTATCTATCTATCTATCTATCTATCTATCTATCTATCAACTTATCTATTTACCTAGTTATCTATCTATCTAACAATCTATATATCTATCTATCTAACTAACTATATATATATATATATATATATATATATATATATATATATATATATATATATATATATATATATATATATCACTCTCTCTCTCCCTCACTACTACTCTTCTAGCCAACGCGGCGCGCAAACGAAGCTGCTAGGGCCTGCTGCTGCCTGTGCTTGGCTGTGCTGCTGAAGAGCTGTTGCTGCTGCTTGCTGTTAAAATGCTGTTGGTGCTGGTGCTTATTGCTACTGTGCTGCTGCTGCAGTGCAGCAGCAGCTGCTGCTGCTGCAGTGCAGCAGCAGCTGCTGCTGCTTGCTGCCTAGTGGCTGCTGCCCCCCTTCTTATAATCACACACACACACACACACACACACACACACATACCTATATACATATATATATATATATATATATATATATATATATATATATATATATATATATATATATATATATCACTATATATATATAAACATACATATATCTGTATACTAACACAGATACACACTTAAACACACACACTAACATATATATATCAACACACACCTACACACTCACAAACACTTATGCATAGATACACACACACACAAATAAATATATATACATATATATATATATATATATATATATATATATATATATATATATATATATATATATATATATATATATATATAAACACCTATTTATATATATATATATATACACACACACAGTTATATATATATACATATACACTCACTCAAATATATATATACACATACACATAAATATATATATACATATACACACACACACACACACTTATACATATACATATATAAACTAACACATAGACATATACATACACAAGCACATATATATAAATACACACATATATATATAAATATATATATACATATATATGGACACACATACAAAAATATATATATTTATATATATATATATATATATATATATATATATATATATATATATATATATATATATATATATATAGACACTAATATACCTACACAACACTACACACAACAATGCACACAACGCCCACCAACACGCGCCCAACGACCCCGGCACGCACAAACACCTATAAATATATAAAATATAACTCGAGAACTCTAGCACAGACTCCTCGATGCTACCCCAAAGTGCGCACAAGCCCGAAACTAGGAAACCAAGTCGAAATGGCCGTTCGATTATTTCGACGAACACGCGGTGTGCGGTTCGAAAAATCTCCTGAAATGCATACCAAACCAACTTGGAATCGGCCCAAAATTTACCCACGGGTTCTAAACGATGCCTAGATCCTAGAAAAAATACTACCGCGTCGATTCTAGGCCCGTGGCGGAAACGCGCATGTACTTAGAATCGACGACGACGAAAACCCTAAATTCGCCCAAAATGCCCGTTTCTCTGCGATACGTCTTTCCGTGTCCGAACGGAGACACACACTCACCCTCTAGACACCCGACAATGTCTACCTAGGTTCGTCTAACCTAGGGCATCACCCAAAATTGGGCCAAATTCAGATTCCACCCGAAATTGACACAAAACCTAGTGTCAAAGTCTCTAAACTCAACCAAACTAGTTCCAACTTTCTCCCATGGGTAGGCTTAGGGTCTAGGAAGGTTCTAAAATACTAATTACACTATATAAAAATAATTAGCAAGGGAAAAGTTAGGGTTTACGTCTTGGGAGTTGAAATCCCAAGGCCAAAGTCTCCGATCTACTAAAAATTACCTCCCTCAAGCTCCAAGCCACCAAATCTAGCCTCCACACTAAATCTAGGCTCCACCCACCTAGGTTAGAGAAAATACAAGGTTAGGGTTCACATAAAGAAGAAGGAATGGAAGAAAGAAGGAAGAAAAATGAAGGAGAACTTACTTGGAAGAAGGAAGGAAGAAGAAAGAAGAAGTGGAGAAGAAGAAGTGAAGAAGAAGAAGTGAAGAAGAAGAAGAAAATAAAGAAGAGGGGGTTGTGCTGCTGTGTTTGGTCAGGTGTGGGTAGGTAGGGGCCGGCCAAGCAATAATAAAGGGGGTTTACATGTAGAAAATTACCAAAATGCCCTCCCGTAACTCAGTTTTGGGTTTCAGGTTCCAAAAGCTCTCAAACTAACTCCAAATCTCTCCAATTAACCCACTAAAAATATAATAAATATTTTTAAGCCCCAAAATAATTCTCACAAGGGTGTTGGTCGGGTCGAACATGGGTCCACTAGGGTCTGACATGGGTCCAGGCTAGCCAAAACCCTAAAACAATCAATTAAAAATAATACAATCACTATTTAAATATAAATATAATTAATTAAATACAGTTCACAATTTACCAAATAAAAATAAAAAAATAACCCTATTTTCTAGAATTGGGTAGTGACAAGCCTACCCTCCTTAAAATAATTTCGTCCTCGAAATAAAAAAGACGAAACTAGGACAGGAATGCAAGGAAAGAACCATACCTTAGGGCTCGAAAAGACAAGGGTATCGCTCGCGCATTTCATCCTCCCTCTCCCAGGTTGACTCACCCGGAGAGTGATGCCTCCACGCGACGCGAACCAAGGGAATAGTCTGGTTCCTCAACATCTTCTCCCGCCGATCCAGAATCTCCACCGGCTGCTCTGGATAGCTAAGAGTAGGGCCCACCACGATCTTTGAGTGATCCAATATGTGACTGGGATCCGCCATGTTCTGTCTCAACTGTGACACTTGGAACACATCATGAACTCCCTCCAGCGTAGGCGGCAACTCTAGCCTATACACCACGACGCCAACCCTTTCAAGGATACGGAAGGGTCCGACGAAACGTGGGCTAAGCTTCCCGCCTCTACCGAAGCGAATAGTGCCCCGCGTCGGAGAAATCCTTAGGAACACCAGATCTCCAACCTAGCATAAACAAGGTCTCTGCACAGTCTAAAACAAGCAATCATAAGCAAACACAAGAACAAAATCTAGATTCTAAGCTATACCTCAAACTCCAAAGGTCTCCGTTGGCTATCGGCACAATGCCGCTGCCTGTCCTGCGCCACCCGAAGTCTATCTCTAATAAGCTTGACCTTCTCTGCTGCATCAACCACCATCTCTGGGCCAAGCAAAGCTCTCTCGCCTACATCATCCCATGATAACGGAGTGTGACACCTCCGTCCATACAACGCCTTAAAAGGTGATATCTCGATACTGGCTTGGTAGTTGTTGTTGTAAGCAAACTCTACCAAGTGCAAGTGATCCTCCCAAGAGCCTCTGAAATCCAAAACACAAGTGCGAAGCATGTCCTCAAGTGTTTGGATGGTCCTTTCTGACTGACCATCTGTTTGTGGGTGATACGCACTACTAAACTTGAGCTAGGTGCACAAGCTAGCCTGCAGACTCCTCCAGAAATGCAAAGTAAAGCGACTGTCCCGGTCTGATACTATGCTCACAGGAACTCCATGCAGTCTGACTATCTAGCGCACATACATCTCTGCGAGTCTCTTTGTAGATGTACCCACTTTGAATGGTAGAAAGTGGGCCAATTTGGTCAACCTGTCCATGATGACCCAAATCGCATCCTTCCCGCCTGGAGAACGGGGAAGTCCAGAAACAAAATCCATGGTCACATGCTCCCATTTCCACTCCAGAATGGGTAAAGGCTGGAGCAAACCTCCTGGCCTCTGCCTCTCCGTATTCACCTGCTGGCACACCAAGCATCAGGATACGAAGCGTGCCATCTCCCGCTTCATCCCATACCACCATATATGCTCTCTCAGATCTCTATACATCTTGTTGGCACCTAGATGCATAGAGTACTGGGATCGATGCGCCTCCTGAAGAACCTTCTCGCGCAATGACCCACTCGGCACACATAACCTGGTATCGTACCGCAATGAACCATCATCAACAATGGTAAAGTCGTCTGATAATCCCATCTGAACCTGCGCCCTGATGCTCCTCAGGGACTCATCCTCAAACTGTGTATCCCTGATCTGGTCTACCAACTCTGACTGAATCTGCAGTCCCCACATCTGCATCTTATCTCCAGGCACTATCACCTCATTGCCCAAGCTCTCTAGATCTACCAGAAGATAATGATCTGTAGTCAGGCACATAGCTACCGGATACCTGCTCAACGCATCCACAACTACGTTCGCCTTCCCTGGATGGTACTGCAACAATATGTCGAAGTCTTTCATCAACTCCAACCATCTCCTCTGCCTCATGTTCAGCTCTTTTTGGGTAAACACATACTTCAAGCTCTTGTGGTCTGTGAAGATCTCTACACGCTCTCCGTATAAATAGTATTTCCATAACTTCAGAGCAAAGATGACCGCTGCCAACTCCAAATCGTGGGTAGGGTAGTTCTTCTCATGAAGACATAATTGCCTGGAAGCATAGGCAATCACCTTCTCATTCTGCTGCAATACACAACCCAGTCCCTTCCCCGATGCATCACTATAGATAGTGAATCCTCCAGAACCTGATGGCAATGTCAACACTGGAGCTGTCGTCAACCTCCTCTTCAGCTCATCAAAGGCGACCTGGCACTCCTCTGACCAAACAAACTCCACGTCCTTCCGAGTCAGCCTGGACAACGGCTCTGCAATCTGGGAAAAATCCTGAATAAATCTTCTGTAGTAACCTGCCAGTCCCAGGAAACTCCTGACCTCGGCTACTGAACTCGGAGCACTCCATGCCTCAATTGCCATGATCTTTCTCGGATCCACCGAGATACCCTCTCCAGTCACCACATGACCAAGGAATTCAACCTTGTCAAAGAAGAACTCATACTTCGAAAGCTTTCCATAAAGCTTCTCCTTCCTGAGAGTCTCCAACACTATCCTCAGATGCTCCTCGTGCTCCTCTGGGGTCTTCGAATACACCAAGATATCATCTATAAACACCACCACAAACCTGTCTAGATGCTGATGGAACACCTTGTTCATTAGATTCATGAACACTGCCAGGGCATTAGTCAACCCAAACGGCATCACCATGAACTCATACTTTCCATATCTGGTCCGAAAAGCCGTCTTCGGAATATCCTCCTTCCTGACCTTCACCTGGTGGTAGCCTGTCCTCAAATCAATCCTGGAAAACACCCTCGCTCCGCTCAACTGGTCAAAAAGATCATTAATACATGACAGCGGATACTTGTTCTTGATTGTGAGGTTGTTCAGAGCCCTGTAGTCGATACACATCCGTATCGACCCATCCTTCTTTGGCACAAAAAGTACCGGAGCACCCCACGGAGAAGAACTAGATCTTATAAATCCCTTGTCCTGAAGCTCATCCACCTGCTTCTTCAACTCTATCAGCTTACTATTGCTGACTCTATAGACGTGCTGGGATATCAACTCCGTGCCTGGCACCAAGTCTATAGAGAACTCCACATCTCTGTCCGAAGGTAACCCTGGCAACTCCTCTGGAAAGACATCCATGTATTCCTCTATCAGTGGATGTAGCAACCTCGGCTCTACCACCAGGGCTCCGCAGAAGACTCCCTCGCTCTGCTCCGCTGCTCCTCTGGCAAACTGAAACTCTGGCTCACCCGGTGGACTAAATAAAACTCTGCCTCCACGACAATCTATACTAGTACAATGCATACTCAACCAATCTATCCCGAGTACAATATCGTAGCTCAGAAGTGGCATTACGAGTAGGCACACACTCAACTCCCAGCCTCCCAAGGTAACTCTTCGGTCTCTGCAAACATCACTGACTAGGATGATACCACCCCCGGTCGTGATCTTGCAGAGTCTAGCTAAAGGTTCAGCAACAAGATGGTGTCTAACAGCAAAAGATACAGACACAAAGCTATGGGAAGCCCCAGAATCATATAAAGCAAGTACTGGAATGGAATCAAGAAGAACACAGATCAAAAGAAGTCAATACAGTGCAAGAAACGATATCATCAAAGAAGGACAGTAATATTGCAAAAAAAAATAATTTCAGGAAAATTAAGATAGCACGAGAAAGCTGGAAGGGTCCTAGTTGTGATTGAGCACACTCTCTCTCAGCCTATATCATATATCCTATTGCAGGTAAACCTAAAAACTAGACCTGCATGGGCCGCCACCAAAAATGTGTCACGATCCGTACCCAAAAAATCGGGCATGAGTCATGGGTACGTCCAGCCTATGCCGCAGAATCGGCGGTAGAACGCTGTAAAGGTCCGTTCTAGGTCAACCATCTATCTATATCTCACAAAAAAATTACAATAACCTCTCCAAAAGGAGGGCAACCACACAATATATATATGAATAATCCTCTCCAAAAGGAGGGCAACCACGCAATATATATATGAACTCTCAATCATAAAATCTAGGGGAAGAATAAAAGCACGATATGATATGAACAATAAAACAGAACCCAAGAGAGCAAGACAATATCCAAAAATATACAGTCCAAGGCCATAATAGTTTACAATAACTCACAGCAACAAAAGAATAAGTACAATCATCCAAAATAACAACTGAGAACAACCCAGGAAACCCACCTTGATAACTAGGGCGCTAAAGGCGTCTCCTCGATGCACTCCTCCTCAGTCTCGGGGTCACAACCCTCGTCAACACCCGGCCCGTAGAACGTCGGGCAATAATCCTTAGGATCCTCTGGAAAAATATGCCCAGTCAGGACTGGAGCGAAGTACATAACTCTGAAAGCAACTCCAAATACATGGTAAGGTATATATGATGAGCAATAAAAAAGTATACAAGATGCACAGGAAATAAATATATGCTGGAGCAGAATAAGTAGCTGCAAGTAAACTGGAGAACAATACAAGTAGTAGAAAAGTAACTGCAGGTGAGAAAACATGAATACTAGCTAAGTGCCTTGAGCATAAGTTCGTTATATGATCGGCTTAGGTTGCACATGAAAAACACTACGATAACTTCGTTATGCGTGAGTTGCATAACCGACATACACATGAATACTGTTTGGCTTTGATCACATAACCAACTCCTACTCCCCTCCCCCACTAATACTCTTGGATCCAACCACAACACGCTACGTACATGATAATAGCTCGTGCACATGAAGGCGAGAGCATAAGAAGCACATGATAGCACATGAGAATCAATACCCGAAGCACATGATGAAATACACGTGATAGAGTACCCGCTGAACACGGTAAGGGAGATAGCATCTCATGACGGGATCCACTAGTACCAGCTCGTATAACAATATGTCAGAATCAAGTATCATAGTCCTAGAACAGGTGATATAAACGCTATCATGAAATAGAAACTATCAGAGGTAGGTACTCGCCTGATGTCGAGTAACTGATGAGGATCGAGATCCGGACCGGTGTCGCAAGAACCTATTGCGAAAAGCAGAATTAAACAGGGTTCTAAGGATTTAAGCTGATATAAAATAATTAAAAATAGGCTTCTAGGGTTATTCAAGGTCAAACGGGTCAAACCGGTAAAATTCGGGTCAAAAAGTCAACCCGGGGTGCAAAAAGTCAACTCTAGGTCAAAACTAGGTTAAACGTTGACTTTTACGGTCAACGAGGATAATTATGGTCAAAGCTAGGTCAAACTAGGGTGCTCCTGAAATTCTAGGTCAAACCGAGCTCATTAAGCAAGAAAACTCTCAAACTCGCCTCTTCGAGATACCGGGATACCCTCGGTATCCGATACCTCGCCCTAGGCCACGCACCCAGCCTAAACCCGCTATAACCTATACTAGCACGCGTAAATATATACACATAAACATATAAAAATTACTCCAATACTATTCCTAGGCTATTGCTCAAATACCCCGCTCGAAACTCAATACCTTGGATATCTCAAGGTATTGAGATACCGCTCTCATACCCCTCTAACTAGCTATTAGTTAGCTATTTAAGCTTATAAATATATACCTAGTTATTAATCTAGGCTAGAAAATATATATCTATCATATATTATACATATCTAAGTATCTATATTCATATATATATAGATATCCACACACATATACATATAGTCATATACCTCAAACACATATATATATATATATATATATATATATATATATATATATATAACTATCTACCTAGCTATAGGTATATATATATCTATGCATATAGATATAGATATCTACTATCCATCTACCTATCTATCTATCCATAGATATTTCTATCTATCTATCTATGTATCTAATTAACTATCTATCTATCTATCTATCAACTTATCTATTTACCTAGTTATCTATCTATCTAACAATCTATATATCTATCTAACTATAGATATATATATATATATATATATATATATATATATATATATATATATATATATATATCTATATATATATTATCACTCTCTTTCTCCCTCACTAGTACTCTTCTAGCCAACGCGGCGCACAAACGAAGCTACTAGGGCCTGCTGCTGCTGCTGTAGCACCCCATTCTCCCGGTGCGGAGAGCGCGGCTAAGAAACACAAGACGGTATCGTTCGATCGGGATAGATTGAATTAAGAACTCGTCCTCGTTATGGATTTGTTTCTTCGGAATCGATTCCCATATTCAGTGGACTGCGCCCCAAGGATCGGCTTAGCGGCAGAGTCAGGAGGGACCTCTCCGCTGCTATCTTTTATTGCCTCAGTTTTCGATGTCGCTTGTTGCTTTCGTGCTTTGAGTTGGTTTTGGGATTTGCTTGTTTTCCTTGAACGGTTTCGATGGTTTTCATTGTTTTCGTTCATTGACTTGCACTTCTATTCCGAGATTGGAAAGAGAGGAAGAAGTATTAATCGAGCTGTTCGTGTGCAGGTGAACGAGCAGTAGGCGGCTTGCGAGCGGAGTCGTGAAGCGCCTCTTTCCTTCTTCTTTCCAAAATCTAAGTGAGTAGCTACCAACCCGATTAGCTAGCCCTGCTTCCAAGCTTCACAGCTAATAATCTGCATTCTTCTTTGACCTGATCAAACGATACCAAGTAATAATAAAAGAAACCAAGATAAAAGAGAATAGACTTGGTTATATGCTTGTCAATAAACTGCACGAACGGATACTTAATGGCATGCTTGTTCGCTTGAGAATAAATCACGAATTATTGCTTATCTTGTACAATTGCTTGTCTTGTACTCTTGTTGCCTCAACTGCAATAACTTGTTACTTGTATATTGTTCGATCATGGACAACTTGTGCACAGGGTAACGTCTCGCGGACGATGCTGGGGCACTGGCATCGATCCGGTCCGGGCGAGACATATTGTTCTAGTCTCTTGTTCGGCGGAAATGGCTTGCAGCACCTCTTATATTTTCGTTGCAAACCATTCTCGTCAAAGACTATCGTCCGTTATGGCACCAAGCCAGTGATCATCGTGTATATTTAAACCTGTTGCATACTAACTTGTGTCTTCGTGGCAGGGAAGGCAAGGTAAGTATTGTGCAGGTAAATCAGACGGTCAGGTAAAATCCACCGAACGGTGGCACGTTCATTTCAGTAAATTCTATATATTGCCTACTTGTAAATGAACTAAGGCAAGATAGAAATCCACAAATATGCTTGCTCCATTAAAACAATGTGTTGATTGGTATAGTCAGGCTAGCTCGCCTTCACCAGCATGTTTCGATATGCTGACCCTCGTTGAAACAGGTTCTCCGTACCAAGGCGAACCGAGCGAGGAGCCAAAGTCGTCTACCCGATCCAGTCCAAGCTGTTGGCGCATCTTCACCGCGCCTCGAAGCCTTTTGAAGTCCGAAGCTGCAACTCTTCATACACAAATACAGCTCCGTGGCAAAGCGATCCTCCAGCCTGGAGGTCTTTATCGTTTTGAGTTTATAAAAGGATATAATGTACAGGACTGCTATCTCATTTTGAGTCAACTCTTTTGTAAGCCGTTCGGCATATTAGCTGACTCGTTCAGGAGTTTGTAATAGATGTTCATTATCAATAAAGTGAACTTTTCTATGTTTCAAATCTGTGTTTCAATTTATCTGCGTACTCTGAATATGTGCTTGCTATGCAAATCATTAAAGCCTTGTGGGGCGCAACCCCAGGCCCGCACGGCGGTCGTGACTCGGGGGACGCCTCGGGACGTGACATAGTGGTATCAGAGCACAGATTCAAAGTTCCTTAGACTTCGTGCTGGAAAAGTTCCTTTAACGATCAAAATTCCTGTGCGAACTCTTGAACTCGCTAGGCCAAAATGAGATACGTTCATGCAATAAGTCCATAATACATTATGATCCTAATGTAATTTACCTTCTTTTGAAGGAATAACTCCAGCGCAATCTGCAGCGCAAACTCCGGACGAAATGCAAGGCCAAGAAAGTAGTTCGGATACTTCAAGAAGTTTACGGAGTCAGCGAGCCACGCCAAGCATCGATCCCGTTTAGCAAATATTACGGATGTTGGGGAAAAACCAACAAAGGGACGAGGCTCGCCATGAACGGGCCGAGAAGCGGACGGAAGAGAGTCGGCTCAAGTTTCAAGACAATATAGAAGCACGATTCTCAGTCCAACAGAAGCAGGTAGATACTCTGCAGCAGATCGTTCAGACTTTGGCTGCCAACCATTCCGCCGCAACAGCAATAACTCCGGTGGAACAGCCCGTGCTTGAAGTAGAGACACCGCAAATTCCAAGAGCGAGGGACGTGACTGCCTTCAACTTTGGCCACTTCAAGAAAGTCTGCAACACCCCATTCAACGGGACTGAGGACCCAGTCGTAGCTCTAGATTGGTTGGCCGAACTTGAAGATCACTTCGCTCTGCTAGAGGTCCCCGAAGAGAAGCGCGTCGCCTGCGCGCAACTACAGCTCCGGCTCAACGTACACGATTGGTGGAACGTGCATCGACGATCTCTCCAATTTGATCACGGAGAGGAGGTGATCTCGTGGACGACCTTTCGTGCCGCGTTCGAAGAGGAGTTTGTACCCCCTCCAGTACAACGTCAAATGGAAAACGAGTTCGTGCAGCTGCGGCAAGGCAGTATGACAGTTAAGGAGTACTCCGCCGAATTCAACCGACTCTCCAAATTCGCTAGGGCCTATTTACCTGATGCAGCGAGTCAAGCTAGAAGGTTTAAAGGTGGACTACGCCCTACCATCCATTTGCACGTAGCCGTTCCTCAGTATCGTACGATGCGTGAAGTCATGAATCACGCCCTATCGCTCGAACCACACTATCCTCACGTTCCTACCGGCGCTGTGCATACATCCAGTCACAAACGCCAAAGCGACGAGAGAGGAAACAATGCTGCAAAGCGTCAAAACGACGGTGGTTCACACAAAGGGAACACAATGCCCTACTGTAAATTCTGTAAAAAGTCAGGGCATGCAATCGACAAATGTCGTATGAAACTTGGATTATGCCTAGCCTGTGGTGAATCAAACCATTCTGTTCGTGATTGTTCCTTGAGTTATGATCGCCGTCCCCGACCGAATAATCCTTAACGGTAAGTCCTATCCTAAGTTTCGGGACGAAACTTCCAATTAGTTGGGTAGGATGTAGCACCCCGTTCTCCCGGTACGGAGAGCGCGGCTAAGAAACACAAGACGGTATCGTTCGATCGGGATAGATTGAATTAAGAACTCGTCCTCGTTATGGATTTGTTTCTTCGGAATCGATTCTCATATTCAGTGGACTGTGCCCCAAGGATCGGCTTAGCGGCAGAGTCAGGAGGGACCTCTCCGCTGCTATCTTTTATTGCCTCAGTTTTCGATGTCGCTTGTTGCTTTCGTGCTTTGAGTTGGTTTTGGGATTTGCTTGTTTTCCTTGAACGGTTTCGATGGTTTTTATTGTTTTCGTTCATTGACTTGTACTTCTATTCCGAGATTGGAAAGAGAGGAAGAAGTATTAATCGAGCTGTTCGTGTGCAGGTGAACGAGCAGTAGGCGGCTTGCGAGCAGAGTCGTGAAGTGCCTCTTTCCTTCTTCTTTCCAAAATCTAAGTGAGTGGCTACCAACCCGATTAGCTAGCCCTGCTTCCAAGCTTCACAGCTAATAATCTGCATTCTTCTTTGACCCGATCAAACGATACCAAGTAATAATAAAAGAAACCAAGATAAAAGAGAATAGACTTGGTTATATGCTTGTCAATAAACTGCACGAATGGATACTTAATGGCATGCTTGTTCGCTTGAGAATAAATCACGAATTATTGCTTGTCTTGTACAATTACTTGTCTTGTACTCTTGTTGCCTCAACTGCAATAACTTGTTACTTGTATATTGTTCGATCATAGACAACTTGTGCATAGGGTAACGTCTCGCGGACGATGCTGGGGCACTGGCATCGAACCGGTTCGAGTGAGACATATTGTTCTAGTCTCTTGTTCGGCGGAAATGGCTTGCAGCACCTCTTGTATTTTCGTTGCAAACCATTCTCGTCAAAGACTATCGTCCGTTATGGCACCAAGCCAGTGATCATCGTGTATATTTAAACCTGTTGCATACTAACTTGTGTCTTCGTGGCAGGGAAGGCAAGGTAAGTATTGTGCAGGTAAATCAGACGGTCAGGTAAAATCCACCGAACGGTGGCACGTTCATTTCAGTAAATTCTATATACTGCCTACTTGTAAATAAACTAAGACAAGATAGAAATCCACAAATATGCTTGCTCCATTAAAACAACGTGTTGATTGGTATAGTCAGGCTAGCTCGCCTTCACCAGCATGTTTCGATATGCTGACCCTCGTTGAAACAGGTTCTCCGTACCAAGGCGAACCGAGCGAGGAGCCGAAGTCGTCTATCCGATCCAGTCCAAGCTGTTGGCGCATCTTCACCGCGCCTCGAAGCCTTTTGAAGTCCGAAGCTGCAACTCTTCATACACAAATGCAGCTCCGTGGCAAAGCGATCCTCCAGCCTGGAGGTCTTTATCGTTTTGAGTTTATAAAAGGATGTAATGTACAGGACTGCTATCTCATTTTGAGTCAACCCTTTTGTAAGCCGTTCGGCATATTAGCTGACTCGTTCAGGAGTTTGTAATAGATGTTCATTATCAATAAAGAGAACTTTTCTATGTTTTAAATCTGTGTTTCAATTTATCTGCGTACTCTGAATATGTGCTTGCTATGCAAATTATTAAAGCCTTGTGCGGGCGCAACCCCAGGCCCGCACGGCGGTCGCGACTCGGGGGACGCCTCGGGGCGTGACAGCTGCTGCCTGTGCTTGGCTGTGCTGCTGAAGAGCTGCTGCTGCTTGCTGTTAAAATGCTGCTGCTGGTGCTTATTACTGCGGTCCTGCTGCTGCAGTGCAGCAGCAGCTGCTGCTGCTTGCTGCCTAGTGGCTGCTGCCCCCCTTCTCACAATCACACACCCACCCACACACACACACACACACACACACACACACCCACACCTATATTCATATATATATATATATCACTATATATATATATATATATATTTATATATATATATATAAACATACATATATCTATATACTAACACACATACACACTTAAACACACACACTAACATATATATATCAACACACACCTACACACTCACAAACACTTATGCATAGATACACACACACAAAAATAAATATATATACACACATATATATATATATATATATATATATATATATATATATATATAAACACCTATTTATATATATATACACACACACACAGTTATATATATATACATATACACTCACTCAAATATATATATACACATACACATAAATATATATATATACATATACACACACACGCACACTTATACATATACATATATACACTAACACATAGACATATACATACACAAGCACATATATATAAATACACACATATATATAAATATATATATACATATATATAGACACACATACAAATATATATATATAGACACTTATACACCTACACAATAATGCACACAACGCCCACCAACACGCGCCCAACGACCCCGACACGCACAAACACCTATAAATATATAAAATATAACCTGAGAACTCTAGCACACACTCCCCGATGCTAACCCAATGCGCGCACAAGCCCGAAACTAGGAAACCAAGTCGAAATGGCTGTTCGGTCATTTCGACGAACACGCGGTGTGCGGTTCGAAAAACCTCCTGAAACGCACACCAAACAAACTCGAAATCGGCCCAAAATTTACCCACGGGTTCTAAACGATGCCTAGATCCTAGAAAAAATGCTACCCCGTTGATTCTAGCTCATGGCGGAAACACGCACGCACTTAGAATCGGCGACGACGAAAACCCCAAATTTGCCCGAAACGTCCATTTCTCTGCGACATGACTTCCCGTGTCCGAACGGAGACACGCACTCACCCTCTAGACACCTGACAATGTCTACCTAGGTCCGTCTAACCTAGGGCATCACCCAAAATTGGGCCAAATTCGGATTCCACCCGAAATTGACACAAAACCTAGTGTCAAAGTCTCTAAACTCAACCAAACTAGTTCCAACTTCTTCCCACGGGTAGGCTTAGGGTCTATAAAGGTTCTAAAATACTAATTACACTACATAAAAGTAATTAGCAAAGAAAAAGTTAGGGTTTACCTCTTGAAAGTTGAAATCCCAAGGCCAAAGTCTCCGATCTACTAGAAATCACCTACCTCAAGCTCCAAGCCACCAAATCTAGCCTCCACACTAAATCTAGGTTCCACCCACCTAGGTTAGAGAAAATGTAAGGTTAGGGTTCACATAAAGAAGAAGGAATGGAAGAAAGAAGGAAAAAAAATGAAGGAGAACTTACTTAGAAGAAGGAAGGAAGAAGAAAGAAGAAGTGGAGAAGAAGAAGAAGTGAAGAAGAAGAAGAAAATGAAGAAGAGGGGGCTGTGCTGCTGTGTTTGGTCGGGTGTGGGTAGGTAGGGGCCGGCCAAGCAATAATAAACGGGGTTTACATGTAGGAAATTACCAAAATGCCCTCCCTTAACTCGATTTTGGATTTCGGGTTCCAAATGCACTCAAACTAACTCCAAATCTCTCCAACTAACCCACTAAAAATATAATAAATATTTCTAAGCCCCAAAATAATCCTCACAAGGGTGTTGGTCGGGTCGGACATGGGTCCACTAGGGTCTGACATGGGTCCAGGCTAGCCAAAACCCTAAAACAATCAATTAAAAATAATACAATCACTATTTAAATATAAATATAATTAATTAAATACAATTCACAATTTACCAAATAAAATAAAAACCCTATTTTTTAGAATTGGGTAGTGACAGGACGACTATCGATTCCACGGAATTGGGGCGTGACAGCATGCCTAAGTTGTGCATGCACAAGACCAGGGCTTGAATAAGGACAAAATAAGCTATTCAGAGTAAGAAGCAATGACATAACATTGTAGAAAAGTAAAGAATACAATGGCATACGAAAATAAGCTCTTTATTAATATTCAAGAAGTGTTACAAGTGGTGCTTGGCCGAGATTATAATTCGCTTGTCACGACCCTAACCCGATGTAGGGGCACGAGTAGTGAACAATGCTCAGCCTACGCCGCAACATCGAAGGTAGAATATTGTTTGGGTAAACAATCTATCTAGCAATCAAGATATAATAATGAAATATGGATACTCAATCACAGATCTTTAAGATAAAACAATCGCACGAATAAGATGAAAGAACAGAAGTCACAATACAGCTCATAAGACAAATAATATCCAATGAGTCATATCAAAAAAATACTAATAACAATGCGGGAGATAAATCCAGTACAAAATATCTATCTACTGCGCTACGAGTCCTGGGTCGTCTGTCTCAATCGGGATGAGACCCTTCTGAGAAAAGGTCTCTGGCTCTAAGCCAACTACGTCCTAAGGGCCGTAGTGAGTGGGGTACCACTCCTCAGTGTCATCTGGAAAAAATATATCCAGTCAAAAAATGAGCAAAGTATATCTCTAATAACAGTTCTAATAAATGATATAAATATGTAACAGTAAATAAAGCGAATATACAAGATGCAATATAAAGGTACAAGAGAGATACAATATAGGAATACTGAAAATAAATACAAGAATGAACATCATAGAAATGAACAAGAAATACTACTACTAAGTGAGTGAGTACCAGCTTCAACATGTGATCGGCTTGGGAACTTGCACAAGGATAATGGCCTGGTTAATCATACGTGCGGTGTATGAATAATACTATTCAAGGAACAAGACATGCATAAGGAGGGTATGATCACATATCTACACTACATACTCCCCATCCCCGACTAGTATAGTGGATCCAATCATGGTACGTTATGACACGAGATTCTACTAGAAGGATGCTAATCTTCTCATGAATCAATATATGTATTTGTATAAGAAGAACAAGAAAATAAGGCTTGCACAAGATACATCGTAAATACTAAGGAATAACATCTCATGATGAGATCCGGATATACCAATCTGTGTAACCATCGTGTCAAGAAATCAAAGATATCTACACTAAATAAAAAAGATAGAGAGAATATCATGAATAAGAAACTATCACAGAATGTATGTAGTATCCCGCTCCGCGTCGGTACTATATATCAAGGTAAGTGGGAATAACTTCGTTCTCTGATTCTTGTACGCCTTAATAATAAATCTGAGTATTTTGAATGCTTGTTTGCTTAAAGAGAATGATAGAACTTGTCTTGCATGCTAAATAAGAAAACTCACCTAGCTTGTCTTTGAAACGAATATGTCTGCTTAACTAAGAATCCTGAAATGCTTGTCTAAGAGTATGTGTTTGCATGAACATGTTCCACTATCGCCTGTGCTTCAAGAGAACCATATCGTGTGCTTGAATGTGTTTAAAGATAAGGCGGCTTGCTATGCAACAAGATATATGGTCTGAATGGTTCATCTCGTCTGCATACTAGAATTTATTTGATAGTGTTTCATGCATTCGTATCGGTCAGACAATGGCTATTGGTGGAGAGATGAACTGCATATGTCACGGCTGCTATAGAGATAGTAGAAAGCAACCATGAGTCACAGCTGCCAATAGCATCAGATAAATGAGTTATTGGTTAGCTGGATCAACCGCTGCCGATCCTAAGATATTCGGGGACCGCACAGCATATAAGATAGTTCATTATGTTGGCTTGGATAGATGACCGCCCCTAGATATACGTTTATGTCTAGATGTGCATTTGTCTCAAGAGTCTTTGAGTATAGCTCACGAGATACACTGCGCACACCCTAAAACAGAACGAACGGCTTGTCTTGCTTGCTTGCTGTAAACCCTCTGATTTTTCAAGATTTTCAAAACTGGATTTTTTGAAATTTTCTGGGATTTTCGAGAATTTTTGCTAATTAAAAATAAGGTATTTTTGGCATTAAATAAATTAAATGTTTTTAAAGTATATTAAAATATTATAAAAATAATATTTTTGGGTGTAAAATAAAATAGTGGACTTAGGGTAATTTTTCTGGAATTTATTGGGCCCCGGACCTATTTTATATCACCTAAAAACTATTTTTATTATTTATTTTATTATTTAAAAACTAAACCTAAACCCTAGCCAAAGCCCAGGCCCAGCCCAACCAAACCCAGCCCGTTTGGCTAACGGGTCGGGTCCACCAGCACCCGAACCCGCCCGCTAACCCGGACCCGCTATCACCCCTCTCCGCCCCCTCCGCTCAGCTCCGCGCGGCACGCACCCCTCCGCCACGTCTCCGTCTTCGGCGCCGCCTCCCTCGGCCTCCCCGACCTCGCCCCTCCGCCTATATATAACCCCCCATTTCCCCTCAGCTCCGGCCAAATCCCCGTCGACTCTTCCCTCATCCGTCGTACCGCGCCGCCCCCGTAGCAGCCCGCTGCCCAGCCGTCGACCACCCCCTCCTGCAACAGCCCGGCGAGTCTTCCCCCTGTCTCCGGACACGCGGACACAGCAAACCCCAGCCAGGACTCGTCGACACAGGACACGAAGGACACACTCGAACACGCGTGAATCGGAGTTTTGAGCCCTGTTCAGGTACTCATAACTTTCTCCTCGAAACTCCGTTTTCGATTCCGTCAGTTGTATCGCGAACCCTGCGTAACCCTCTCGGTGCCCGTGCAACCCGCTCGGTGCATCGCGTCCTGTGGCGATCGCGAACCGCGATCCAAAAATAGGAAAAACAACGCCCTGATTCAGCCCTGAACTGAGTACGCCCCGCCAAACGGGACGACTTGGTCGCGTGCGGTCTTCACCGATACGTGCGCGCCGTCGATACGGAAGTACGAGATTTTGCAGAAGTTGATTCGGATGTGCATGCACACCGAAATCAACGCGTATCCGCGGACACCGTCCCGTATTTGTCAGTTCTAGAATGCATCCTAACTTTGTGTACACACGTCAGATCGAAACGAAAATTATGCCATCGGACTTATAGCGATACGCTGGTCCTGTGACCCAAGTTTGGTTCAATTCTGAGAACGTTGACAAAATTGTGTATCGTGGGCCCCATAGGCTCCACTTGACGGGCGATTTTGTGACCGGCTCATCGGAATCTAATTTTGGAAGTTCCATTGGGTTCATATCATTGTTCCTGACCTGTTGACACTAAGTTTGACAAATTTGGAGACCTTTGACCCTGACACATTTTTTGGTGCGAAGCGGGCCACATGTGGACCCCACTTTGACCTGAAATTGTCATTTTTGCCCTTGTCTCCAAATTGGACTCAAGGACAGGCATTTTTAGCTATTTGATATTTTTTGAATCTGATGGTAATGTTTGTTTCAGCATCCGAAGACGTTCCTGGAGATTTCACAAATACCAGAGCTACAGTTGGAGCCAGAACCACAGGCAAGTGTACCTCGCCAAAACTTGCAGTCTTTGTTACTTATTTCCTTAGCTTATATATATATATATATATATATATATATATTATAGTTCATGCTTGACCTAGGACCGTGTGACTTTACTTAACGTCCGATTCATAGTCGGGTGCCAACACCGTACGTGACGTTGTGTATTATCATCTAGACATGGATATCGTGACCCTTTACATTCTCATACTTGTCTTATCAAGTACATCATAACCCAGGACACTTGACACTATTCATGAGACAAAATCTTCCTGAGATATTCATGGTAATTCTGTATAGGATATAGGTTTTATGACATAGACATTATATTCATAGACATTATATGACTTGCTGCATTAGTATTGATCTTGCGTGTCATGGACATGAGACGTGTGATTACATTGGGTGGGGAGAGACACACAGGCTACAGGCTGATATATATATATATTTATTATGAGGCCTCAGACTCTATATCAGAGCTAGGCACTCTATTAGTGTTATATTTATTGTGAGGCCTCAGACTCCATATCAGAGCTAGGCACTCTATTAGTGATATTACTGCTTCCGGCTCCCCGACACAGAGCTTGTAGTGGCTCAGCCCGAGTACTTGTGATGCTCTCACTTGCATTTCACATAGATGGTTACATACTTACCCTATTTATTTCATTATCTGCTGCACTGCATTTATTCTGGCTTGTATTATCTGTACCTTGCTGTCCCCTGAGGATCTGGATCCGGATTATGTCCCCAGGTATAGCCGAAGAGATCCATCCAGAGATATACCGTACATGAGCACCTCCAGGAGCTGTACCAGAACTTGAGAACGAGATCGTGCCCGAAGACTTCTCCTGAGTATTGGCTTTACATAGTCAGTTATTTCTGTTTCTATTTTCAGTTACTTTATTTTCTGTCTATTGCATTGATGTATCAGACATACTCTCGAATTATTCCACGAGACACTTTATTGAGATTTGTTAGTTACTCTATTTGAATTATTCTGGCATTTGATCTGTGATTATCTGTTATAGATGAGATTAGTATAGACTGTGACCTGTATCATTGGTTCCATTTATTGTTAGACTACAGCTTAAGCATGCCCTGATGGATCCATTAAATTGGGTTGTCCATCGGTGCGTGCTGCTGGCCATTGCCACGTGTCCAGTCCCTCGATATTTTGGGACTGGGGCGTGACATGGTTTTTGTGGTGGCCCATGCAGGTCAACGACTAAGTTTTTCGGTTTCAACTTAGGGACCGAACATGCCTGCAATAAGAATAAGATAAGTTTTAGGATCTCATCCACTTGCTTGAAACGTTCTTGATATCTATATCGAATTCGAATTAATTCCTTGACTTGCATCCTGCCTTGATTCTTCTGTACGCTTCTTATAGTTTATTTTGGATGCAGGGCAATGGATTCACAAGCAGGCGACAAGACTCCCGCAGGAACACCATAAGCCACGGGTGTCACCTATGACGATGAAGTGACATCAGTCGGTGGAGTTCAATCAGCTCAACAGAGCCATCAGGCAGGTCAACCTACCTCAAGATTTTGGCGTGATGACATCCCACCTCCGCCGTAGTTCGTTCCACCAATGTCCGTATTCCCACAAGGACAGCCAATTGACGGGCAATAGATATTCTAAATGATCTACACGATGATGCAAGCCCAGCAACAAGTCCAACACGAGGCTCAGCATCACGAGGCTGACTTAGCAGCATAGTAACTGCACTGGAGCAGGCCAACCTACCAGCTCGACGGCCATCGACGGGCTCTATCACTGACTTTCGCCAACTGAAGCCCCGTACATTTTCAGGCAAAGAAGAGCCCACAGAAGTTCATGAATGGCTCACCAACATTCGGCATCAACTAGAAGCAGCTGAGCTTCCACAGGAACGTTGGATGACTGCTGTCAGAATGCAGTTGACGGACAATGCGCATCACTGGTGGCTATCCGAGGAGACACGGCTCGGACCAGACCGAGTCACTTGGGAAGAGTTCTCTAGACTCTTTCAGGAGATGTACATTTCAGCTATCGCTCGATCAGAACTTCGGGACAAGTTTAATCACCTCGCTCAGGATGCTAAGACGGTGGAAGAGTACAACGCTGAGTTCATTCGCCTAAGTCGCTTCGCCCCAACATTGATCCCGATAGAAGAAGAGAAGGCTGAGAAATTCTTTGACGGACTAAACATTGAGCTACAGAGACTGATCGGATCCGTTGTACCTACTTCTTACTCGGACGTCCTTGCTGCAGCCCGACGCATGGAGCGCATCGTCAGGAGAGAGGCCAACCTGAAGCGGCCTTCCACATCCGCACCAACCAGAGCAGCACAAGAGGAGTCTGCAAAGCGTCAACAGATAAATCCACCCCCGAGAGCAGCACCAGGAGTCTCATTCCTTCCTACTTGTTACTACTGTGGCAAGATAGGCCATATTGAAAGAGAATGCAGACGCAAGCTAGGAACATGCTTAATTTGCAGATCTAGACACCACTTAGCCAGAAATTGCACAGCATATCAAGGAGAAACACTGATGATGCATCAAGAAGCTTTACCAGTGCCGAGGCCAGCCTGTCCAGCAATGGGAGCACCGCAAACGGGAGTTGAAAGAGTCATACCACCAACTCCAGGAGGGTATCAGCCAATGCCACCTTTGATACCACAAGCATCACTCTTCCAGCAGGCTTAGCAGCAACAGAGGAATCGATTGCAAGCACGCGGACAAGCTTACGTGATGAATTTGGAGGACGCGCAGACTCTTAGAGTAGCTAATGCGCGTAAGTGATTCGTAGCTACCGTTTCTAGTATTGTAGTAGCTCGTGCCTATTGGTTCGTGACCTCAGCCCCAACCTAGTAATTTGAAACTTGTTAATAATAACCTAGTTTTCTTAAAATTGTAGTTTTATTGCTTTAACTAGATTTTCTTTACTCTGGAAAGTGCATAACTTTCATTCTTAGGGAAACGCTATTTTTCCTAAGTGTCTTGTGATGTGTTTCGAACAATGCTTGCGACCGTGTCATCTCTATTGACCGGTTGTTCTTTGATTGCGAGGACGCAATTCTCTTAAGGGGGCTAGATTGTAAACCCCCTAATTTTTTAAGATTTTCAAAACTGGATTTTTCAAAATTTTCTGGGATTTTTCGGGAATTTTTGCTAATTAAAAATAAGGTATTTTTGGCATTAAATAAATTAAATGTTTTTAAAGTATATTAAAATATTATAAAAATAATATTTTTGGGTGTAAAATAAAATACTGGACTTAGGGTAATTTTTTGGAATTTATTGGGCCCCGGACCTATTTTATATCACCTAAAAACTATTTTTATTATTTATTTTATTATTTAAAAACTAAACCTAAACCCTAGCCCAAGCCCAGGCCCAGCCCAACCAAACCCAGCCCGTTTGGCTAACGGGTCGGGTCCACCAGCACCCGAACCCGCCCGCTAACCCGGACCCGCTATCACCCCTCTCCCCCACGACCCGCACCCGCCCGCGTCCTCCGGCGCTCCACCCGCCCCGCTCAGCTCCACGCGGCCCGCACCCCTCGGCCACGTCTCCGCCTTCGGCGCCATCTCCCTCGGCCTCCCCGACCTCGCCCCTCCGCCTATATATAACCCCCTATTTCTCCTCAGCTCCAGCCAAATCCCCGCCGACTTTTCCCTCATCCGCCGCCCCCGCAGGAGCCCGTTGCCCAGCCGTCGACCACCCCCTCCTGCAACAGCCCGGCGAGTCTTCCCCCTATCTCCGGATACGCGGACACAGCAAACCCCAGCCAGGACTCGTCGACACAGGACACGAAGGACACGCTCGGACACGCGTGAATCGGGGTTTTGAGCCTTGTTCAGGTACTCATAACTTTCTCCTCGAAACTCTGTTTTTGATTCCGTCAGTTGCATCGCGAACCCTGCGTAACCCTCTCGGTGCCCGTGCAACCCGCTCGGTGCATCGCGTCCTGTGGCGATCGCGAACCGCCATACAAAAACAGGAAAAATAATGCCCTGATTTACCCCGGAACTGAGTACGCCCCGCCAAACGGGACGACTTGGTCGCGTGCGATCTTCACCGATACGTGCGCGCCATTGATACGGACGTACGAGATTTCTCAGAAGTTGATTCGGATGTGCGTGCACACCGAAATCAACGCGTATCCGCGAACACCATCCCATATCCGTCAGTTCTGGAATGCGTCCTAACTTTGTGTACACACGTCGGATCGAAATAAAACTTGTGCCATCGAACTCGTAGCGATACGCTGGTCCTGTGACCCAAGTTTGGTTCGATTTTGAGAACGTTGACAAAATTGTGTATCGTGGGCCCCATAGGCTCCACTTGACGGGCGATTTTGTGACCGGCTCATCGGAATCCAATTCTGAAAGTTCCATTGGGTTCGTATCATCGTTCCTGACCTGTTGACACTAAGTTTGGCGAATTTGGAGACCTTTGACCCTGACACATTTTTCGGTACGAAGCGGGCCACATGTGGACCCCACTTTGACCTGAAATTATTATTTTTGCCCCTGTCTCCAAATTGGACTCAAGGACAGGCGTTTCTAGCTATTTGATATTTTCTGAATCTGATGGTAATATTTGTTTCAGCATCCGAAGACGTTCCTGGAGATTTCACAAATACCAGAGCTATAGTTGGAGCCAGAACCACAGACAAGTGTACCTCGCCAAAACTTGCAGTCTTTGTTACTTATTTCCTTGGCTTATATATATATATTGTAGTTCATGCTTGACCTAGGATCGTGTGACTTTACTTAGCGTCCGATTCATAGTCGGGTGCCAACACCGTACGCGACGTTGTGTATTGTCATCTAGACATGGATATCGTGACCCTTTACATTCTCGTACTTATCTTATCAAGTACATCATAATCCAGGATACTTGACACTATTCATGAGACAAAATTTTCTTGAGATATTCATGGTGATTCTGTATAGGATACAGGTTTTATGACATAGATATTATATTCATAGACATTATATGACTTGCTGTATTAGTATTGATCTTGCGTGTCATGGACATGAGACGTGTGATTACATTGGGTGGGAAGAGACACACAGGCTATAGGCTGATATATATATATATATATTTATTGTGAGGCCTCAGACTCTATATCAGAGCTAGGCACTCTATTAGTGTTATATTTATTGTGAGGCCTCAGACTCTATATCAGAGTTAGGCACTCTATTAGTGATATTACTGCTACCGGCTCCCTGACACAGAGCTTGTAGTGGCTCAGCCTGAGTACTCGTGATGGTCTCACTTATATTTCACATAGATGGTTACATACTTACCCTATTTATTTTATTATCTGCTGTACTATATTTATTCTGGCTTGTATTATCTGTACCTTGCTGTCCCCTGAGGACCTGGATCCGGATTATGTCCCCAGGTATAGCCGAAGAGATCCATCGAGAGATATACCGTACAGGAGCACCTCCAGGAGCTGTACAAGAACTTGAGAACAAGATCGTGTCCGAAGACTTCTCCTGAGTATTGGCTTTACATAGTCAGTTATTTCTGTTTCTATTTTCAGTTCCTTTATTTTCTGTATATTGCATTGATGTATCAGACATACTCTCGGATTATTCCCCGAGACACTTTATTGAGATTTGTTAGTTACTCTATTTGCATTATTATGGCATTTGATCTGTGATTATCTATTATGGATGAGATTAGTATAGACTGTGACCTGTATCATTGGTTCCATTTATTGTTAGACTACAGCTTAAGCATGTCCTGATAGATCCATTAAATTGGGTTATCCATCGGTGCATGCTGCTGGCCATTGCCACGTGTCCAGTCCCTCGATATTTTGGGACTGGGGCGTGACACTTGCTTGCTTATATCCAATATGAAACTCTATTTTCAAAGATGTTTTATAAATAAAGTAATATGACTCTGCTATCAAACTGCATGAAATGAACATAGGTTGAACTAGAAAGATCACTAGTAATATAATATTTTATAACATGATTACTTAGTATTGGTTTTAGTGAACGCTTGCTTCTGTTCAGTTATTTTTCTCACCAGTACTTATAAAGTGCTGACCCACCAACAGTTTACTTGCTTGCAGGTATTGGATCGTCCTAGGGAGCGATAGGCATGCCCCATCCCCAAGACCCAGAAATTGTATTTCAATTGCCTCGAGCTGCTATCGTATAAAGAGGCATAATGTATGGAATGATGCCTTTGCTAAGAGAAACCCAAGTCCCTCGATTACCCTGAATACTCAGTTGGCTAAATCCATTACATTACAACAATCTCCCTCCGCTGCTTACTCGATTGATGCGATGATAGCCAAACAAACTTTAACGATATTGCCTTGTACGGGTGCAACCCCAGGCTCGCACGATATCACATCCCGGTATCAAATGGCCATACGTGTCCCACGGGAGCGCCGAGGCGGGGTGATTCACGTCCGGTGTGCCGAGGCGCGGTGATTCGCGTCTGGTCCCATCGGGGGGGGGGGGGAGAACGGTGGTCGAGAGGCCCTCGGGGCTAGGGCATGACATAATGGTATCAGAGAAGATTCGATTCTTGCCCAAATTTTGTTGCTATGACTCTGAGATATGCTCGATATGATATTGCAATAGAGCGTTCCATACAATAAGTCCATAAATATTCTTAAAGTGTAAAAGTTTTCTGGACTTGATTTACTTGATTGTTTCGATTGAGTACGGCAAAGGATGATAACTATTGTGCTCAGAATATCGAGAAGTTTATCCTTGACGTTTCGAGGACGAAACTTTTTTTTGGTGGGTAAGTATGTAGTGCCCTGCTCCGCGTCGGAACTATGTATCAAGGTGAGTGAGCAGAACTTCATTCTCTGATTCTTGCATGCCTTAATATTGAATCTGAGTATTTTGAATGCTTGTTTGCTTAAAGAGAATGATAGAACCTGCCTTGCATGCTAAATAAGAAAACTTACCTAGCTTATCTTTGAAACGAATATGTCTGCTTAACTAAGAATTCTGAAACACTTGTCTAAGAGTATGTGTTTGCATGAACATGTTCCACTATCGCCTATGCTTCAAGAGAACCATATCGTGTGCTTGAATGTGTTCAAAGATAAGGCGACTTGCCCCCCAACAAGATATATAGTCTGAATGGTTCGTCTCGTCTGCATACTAGAGTTTATTTGATAGTATTTTATTCATTTACATCGGTCGGACAATGGCTATTAGTAGAGAGCTGAACTGTATATGTCACGGTTGCTACAGAGATAATGGAAAGCAACCATGAGTCACAACTGCCAATAGCATCAGATAAATGAGTCATTGGTTAGCTGGATCAACCGCTGCCTATCCTGAGATACTCAGGGACCGCACTGCATATAAGATAGTTCATTGTGTTGGCTTGGATAGAGGACTACCCCTAGATATGCATTTGTGTCTAGATGTGCATTTGTCCCAAGAGTCTTTGAGTGTAGCTCACGAGACACGCTGCACACACCCTGAAATAGAATGAATGACTTGTCTTGCTTGCTTGCTTATATCCAATATGAAACTCTGTTTTCAAAAGATGTTTTATAAAGGAAGCAATATGACTCTGCTATCAAACTGCATGAAATGAACATAGGTAAAACTAGAAAGATCACTAGTAATGTAATATTTTATAACATGATTACTTAATGTTGGTTTTAGTGAATGCTTGCTTCTGTTCAGTTGTTTATTCTCACCAGTACTTATAAAAGTGCTGACCCACCAACAGTTTACTTGCTTGCAGGTACTGGATCATCCGAGGGAGCGATAGGCATGCCCCATCCCCAAGACCCAAAAATTATGTTTCGATTGCCTCGAGCTGCTATCGTATAAAGGGGCATAATGTATGGAATGATACCTTTGCTAAGAGAAACCCAAGTCCCTCGATTGCCCCGAATACTCAGTTGGCTAAATGTATTGCATTGCAATAATGTTCCTCCGCTGCTTACTCGATTGATGCGATGATAGCCAAATAAACTTAGCGATGTTACCTTGTGCGGGCGCAACTCCAGGCTCGTACGACATCACGTCCCGGTATCAAACAGCCATACGCGCCCCACGGGAGCGCTGAGGCGGGGTGATTCGCGTCCGGTGTGCCGAGACGCGGTGATTCGCGTTCGATCCCACCACGGGGGGGGGGGGAGGGGACGGTGGTCGGGAGGCCCTCGGGGCCGGGGCATGACAATATTCTTGCCTGAAATCCAGTAAACAACATCAAAGATGTCCGGTATGGGGCCTCAAAGACCTAAATTGGGAATATTACATCAATATAAGATTTTGGAATAAAAATAAGTTAAACTAGTCAACTTCTAGGTCATAAAGCCATTTCTAAGTCAAAATAGTCAAACTAGGTCAACTCTAGGTCAAAATAGTCAAACTTGGTCAAACTAGCTATTTTTAGGTTGTATAAGTCTATCTCTAGGATTTTGGGTCCATACACTATGTAACTAGGCCATACTAGCTACACTAGGATACTAGGAAACCAACAAGATACCGTATCATAAGATAAACAATTTATTAGATATGAAATATTATAATATATATATATACAAGACAAATTATATATCACTCCAAGCTAAACTAATGCTAAGTGGATACCTTGGCTTTGAACCAAAAGCGATATCACACCACTTACACTCCCATCTTGAAGTACAAACTCAATACCTTGAGTAAAATCCAATACCTTGACATTATCTTGATATCACAAGGTAATTGAATATCTAACATATAACTAACTACCCATATTTTTCACTATACACTAATATGTATATAAACTTATAACAATACTATACTAAACTATATACTAACATACCCCCTTCAGATATTCAATACCCGTACCCAAGATATCTCAACTTTTATTAACTCGGTGTATCTCAAGGTAATATAGAAATAATACTAATCAATGCTAATTAGTGCTTATCTATATATATATATATACTAATTTATTAACAATATATACATAACCTACTAGCTTATCAAAATAACTAACTAACTTATATATATATAAGTTAGTTAGTTATTTTGATAAGCAAACTTTTATATACATATGTATATATACTAACATATATATATATATATATATATATATATATATATATATATATATATATATATATATGTATATACATATATATATACATATATATATATGTATATATGTATATATATATGTATATACATATATATATATGTATATATATATGTATATACATATATATATATATATATACACACTAACTTACTAGCTTATCAAAATAAGCTAACTAGCTTATTGCAACAGCTGCTGCTTACCGCTGCTGCCGCTGTTGCTTTCTGCTTCTACTGCGGCTGTTGCTTATAGCTTCTGCTTCTGCTTCTGATATCGCTGCTTATTACTGCAGCTTCTGCTTCTGCTGCGGCTTGCTACTTCTGCTGCTGCTTGCTGCTTCTGCTGCAGCTTCTGCCTGCCGCTTCTGCTGTTGCTTCTCAGCTTCTGCTGCTGCTTTTCAGTGCTTATGGCCTGTTTATCACTGCTTATTCTCACTATTTTGCACTGCTTTCTTTATTATTTTTTTACTGTTTTCTTCTCCCCTCTAGCTCACATACATATTGTCACGACCCGCACCCGGAAAATTGGGCATGAGTCGTGGGTACGTCCAGCCTATGCCGCAGCATTGGCGGTAGAACGCTGTCTAGGTCAACTATCTCGATAACAATCTCACGCAATCAATATATATCCCTGTAAAGATCTCAACTCCAAACGGAGGACCAATATCATAATGATAATCAAGTACTCAATCACGAATCTAAGCACGATAAGATAACAAAGAAGACTAACAACTCCAAAGTCTAACCAACAACAACTACTACAACAACCACAACATCAATAATAATAATACATCATCCAAAATAATATACAATACAAGGTCTCAAACCAAAACCGGAGACAAATTCGGTACTAAAAGCTAATAAAAACAATAACAAGGTCCTAGTGATCACGGCTACCAACCTGGAAATTACCCCTAAACTAGAGGGTCCCTGTCTGGACCATCGACAGGCTCAGATCCATAAAACGTCGGACACCACTCCTCCAGATACTTTGAAAAATATGTCCAGTCAGGACTGGAGCAAGTACATCTCTAACAGCAGTTCCATTTAAATGATAAAAACTATAAAACAGTTATAGCAAGTAGCAAGAAAAGTAAAATAATGTATGGACAAGGAAATATACATATCACTGGTGCATAAAGGTAAAGATGCATGGATATCAGAGCAAGATAGTAATAACTGCAAGATACAGGAAATCTAAGCTAAGATCAAGTCCGTGTACATGAACGTGTAGTGAGTCCAGCATTAAATACATGTAGTAGGTTAAGTCCAGAAATATGTAAGTGAGACCAGCAAGAATGCAAGAGAGTCCAGACTATAAAGAATGAACTCGGTGTCTTTGAAATACTTGTTTCGACATATCAACGACTAGGGGTAAGTATGGCTCACGGTGCACTGGTTGCGCGGCTGCTATCATTCCAGATTAGACCAGAGGGAGTGATTCCTGATGATTCCAGATGGGAATGTTTACATGTCTACTCGAGTATTTCCCCGCCCCGACTAATACAAGTGGATCCAAGATCCGACACGTAAATCAAGATGAGTCCAACCAGAAACATGAATGATGCCTGTAGTGATGCCTGTAGGTGATGCCAGTAGTAATTCCAGAATAGAGGCCAGAAACATGAAATATACGTGTTGCAAGTAAATGAATCCAGAAATACCAGTCAGTGTCCCGTGTTGTGCCAGAATAATCAGATGATACTATACTAGAAGCTGAATCATAATAATCATCAGATAATGAAAACTATTAGAGAATGTACTCGCCTGACGTCCTAAGCAACTAGCGATCCAAACTGGTGTCACAAGGACCTATTGCGAAAAGCAAGGTTAAATAGGGTTTTAATGAGTTAAACAGATATAAAATAACTAAAAATAGGCTTCTAGGGTCGTTCTAGGTCAAACGGGTCAAACCGATGAAATCTGGGTCAAAAAGTCAACCTGGGGTCCAAAAAGTCAACTCTGGGTCAAATCTAGGTCAAAAGTTAACTTTGGTGGTCAACCGAGTCAACTACGGTCAAGCCTAGGTCAAACTAGGGTGCTCTTGAAATTCTAGGTCAAACCGAGCTCATTAAGCTAGAAAACTATCAAACTCGCCTCCTTGAGATACCGGGATACCTTCGGTATCCGATACCTCAACCTACGCTATATACCCCGCCTATACCCTCTAAAACCTATGCTAGCACGCGTAAATATATACACATAAGCATATAAAAATTACTCCAATACTATTCCTAGGCTAATACTCAAAAACCCCGCTCGAAACTCAATACCTTGAATATCTCAAGGTATTGAGATACCTCGGTATCTCAAGGTATTAAGATACCACTCTCAAACCCCTCTAACTAGCTATCTAGTAGCCATCTAAGTATGTAGATATATATATCTAGCTATAATCTAGGCTAAAATATAGATATCTAATACATATATGCCTATACCTAGGTATTTACATATATATCTCACATACACACACATACACATACATATATACCTTACCTTACCTATACATATATATATATCTATATCTAGATATCTAACTATCTATCTAGCTGTGGTGCCCCGTTCCCCCTATTCGGGGAGCGCGGCTAAGAAATACTAGACGGTATCGTTCGATCGGGATAGATTGAATCAAGAACTCATCCTCGTTATAGATTTGTCTCTTCGGAATCGATTCCCATATTCAGTGGACCGCGACCCCGGAATCGACTTAGCTGTAGAGTCATAGATGTGGTGCTCCGTTCCCCTTATTCGGGGAGCGCGGCTAAGAAATACTAGACGATATCGTTCGATCGGGATAGATTGAATCAAGAAGTCATCCTCGTTATGGATTTGTCTCTTCGGAATCGATTCCCATATTCAGTAGACTGCACCCCCGGGATCGACTTAGCGGCAGAGTCAGGAGGGACCTCTCCGCTGCATTCTTTTGTTGCCTAGTTTTCGCTGTCGCTTGTTGCTTTCGTGCCTTGAGTTGGTTTTCGGATTTTGCTTGGGTTTTCTTGAACGGTTTCGATGGATTTTCTTGCTTTCGTTCGTAGGACTGCACTTCAATTCCGATAACGGAAAGAGAGAAAGAAGTACTGATCAGGTGTTCGTGGCAATGCAGGTGATCCAGCAGTAGGCGTCGCTCGAACGGGCTCCTAAAGCACTTTTTCCTTCTTCCTTCTAACTACTAAAGTGAGTGGCTACCAACCCGATTAGCTAGCCCTTCTTACTAGTCTTCACATCTAAATCTTGTATTTCTGCTTGCCCCGATCAAACGATACCAAGTAAATAACTAAAAGATATCAAGATAATAAGGGAATGGACTTGGATCAACATGCTTGTCAATGAAACTTGTGAACGGTTACTTACTTACATGCTTGCTCGTTTGAATTGTTCATCATATGCATAAATACAAGTTAGAATACATATTTCTTCTTAAATTATGCTATGTATAGAACTCTTCTTGAATGCCATAAACTGAACAGGTAGGCTATGCAAAAGTAAGTCTTGCCCTGTACTCCCCTGCTCCTGATATGCCCTGATTTGCCTCGATTGCTAACTTAGTGTACTGCGTTGATCACGGACAACTTGTGCACAAGGTCTTAGTTCCTGCGGACGATCGCTGGGGCATCAGCACTGATCCGATCCGGACGGAACTCATGATAGTCGCCTGTTATAGGACGGAATGCCTTGGGACGTCCTGATCTATGCGTTGCACGGCACTCCGTACCGAGACTAGCCCGTCAATTATGGCAATGTGCCAGTGATCCCCTCGTATATTTAAACCTGTTGCTACTAACTTGTGTCTTCTTGGCAGGGAAGGCAAGGTAAGTATTATGCAGGTGGTTCAGACGGACAGGTAAATGTCACCGAACGGTGGCGGGTTATTTCAGTGATTCTATATCTATTTCTTGCTGTACAATGAACTAAGGAAAGATAGAAAACCACAATAAATATGCATGCTTCATTAAAACAACATGTTGATTGGTATAGTTGGGTTAGCTTGCCTTCACCAGTACGTTTCGATGTACTGACCCTCGTTGAAACAGGTTCCCCGCGCTAGGAGAACCAAGCGAGGAGCAGGAGACAAACCCCCAATCCAGTCCAGCTGTAGGCACGCCTCGACCGTGCCAACCTTTTGAAGCATTTTGAAGAAGAAGTATTTTGAAGATAGAAGCTAGCAGCCAAGCAATCATGCAGCTTCGTGGCAAAGCAGTCGTTCCGACCCAAGGTCTTATATTTTGAGTTGTAGTAAAGGATGTAATGTACAGGACTGCTATCTTATTTTGTGTCAACACTTTTGTAAGCCCATAGAGGCAATCCTTATGACTCAGTTCAAGGAGTTTGTAACAGATGTTCATATTATCAATAAAAAGAGAACTTTTCCATGCTTCAAATCGGTGTTCATTTAATCTGCGTACTCTGAATATGTGCTCGCTATGCAAAAATAAAATACTTAGCCTTGTGCGGTGTGCAATCTAGGCCCGCACGGCGGTCACGCCCTGGGGACGACTATCGATTCCACAGAATTGGGGCGTGACATGTTGGTATCAGATCACGACTTCAAAGTTCCTTTGACTCTTGAACTGGAAAAGTTTCCTTAACGATAAATTCCTGTGCGAACTCCTGAACTCGTTAAGGCCAAAATGAGATACGTTCATGCAATAAGTCCATAATACATTATGATCCTGATATAATTTACCTTCCTTTCAAGGAACGACGCAAGCGCAACCATCAGCGCTAGCACCAAGCGAGACACAGGCTCAGGAGAGCAGCTCCGGCACATCAGCTAGCTCTCGAAGCAAATAGGGCATGTCTCGAGCGGACCCGCTTCAACAAGTGATGCAAATGTTAGAAGCACAACGACAGAGGGATGATGCCCGCCAAGCCAAGTTCGAGAGCAATCTAGAGGCACGGCTCTCAGTCTAACAAAAGCAGGTAGATACCCTGCAGCAGCTTGTTCAGACTATGGCCTCCAACCAGTCCGCAGCGACAGCAGCGACTCCGGTGGACCAACCAATCCTTGAAGTAGAGACTTCGCTAGTGCCAAGGACGAGGGAAGTGACTGCCTTCACCTTTAGAAACTTCAAGAAGGTCTGCAACACGCCATTTAACGGGACTGAGGACCCGATCGTGGTACTAGATTGGCTCGCCGAGCTTGAAGATCATTTTTCCCTCCTAGAAGTGCCGGAAGACAAGCGCGTCACCTGTGCCCAACTACTGCTTCACCTCAATGCGCACGACTGGTGGGACGTGCATCGATGATCTCTTCAACTTGGCCATGGAGAGGAGGCGATCGCGTGGACGACTTTTTGTGCCGCGTTTGAGGAGGAGTTTATACCCCCACCTGTACGCCGTCAGCGAGAAAACAAGTTTGTACAACTACGGCAGGGCAGCATGACGGTAAAGCAATACTCGGCAGAATTCAACAAACTGGCCAAATTTGCTAGTGCCTATCTATCGGATGCAGCGAGTCGTACCAGACGATTCGAGGGAGGGCTACGTGTAGCGCCCCATTCTCCCGGTGCGGAGAGCACGGCTAAGAAACACAAGACGGTATCGTTCGATCGGGATAGATTGAATTAAGAACTCGTCCTCGTTATGGATTTGTTTCTTCGGAATCGATTCCCATATTCAGTGGACCGTGCCCCCGGGATCGACTTAGCGGCAGAGTCAGGAGAGACCTCTTCGCTGCTATCTTTTATTCCCTCGGTTTTCGATGTCGCTTGTTGCTTTCGTGCTTTGAGTTGGTTTTGGGATTTGCTTATTTTCCTTAAACAGTTTCGATGGTTTTTATTGTTTTCGTTCATTGAACTGCACTTCAATTCCGAGATTGGAAAGAGAGGAAGAAGTATTAATTGAGCTGTTCGTGTGCAGGTGAACGAGCAGTAGGCGGCTTACGAGCGAAGTCGTGAAGCGCCTCTTTCCTGCTTCTTTTCTTCCAACCAAGTGAGTGACTACCATCCCGATTAGCTAGCCCTGCTTCCAAGTCCTCACACCTAAAATGACTTGCATTCTTGTTGTCCCGATCAAACGATACCAAGTAATAATAAAAAAAACCAAGATAAAAGAGAATAGACTTGGGTAATACTGCTTGTCAATCAAACCAGGGAACGGTTACTTACTTGCATGCTAGTTCGTTCAGAATATTTATCATATGCATAATACAAGTTAGAAATGTATGCTCTTCTTTAAATTATGCTATGAACATAACTTATCCTGAATGCAATAATCTGAATAGGGAGACTATGCAAAGTAGATCTTCCCCCTGTTACTGTCTTGTGCCTGTTATTGCCCTGAATTGCCTCAACTGCTAACATAGTGTATATGTTGATCACGAACAACTTGTGCACAAGGTCTTAGTTCCTGCGGACGGTTGCTGGGGCACTGGCACAGATTCGATCTGGACGAAACTCCTGAATAGTCGCCTGTATCGGATGGAATAACTTGTGGCGCCCCTGTTCATTGCGTTACTTGTTATTTCATTCATGTACTATGCCCCGTCCATTATGGCATCCCGCCAGTGATCTCCTGTATATTTAAACCTGTTGCAACTAACTTGTATCTTCGTGGCAGGGAATGCATGGTAAGTATTGTGTAGGTGATTCAGACGGTCAAATAAAATCCACCGAACGGTGGCACGTTCATTTCAGTAAATTCTATATGCTGCTTACTTATAAATGAACTAAGGCAAGATAGAAACCCACAAATATGCATGCTTCATTAAAACAATGTATTGATTGGTATAGTTTGGCTAACTCGCCTTCACCAGTATATTTCGACATGCTGACCCTTATTGAAACAGATTCTCCGTACCAAGGCGAACCGAGCGAGGAGCCAAAGTCGTCTTCCCGATCCAGTCCAGCTATTGGCGCATCTTCACCGCGCACCTTGAAGCATTTTGAAGAAAGGAGCCTGCAACTCTTCATACACAAATGCAGCTCCGTCGTAAAGCTATCCTCCAGCTAGGAGGTCTATATCTTTTGAAGTTTAGTAAAGGAATATAATGTACAGGACTGCTATCTCATTTTGAGTCATCTCTTTTGTAAGCCGTTCGACATATTAGCTGACTCGTTCAAGAGTTTGTAATAGATGTTCATTATCAATAAAGAGAACTTTTCCATGTTTCAAATCTGTGTTTCAATTTATCTGCGTACTCTGAATATGTGCTTGCTATGCAAAATACTTTAGCCTTGTGCGGGCGTAACCCCAGGCCCGCACGGCATCACGATTCGGGGGACGCCCCAACGATTCTACAGAATTGGGTCGTGACACTACGTCCTGGCATCCACGGACACGTAGTCGTTCCGCAGTATCAGACGATGAGGGAAGTCTTAAACTATGCCCTCTCCATCGAACCGCAGTATCCTCACGTTGCTCCTGGCACTGTGCAAACATCCAATCACAAACGCCAAGGCAACGATAGAGGAAACAACGCTGTAAAGCGTCCAAATAACGGCGGTAAACAGCATGGGGACACCAACAAGACCTACAACTTTTACAGCAAGCCAGGGCATATCGAAAAAGATTGTCGCCGCAAGCTTGGGACTTGCCTCCGTTGCGGTGATCCAAACTATCAAATTAGCAGCTGTCCGCTCTCCCCACCTCAACAACAGAATCAGACACCGGCACCTCAAGCAAATCGAGCGGCGCCTCAGCAAGGGCGTAATCAAGCTCAAGGCTGGGTCTATACCATGACACGGGAAGAAGCTCTAGCTTCGGATACCGTCGTGTCAGGTACTTTGCTTTTCAATAATATACCTGTTCGTGTTCTATTTGATTCAGGTGAAACGCATAGTTTTATTTCCACAAATTTTGCCATGGAAAATAATGTAAAAATGACTCCGTTGCACCTAGATTTAAGTGTTAGCACCCCCTCCGGTATAAAAATACCTGTTCGTTCAATCTGCCAAGGTGGTTACATCTGTATTGGAGAAAAGAAGCTGTCGCTCGATGTTTTAGTTCTAGACGTCCGGGACTATGATATCATTTTGGGAATGGATTGGCTCGGCGTGTGCGCGGCAACTATTGAATGTGCAGAAAAGCGAGTCATTTTCCGTCTGCCCGGAGAAGCCGTGTTCTGTTACACCAGTAGTCCAGTGACAGATGCGACCAGGGCCTGCATGATGATTTTGGCAAAATCTGCTCGACAAATGCTCTACACAGGCTGCGAGGGATTTCTAGCGTCGGTTCGGAACACACGGCAGGACTACGCAAACGTCGAGTCTACTTCCATTGAGGCGGAGTTCCCCGATGTGTTTTCGAGCGAACTACCCGGCATGCCGCCAGACCGAGAGATTGAATTCACTATCGACACATTTCCAAATATACAGCCTATTTCAAAGCCTCCGTACAGAATGGCCCCTACAGAACTGAAGGAATTAAAATGCCAACTTCAGGGATTACTTGATCGTGGGTTTATCCGTCTGAGCGTATCTCCTTGGGGTGCACCTGTGCTCTTCGTGAAGAAGAAGGACGGAACGCTATGCCTCTGCATAGACTACAGAGAATTAAATAAAGTCACAATCAGAAACAAATATCCTCTGCCACGGATAGATGACTTGTTTGATCAGCTACAGGGGGTAGCAGTATTTTCTAAGGTCGATCTTCGCTCAGGTTACCACCAGCTGAAGATTAAGCCAGAAGACATGCCAAAGACTGCTTTCCGAACCCGATACGGACATTACGAGTTTTCGGTGATGCCGTTTGGACTGATGAATGCACCTGCTGCATTTATGGATCTGATGAACCGGGGATTTTGGCCTTTCATCGATAAATTCGTGGTGGTTTTTATCGATGACATCTTGGTGTACTCGAAGACTAGGGATGAGCACGCAGGACACCTGCGGATGGTGCTGCAAACCCTTTGAGACAACAAGTTGTATGCAAAATTAAGTAAATATAACTTTTGGCTAGACAGTATCTTATTTTTGGGACATATCATCTCCTCGGAAGGCATTTCAGTTGATCCGAAGAAGGTGGAAGCCATTATGCAGTGGAAACGTCCGTAGTCAGCTAGCGATATCCGAAGTTTTCTTGGACTGGCTGGGTACTACCGCAGGTTTATACAGAATTTTGCTAGAATTGCTTTGCCCTTGACTCAGGTCACACGGAAGGGTACGAAGTTTACTTGGACGGACAACTGTGAAGCTTCATTTACGGAGCTAAAGCAGCGCCTCGTCTCTGCCCCAATTCTCACTTTACCGAACGGACCGAATGATTTCAAAATTTTCAGTGATGCATCAGGTAAGGGACTAGGATGTGTCTTGATGCCACGAGATAAAGTGGTAGCCTATGCGTCGAGGCAGTTAAATCCTCACGAGAAGAACTATCCGATTCATGATTTGGAATTGGCTGCGGTAGTATTTGCGTTGAAGCTGTGGTGCCACTACCTTTATGGCGTGCCGTATAAAATCTACACGGACCATAAGAGCTTGAAATACCTGTACACTCAAAAGGATTTGAATCTTCGGCAGCGGCGATGGCTTGAACTCCTAAGCGACTTCGATCTCATGATCAGATACACGCCTGGAAAGGGAAACGTAGTAGCTGACGCATTGAGTCGAGTGTTTGTAGGGAGTTTGGCTATTGATGATAGGCTGCGCCGAGATCTTGAATCACTGGGCATTACACTGAAAATTAGATACAAAAAGTGGGCGCAAGTAGCACAACTACGCCTCGAACCCGACTTGTTACATAAAGTGAAGGCCGCTCAGAAAGATGACCCATTCCTGCAAAAGATTCATGCCCTTATCTCAGCAGGAAAGGCCTCCGACTTCGCGGTAGGCTCAGACGGGACGCTTCGAGTGAAGGGAAGACTGTGCGTTCCGAACGACGCATCCCTCAGAAAAGAGATACTCACTGAGGCCCACTATGCTAGTTATACTTCTCATCCGGGTAGCACTAAGATGTATCGGGATCTTTGCACGACGTTTTGGTGGCACGGCTTGAAACGTGATATGGCGCAGTTCGTGTCGCACTGCATGGCTTATCAGGGAGTAAAGGCCGAACACCAGAAACCAGGCGGAGAGCTTCAGAGCCTTGCTATTCTGGAGTGGAAATGGGATCATATAACGATGGATTTTATTGTTGGCTTGCCAAGGACGCAACGGGGACATGATGCAGTCTGGGTTATCATCGATCGACTCACCAAGTCAGCTCACTTTCTGCCTATCAAATCTACTTGGAGTGCCGACCGCCTGGCTCAGATATATCTCACCGAAATCATTCGACTCCATGGCGTGCCCGTAACCATAGTCTCCGATCGAGATGGTTGATTCATATCACGTTTCTGGGGAAGCCTGCAGTCAGCAATGGGGACGAAGTTGAAGTTCAGCTCCGTCTACCATCCACAGACCGACGGCCAAACCGAACGTGTCAACCAGATCCTCGAAGACATGATGCGACTCTGCACCTTGGATTTGAAGACTAGTTAGGACCTTCATCTACCTTTAGCCAAATTTGCTTACAACTATAGTTATTAATCAAGCATTCAAATGGCGCCGTATGAGGTGTTATACGGGCGGAAGTGTCGATCTCCGATCTGCTGGGACGAAGTTGGTGAACGGCAGATACTTGGCCCCGAGCTCGTGGAGCAGACCGTCCAGAAAGTTTATTAATTTGGGAAAGATTAAAGGTAGCTCAAAGTCGTCAAAAGAGCTATGCAGATGTTCATCGAAGACCGCTAGAGTTCCAAGTAGGCGACCGGGTATTCCTCAAGTTCTCGCCCATGCGAGGGGTTAGCAGGTTCGGAGTGAAGGGAAAGCTAAGTCCACGATTTGTCGGCCCGTTCAAAATACTAAAGCGGGTTGCTTCAGTTGCTTATCCGATTGCCCTACCACCATCCCTATCCGATGTACATGATATATTCCATGTTTCTCAACTTAGAAAATATGTGTACGATCCAAGCCACGTGGTAGACCTGGAACAACTGAACCTTCAGCCCGACTTGACGTATGTTGAACAACCTGTACAAATTTTGGATAGAAAAGAAAAGCTGCTTCGGACCCGTTCGGTTCCTCTAGTGTGCTTGCTTTGGCGGAATCACTCTGTCGAAGAATCTACTTGGGAGCTTGAATCAGAGATGAGGGAAAGGTTCCCCTCATTATTTCCTAGTGGTAGGTTCTATTCCTTAAGTTTCGGGACGAAATTTCTAATTAGTTGGGTAGGATGTGGTGCCCCGTTCCCCCTATTCGGGGAGCGCGGCTAAGAAATACTAGACGGTATCGTTCGATCAGGATAGATTGAATCAAGAACTCATCCTCGTTATAGATTTGTCTCTTTGGAATCGATTCCCATATTCAGTGGACCGCACCCCCGTGATCGACTTAGCGGCAGAGTCAGGAGGGACCTGCATTCTTTTGTTGCCTAGTTTTTGCTGTCGCTTGTTGCTTTCGTGCCTTGAGTTGGTTTTCGGATTTTGCTTGGGTTTTCTTGAACGGTTTCGATGGATTTCATTGCTTTCGTTCGTAGGACTGTACTTCAATTCCGATAACGGAAAGAGAGAAAGACGTACTGATCAGCTGTTCGTGGCAATGCAGGTGATCCAGCAGTAGGCGTCACTCGAACGGGCTCCTAAAGCACTTCTTTCCTTCTTCCTTCCAACTACTAAAGTGAGTGGCTACCAACACGATTAGCTAGCCCTTCTTGCTAGTCTTCACATCTAAATCTTGTATTCGTGCTTGCCCCGATCAAACGATACCAAGTAAATAACTAAAAGATATCAAGATAATACGGGAATGGACTTGGATCAACATGCTTGTCAATGAAACTTGTGAACGGTTACTTACTTACATGCTTGCTCGTTCGAATTGTTCATCATATGCATAAATACAAGTTAGAATACATATTTCTTCTTAAATTATGCTGTGTATAGAAATCTTCTTGAATGCCATAAACTGAACATGTAGGCTATGCAAAAGTTAATCTTGCCCTGTACTCCCCTGCTCCTGATATGCCCTGATTTGCCTCGATTGCTAACTTAGTGTACTGCGTTGATCACGGACAACTTATGCACAAGGTCTTAGTTCCTGCGAAAGGTCGCTGGGGCACCGACACGGATCCGATCCGGACGAAACTCATGATAGTCGCCTGCTATAGGACGGAATGCCTTGGGACATCTTGATCTATGCGTTGCACGACACTCCGTACCGAGACTAGCCCGTCCATTATGGCAACGTGCCAGTGATCCCCTCGTATATTTAAACCTGTTGCTACTAACTTGTGTCTTCTTGGCAGGGAAGGCAAGGTAAGTATTATGCAGGTGGTTCAGACGGACAGGTAAATGTTACCGAACGGTGGCAGGTTGTTTCAGTGATTCTATATCTATTTCTTGCTGTACAATAAACTAAGACAAGATAGAAAACCACAATAAATATGCATGCTTCATTAAAACAACGTGTTGATTGGTATAGTTGGGTTAACTTGCCTTCACCAGTACGTTTCGATGTACTGACCCTCGTTGAAACAGGTTCCCCGCGCTAGGAGAACCAAGCGAGGAGCAGGAGACAAACCCCCAATCCAGTCCAGTTGTAGGCACGCCTCGACCGTGCCAACCTTTTGAAGCATTTTGAAGAAGAAGCATTTTGAAGATAGAAGCTAGCAGCCAAGCAATCATGCAGCTTCGTGGCAAAGCAGTCGTTCCGACCCAAGGTCTTATATTTTGAGTTATTGTAAAGGATGTAATGTATAGGACTGCTATCTTATTTTGTGTCAACACTTTTGTAAGCCCATAGAGGCAATCCTTATGACTCAGTTCAAAGAGTTTGTAATAGATGTTCATATTATCAATAAAAAGAGAACTTTTCCATGCTTCAAATCGGTGTTCATTTAATCTGCGTACTCTGAATATGTGTTCGCTATGGGAAAATAAAATACTTAGCCTTGTGCGGTGCGCAACCTAGGCCCGCACGGCGATCACGCTCGGGGGACGACTATCGATTCCACGGAATCGGGGCGTGGCACTAGCTATGTATATCTCTATTTATAAATCTATCTATCTCTCTCTAGATATCTATAGATATATATAGCTATAGGTATATATATCTATACCTTGGATATATATATATATATATATATATATATATATATATATATATATATATATATATATAACTATCCATCTATCCATTTATATCTATACCTATGTATATATCTATCTAATCTAGCTATCTATCTATGTGTCTATCTATTAATTTACCTATCTATCATATATCTAACTATCTATTAATCTATCTAACTATCTATTGAACTATCTATCTATCAATCTATATATCAATCTATCGATATATAGATCTATAAATCTATCTATTCATCTAATATCTTGTCACGACCCGCACCCAGAATTTGGGCATGAGTCGTGGGTACGTCCAGCCTACGCCGCAGCATCGGCGGTAGAACGCTGTCTATGTCTCAACATATAATATATTCTGTCAATAGTCTCAACTCCGTACGGAGGACAATGATGAATAATCTACAGTTCTATAATATACTCAATCACAAACTATAAGAAATAATGGCACGATGAGAACAGAAAAGAGTTCTATTGAAACCAACCACAATAAATCTAACTCAAATCCTGGGTCTAGATGACCTCACAAAGTCACAAAAATAGTAAATACAACTCAGTCTCAGTCTAAAACAATAAATACAGAGAAATAATCTAAGAATAGCCAGGTAGGTTCTCCTCTAGGATAGGCAACTCTTCTGGGGTTTCCGGAGTGAAATCTCCCTCTGAACCAGGGCCGTAATGAGTGGGGCATAGGTTCTCCAGGTCCTCTGAAAAATGTTATCCAGTCAGGATTGGAGCGAAGCACAAACACTAACAACAGTTTCATTATTGACAAAGACTATAAACAGTGTAAGAAATACAAGATGAAAATAAATGCTGGAAATGTAAAGTACTGGAGAAATGGAAATAGACAATAGAGCATCTAGCAATGAACAATAAATAGTGAATGCTAAAACAAGTGGATCTGAATAAAATAGACATCTAGCTAAGTGTTTGAAATATCAGTTTATTATGTGATCGGCTTGGGACTAGATCAGGCTGGTTATATATGATTAACTATGATTCTTGTAGGTCAGGCTAACCATATGGTTAGCTATGATGCATGTAGTGGTCAGGTTAATCATATATAACAGCTATGATGCATGTAAATGGTCAGGCCGCACCCGACGTGAGAAGTGGGGTGAGCTATGATGCATGTAAAGGTTTGGATATGATCACATAATCTACTAATAGTTCCCCATCCTCCAGCTAGCACGATGGATTCCAATCACGACTCCTCATGATGGGAATCTAGGGTGCTAACCCGTGTATCCATAGTGTCGGAATCAAGTATGTAATACAACTGAATTATAGTAATAATCAACAATGAAAACTATCAGAGAATGTACTCGCCTGTGGTCCTGAGCAATGAGTGAGGATCGATGTCCAGGGTGGGATCACAATGACCTATTTATGGAATATTAATGTCAGAATAATGAATAAAAGGAATAACATGTTTAACTAATTAAATACGAGGTTTCTAGGTCATTTCTGAGGTTTACTGGTCAGTACTAGGTCCACTAGTCAGTTTTTAAATCATGGAAGTGTATATTGTACACTACCTATCTAAACTAGTCCTTACTTAGCTATACAAAACCTCAGTGTTAAGGATCTACAAGGTATTAGGTTATAACTATATTCTAGAGCCTAGTTAGTATATAAGTAACCTATATTAGTTACCTTGCTAGTACTCCACCTTAATTAGTATTAACCAATTCTTTACTTTAGCCATACTAGTACCAACTTAACTAATCACTAAAGTGGTACCTACTGATACTAACAATTTCCCTAAATTATTAAGTGCTAGCTTTAATACCTTGAATCCCAACCCAAGATACCTACGACCAACTGAAACTGACTAAGAACTCACTGTACAAGTCACCTAGACCCTGATACATTGGCACAGAACTACACCTGCACACATCTTAAACCCCAAAACCCAATCTCCTGACAGCAGGCCACTGCAATAGCCCTTGAACTGTTGCACACTGATCCTAGGTCAATAGTTCAGTTCCAACAACAAGTTCCCACAGACCCTGACCTCTTGCATAGAGCATAGCAACTGGATTGTAGGTGTTATGATGCCTGAGCTACTCAGCATAGTGCATACTGGATTGCCAACTGAAATTGTAGTTCAATTGCAGGCAATGCAATATCTGCTGCACCCTTAACACCAAAGTATGAGACCAAAGACTCTGATACTCACCAACCTAAATGACACCAGGCAACCACACTGGATGCTAACTGAAACCTATCACCTACTCACAAACACTGATATACACTCACAGTCACTGGTTCTCACTACACTCACATACACACAGATACATAGACACTCTGGTTTAGGGATAAATAACCCTCTACACTGACACACAGGATTCCTAATTACCTCAACACACAGACACCACATATACTGGCACTCATACACAGCCACACACAGAATTCTCTGACACACCCATACTAGTTCTCAGCCAGTTTACTGATACATAAAATACTATCTCACTCTCACAGATTTCAGGATACTGATACACACTACACTGGTAGGAACACACACACAGACACACATTAACACATAGGTAATACTTCCCAGGTTGACACACTGGGACACAAGGAATGCACAGCACACAAAACACACTGCACTCAATAACACACAGTGTTCAAATACTCGACTGCACAGTACACAGTCCCAAAACACTCGACTGCACTGTACAGAAAGATCCCAACTGTGCACAGACTATCCCCAACTGCACACAACCTGTTTACAGTGCCATTATGTATATGTATATAGATTAGTATATCTAAATACAGGAATTAAAACACAGGGATAGGCAAAAAAACCCTAAGAAATATTTCATCAAACACAGGTAGTGCTGGGATCGGGTTTCACATGAGAACCCATGAATTACCAAACAAAACCCTAAGAAATGAGATCTAAACCACACATAGGGAAGGTAATCATGTATACTAGCAAACCCCTAGGGTTCGGGTTCACAAAATTGGGAAAAATCAACCGTAGGTCACCAAAACCCAAATCAAAACCCTAAATCGAAAACTACACAGTAGGGGGTTTCCTAATGGCAATTTACAACAAAAAAATAGAAATTAATAGGATAGAAGTTGGGATTTTACCTATAGAGAGATGGTTTCCCTATGAAAGTTCTTCTTCCCCAAGGTTCCTTGACCCAAACTCCCTGTTTCTCTTTGCTTTGGAGGAGGAAAAGGGATCTCCTAGGTCTGGATTCCGAAATCTGGAGGAGGAATTGGTTTCCTTGATGGAGGCTAGGGTTTCTCCTTTCTACATGAAGGAAGAGAGGGTTCCCTTTTATATTAAAACCAAGTTAGGGTTTCTAATGCATAGTTTAGGTTAAACCTCCTATGTTAGTTCATGTAGAACCTAATTAACTCAGGTTTAGGCCTTCTAGGGTTTGAGGTTCTACCCTAAAATTAGAATTCTAGGGTTTCACTAGAATTGGGTTTTCAAATTATGGTTTAGTTATTAGGGTTTGTCCTAATGCGTTCTAGGGTTTGACCTAAAATCAAATATCACTTACAACATATAAATAGTTTATAAAACTCAGCAGATTAATTAAATACATAATTATTCAAAATAGTGAAATTATACAAATACCCTTACCTGGAAAAGTGGTAGTGACAAGTCTACCCTCCTAAAAGAAATTTCGTCCTCGAAATTTGGACTGAACAGAACAAGAATAAATCAGAAAGGGATATACCTCAAGTCTAGAAGAGGTACGGGTATTGCTCGCGTATTTCGTCCTCTCTCTCCCAGGTCGACTCCCCTGGAGAGTGATGTCTCCATGCAACACGAACCAAAGGAATAGTTTGGTTCCGCAACACCTTCTCCCTGCGGTCCAAGATCTCTACGGGCTGTTCGGGGTAGCTGAGTGTCGGACCAACCTCAATCTCCGAGTGGTCAAGTAAGTGACTAGGGTCTGCCATATACCGTCTCAGCTGCGACACGTGGAACACATCATGCACTCCCTCTAATGCAGGCGGCAAGTCCAGTCTATACGCCACTGCACCTACCCTCTCAAGAATGCCAAAGGGTCCGATGTAGCGTGGGCTAAGCTTCCCGCCTCGACCAAAACGAATCGTGCCACGCGTCAGAGAAATCCGTAGGAATACTAGATCGCCAACCTAAAACAAAACAGTCTCAACACGCAGTCTAAACAAACAACACAAACCAGAAAAATAACAATATATACCTGAAACTCAAGGGGTCTACGGTGGCTGTCGGCCCAATGCCGTTGTCTGTCCTGCGCCACTCGCAGTCTGTCTCTGATGAGTTTCACCTTTTCTACTGCATCCACGACCATTTCTGGTCCTAGCAAGGCTCTCTCTCCAACGTCGTCCCAAGATAACGGTGTACGACACCTTCGTCCATAAAGAGCCTCAAATGGTGACATCTCGATGCTGGCCTGGTAGCTGTTGTTGTAAGCGAACTCTACCAGGTGCAGATGATCCTCCCAAGAACCTCCGAGATCTAGAACGCAAGTGCGTAGCATATCCTCGAGAGTCTGAATAGTCCATTCGGACTGCCCGTCTGTCTGGAGGTGATATGCGGTACTGAACTTGAGCTGAGTGCCCAAGCTAGCCTGCAGACTCCTCCAGAAGTGGAAAGTGAAACGGCTATCCTGATCCGAGATGATGCTTATAGGAACTCCATGAAGTCTAACGATCTGACGCACGTACATCTCTGCTAGCCTATCTGTCGACGTGCCCACCTTGAAAGGTAAGAAATGGGCTGATTTGGTCAACCTGTCCACGATGACCCAAATCGCGTCCTTCCCTCCTGGAGAACATGGAAGCCCTGAAACAAAATCCATGGTCACGTGCTCCTATTTCCATTCTGGGATCGGTAAAGGTTGAAGCAAACCACCTGGCCTCTACCGGTCTGCCTTTACCTGCTGGCACACTAAACACCGGGATACGAAGCGTGCTACCTCGCGCTTCATTCCATACCACCATACGTGCTCCCTCAAGTCTTGATACATCTTGTTGGCACCGAGATGCATCGAGTACTGAGAGCGGTGTGCCTCTTGCAAAACCTCCTCGTGCAACTCCCCGCTCGGCACACACATCCTCGTGCCGTGCAGTAAGGAACCATCATCTGCGTTAGTAAAGTCGTCCGACAATCCTGTCTGAACCTGTGCCCTGATACTCCTCAGAGCCTCATCATCGTACTGCGCAGCTCTGATCCTGTCCATCAGCTCGGACTGTATCTGCAATCCCCACATCTGAATCTTAGTACCGGGAACTAACACCTCAATCTCCAAGCTCTCCAAATCCGCCAACAAATGTCTATCTGTCGTCAAGTATATAGCCATCGGATACCTGCTCAAGGCATCGGCGACTACGTTGGCCTTCCCTAGATGGTACTGCAATGAGATGTCAAAGTCCTTCATCAACTCTAACCACCTCCTCTGCCTCATGTTTAGCTCCTTCTGTGTGAATACGTACTTCAAGCTCTTGTGGTCTGTGAAGATCTCCACATGCTCTCCGTACAGGTAATGTTTCCACAGCTTTAGAGCGAAGATAACTGCTGCCAACTCCAAATCATGGGTGGGGTAGTTCTTTTCATGAGGGCGTAACTGCCTGGAAGCATAGGCAATTATCTTTCTGTGCTTCTGGAGAACACATCCCAGACCCTTCCCTGAAGCATCACTGTAGATGGTGAAACCACCTGTCCCTGCTGGCAACGTGAAAACTGTAGCTGTCGTCAACCTCTTCTTCAGCTCATCAAATGCAGCCTGTCACTCCTCCGTCCAGACAAAATCCACATCCTTCCTAGTCAGTCTGGTCATCGGCGCTGCAATCTTGGAGAAGTCTTGTACAAACCTCCTGTAGTATCCTGCTAGCCCGAGGAAACTCCTGATCTCAGCTACCGAACTGGGGGTAGCCCACGACTCCACTGCCTCGATCTTCTGTGGGTTAACCGAGATTCCGTCACCCGATACCACATGCCCAAGAAATTCAACCTTGTCAAGGAAGAATTCATACTTAGAGAGTTTCCCGTACAGCTTCTCCCTCCTGAGAGTCTCTAAGACCAATCTTAGGTGCTCTTCGTGCTCCTCCGGGGTCTTGGAATACACAAGAATATCGTCGATGAACACCACCACGAACTTGTCAAGGTACTGGTGGAACACCTTGTTCATCAGGTTCATGAATACTGCCGGTGCATTGGTTAAACCAAATGGCATCACCATGAACTCAAACTGGCCATATCTGGTCCGAAAAGCTGTCTTCGACGTGTCCTCCCTCTTTACCTTCACCTGGTGATAGCCTGACCTTAAATCTATCTTTGAAAACACCCTCGCCCCGCTCAACTGATCGAAAAGATCATCTATCCTCGGCAGCGGGTACTTGTTCTTGAAAGTGATATTGTTCAAAGCTCTATAATTAATGTACATGCGCACCGTGCCGTCCTTCTTCGGTACGAACAATACCGGAGCTCCCCATGGTGATGAACTGGATTTGATGAAGCCTTTGTCCTGTAGCTCGTCGACTTGCTTCTTCAGTTCTGCCAGCTCGCTGTTATTGACTCTATAGACATGTTGTGAAATGGGCTCCGCTCCTGGAACCAAGTCTATAGAGAATTCAACATCTCTGTCTGGCGGCAAGCCTGGCAACTCCTCTGGAAATACATCCAGGAACTCCACTATCAGAGGATGTGGCAACTCTTCTTCTTCCGCCCTGGCTCCGCAAAATGTGCTCCTGCTCTGTTCTGCTGCTCCTCTGACAACCTCAAACTTCGGCTCTCCTGGTGGTCTAAATAGTACTCTGCCTCTATAACAATCTATAGTAGCATGATGCCTACTCAACCAGTCCATTCCGAGTATAATATCGTACCCCGGAAGTGGCATGACGAGTAAGCTCACGCTCAAATCTCAACCTCCTACTGACACCCTCTGGTCCTTGCAGTGATCACGGACTAGGATAATACCTCCACCAGTCATGATCTTGCAAGTCCTAGCTAATAGTTCTGTATCTAAATGATGTCGAAGTGCATAAGATACAGACACAAAACTATAGGAAGCGCCAGAGTCGAATAAGGTAAATGTGGGAATACAATCGAGAAGAACCAAACCTGTGATCAAATCTTCTGCTGGCTCGATCTCCTCGACTGCCATGGTGTATGCTCGCCCCTGGGGTGTACCTCTCTGCTGCTGATGCTGGGTGAACTTCTGATGTTGCGGTGGAAGTGGTGCCCTTTGTTGTTGGCCTCCTGGTACGGTAGGTACCCTGTCTGGTCCTCTCTGGGTGGCTGCTCCACCCTGACCTGGACGAATGGTAGGGCAATCCCTCAGCTGGTGTGTCGTCGATCCGCAGGACAGACATGAGCCCAATCTTTTCCTGCAGATATCTCTAGTATATCCCGTCTTCCCACAGTACGCACGCTGGATGGCGGGCTGAGTCTGTCTCTGTTGCTGCTGCTGGACCTGCCCTCGGGCTGGTGCTTGGTGCTGCTGGTGCTGCTGCTGAAAGTGTGGAAGCTTGCTCGGTCCCGCACTACTATTTGCTCCTCCGGAACCATCGTGTCCCCTCTTGGGCCTGAGGCCCAAGTCGTCATCGGCTATCTGGGTATCCATCAATATGCCCTCGTAGGTAGCTGTGCGACGTCCCGACGTGCGAGACTTGATCTCCCTTGCCAGCCCCTTTCTGAACTTCCGGGCCCTGTCCCCCGGATCTCTAATCATCGATGGCGCGAAGCAGCTCAGGCGGGAAAACTCCGCGGCATACTCGTCGACGGACGAGCTCCCCTGGACTAAGTCATGGAACTGACTCTCCAAAGCTCCCAGGGCAACATCAGGAAAGAACTTCTCTTTGAAGAGCACCTTGAAAGCTTCCCAAGTGAGTCCCCTGTCAAGGAGTCTCGGCTCTATGCGAAACCATGTCAAGGCAATGTCGAACATCTGGCTGCCGACGGCCTCGATCTGAAGAACCTCCGGAAGCTGCGCCAAGCGCAAGTTCCTCTCGATGTCCTCTAGCCAATCATCGGCGTAGAGTATCCCTTCTGTCCCCTTGAACTCCCGAGGCATCATCCTCTTGAAATCCACAATGGTACCCGGCCTCTGGTGGTGCTGATCAGGACGCTGCTGCTGCTGAGTAACTCTCTCCACAGCCTGGAGAGCCACCTGATGAGCATTCTCCATGTTCATCCTTATCATCTCTGTCTGGGCCTGGTGTGCCTCAGCCTGCACCCTCTGGGACTCTGCCGACGTCCTCTGGGCATCGACCATGCCCTGAATCAAAGCGAACATCTGTGCTCCATCGACGGGCACACCTCCTGGATGCTGAACTGGTGGTGGTGGTGGTGGTGGAGGCGCCGTCGTAGCTATGGGGACCCTCTGAACAGGTGGTGGAGGACCCCCGAATGCTGCAGACACTCCCACAGGTACTGGAGATGTAGGAGGTGCTGCGGATGTCTGTCCGGCAAGGCGAGAGGTGGCAGACCTCTCTGACTCTGCTGCTCCAGTTCTCCGGGATCTGGTTCTCGGCGGCATCCTGAAGACAGATCGAAGAATTTAATCAAGGCAATAGACACGATATCATCAAAGAAGGACAGTAATTTCTAAAGGAAAAATTATTAAGAGTAGTATTATAAGAATCAGAATTTCTTAATTGTGATTGAGCATATCCTCGGCCAAATTCCTATTTCCTAAAACAGGCTCGTAGTAATATTCTATGCGAGCACCACTACGATATCGCTCTAATGAGAATCTAGGACCGACTTGTATGGGCCACCACTAAAAACGTGTTACGACCCGCACCCGAAATTTGGGCATGAGTCGTGGGTACGTCCAGCCTACGCCGCAGCATCGGCGGTAGAACGCTGTCTAGGTCACAACATATAATATATCCTGTCAATAGTCTCAACTCCGTACGGAGGACAATGATGAATAATCCACAGTTCTATAATATACTTAATCACAAACTATAAGAAATAATGGCACGATGAGAACAGAAAAGAGTTCTATTGAAACCAACCACAATAAATCTAACTCAAATCCTGGGTCTAGATGACATCACAAAGTCACAAAAATAGTAAATACAACTCAGTCTCAGTCTAAAACAATAAATGCAGAGAAATAATCTAAGAACAGCCAGGTAGGATCTCCTCTAGGATAGGCAACTCTTCTGGGGTTTCCGGAGTGAAATCTCCCTCTGAACCAGGGCCGTAATGAGTGGGGCATAGGTTCTCCAGGTCCTCTGAAAAATGTTATCCAGTCAGGATTGGAGCGAAGCACAAACACTAACAGCAGTTTCATTAAATTGACAAAGACTATAAACAGTGTAAGAAATACAAGATGGAAATAAATATTGGAAATGTAAAGTACTGGAGAAATGGAAATAGGCAATAGAGCATCTAGCAATGAACAATAAACAGTGAATGCTAGAATAAGTGGATCTGAATAAAATAGACATCTAGCTAAGTGTTTGAAATATCAGTTTATTATGTGATCGGCTTGGGACTAGATCAGGCTGGTTATATATGATTAACTATGATTCTTGTACGTCAGGCTAACCATATGGTTAGCTATGATGCATGTAGTGGTCAGGTTAATCATATATAACAGCTATGATGCATGTAAATGGTCAGGCCACACCCGACGTGAGAAGTGGGGTGAGCTATGATGCATGTAAAGGTTTGGATATGATCACATAATCTACTAATAGTTCCCCATCCCCCAGCTAGCACGATGGATTCCAATCACGACTCCTCATGATGGGAATCTAGGGTGCTAACCCGTGTATCCATAGTGTCGGAATCAAGTATGAAATACAACTGAATTATAGTAATAATCAACAATAAAAACTGTCAGAGAATGTACTCGCCTGTGGTCCTGAGCAATGAGTGAGGATCGATGTCCAGGGTGGGATCATAATGACCTATTTATGGAATATTAATGTCAGAATAATGAATTAAAGGAATAACATGTTTAACTAATTAAATACGAGGTTTCTAGGTCATTTTTGAGGTTTACTGGTCAGTACTAGGTCCACTAGTCAGTTTTTAAATCATGGAAGTGTATATGTACACTACCTATCTAAACTAGTCCTTACTTAGCTATACAAAACCTCAGTGTTAAGGATCTACAAGGTATTAGGTTATAACTATATTCTAGAGCCTAGTTAGTATATAAGTAACCTATATTAGTTACCTTGCTAGTACTCCACCTTAATTAGTATTAACCAATTCTTTACTTTAGCCATACTAGTACCAACTTAACTAATCACTAAAGTGGTACCTACTGATACTAACAATTTCCCTAAATTATTAAGTGCTAGCTTTAATACCTTGAATCCCAACCCAAGATACCTACGACCAACTGAAACTGACTAAGAACTCACTGTACAAGTTCACCTAGACCCTGATACATTGGCACAGAACTACACCTGCACACATCTTAAACCCCAATACCCAATCTCCTGACAGCAGGCCACTGCAATAGCCCTTGAACTGTTGCACACTGATCCTAGGTCAATAGTTCAGTTCCAACAACAAGTTCCCACAGACCCTGACCTCTTGCATAGAGCATAGCAACTGGATTGTAGGTGTTATGATGCCTGAGCTACTCAGCATAGTGCATACTGGATTGCCAACTGAAATTGTAGTTCAATTGCTGGCAATGCAATATCTGCTGCACCCTTAACACCAAAGTATGAGACCAAAGACTCTGATACTCACCAACCTAAATGACACCAGGCAACCACACTGGATGCTAACTGAAACCTATCACCTACTCACAAACACTGATATACACTCACAGTTACTGGTTTTCACTACACTCACATACACACAGATACTTAGACACTCTGGTTTAGGAATAAATAACCCTCTACACTGACACACAGGATTCCTAATTACCTCAACACACAGACACAGCATATACTGGCACTCATACACAGCCACACACAGAATTCTCTGACACACCCACACTAGTTCTCAGCCAGTTTACTGATACATAAAATACTATCTCACTCTCACTGATTTCAGGATACTGATACACACTACACTGGTAGGAACACACACACAGACACACATTAATACATAGGTAATACTTCCCAGGTTGACACACTGGGACACAAGGAATGCACAGCACACAAAACACACTGCACTCAATAACACACAGTGTTCAAATACCCGACTGCACAGTACACAGTCCCAAAACACTCGACTGCACTGCACAGAAAGATCCCAACTGTGCACAGACTATCCCCAACTGTACACAACCTGTTCACAGTGCCATTATGTATATATATATAGATTAGTATATCTAAATACAGGAATTAAAACACAGGGATAGGCAAAAAAACCCTAAGAAATATTTCATCAAACACAGGTAGTGCTGGGATCGGGTTTCACATGAGAACCCATGAATTCCCAAACAAAATCCTAAGAAATGAGATCTAAACCACACGTAGGGAAGGTAATCATATATATTAGCAAACCCCTAGGGTTAGGGTTCACGAAATTGGGAAAAATCAACCGTAGGACACCAAAACCCAAATCAAAACCCTAAATCAAAAACTACACAGTAGGGGGTTTCCTAATGGCAATTTACAACAGAAAAACAGAAATTAATAGGATAGAAGTTGGGATTTTACCTATAGGGAGATGGTTTCCCTATGAAAGTTCTTCTTCCCCAAGGTTCCTTGACCCAAACTCCCTGATTCTCTTTGCTTTGGAGGAGGAAAAAGGATCTCCTAGGTCTGGATTCCAAAATCTGGAGGGGGAATTGGTTTCCTTGATGGAGGCTAGGGTTTCTCCTTTCTACATGAAGGAAGAGAGGGTTCCCTTTTATATTAAAACCAAGTTAGGGTTTCTAATGCATAGTTTAGGTTAAACCCCCTATGTTAGGTCTTGTAGAACCTAATTAACTCAGGTTTAGGCCTTCTAGGGTTTGAGGTTCTACCCTAAAATTAGAATTCTAGGGTTTCACTAGAATTGGGTTTTCAAATTAGGGTTTAGTCATTAGGGTTTGTCCTAATGCGTTCTAGGGTTTGACCTAAAATCAAATATCACTTACAACATATAAATAGTTTATAAAACTCAGCAGATTAATTAAATACATAATTATTCAAAATAGTAAAATTACACAAATGCCCTTACCTGGAAAAGTGGTAGTGACATATCTATTATCTAATATCCATCTATCTAGCAATCTACCTACCTATCTATCTATCTATCTATATCTATCTAAGTATCTATTGAACTAGCTATCTACCAATCTATCTCTCTAACAATCTATCTAACTATCTATTCCTCTCTCGCATTAAGCTACCCCGCTCCCCGCCACGAATGCCAAGCTGCTGCTGCTGCTCAAACCTGCTGTTGCTGCTGCCCATGCTGTTGTAGCCTCAAATTGCTGCTGCTGCTGTGCTTCAACCTGCTGCTGCTGTGTTGCTGCTGCAGTGCAGCAGCAGCTGCTGCTACTGCCTGGGCTGTTTCCCCCCTCCTACTCATAAACACACACACACACACACACACACACACACACACACACACACACACACACACACACACTCCTATATACATATATATAAATCACTATATATATCTATATATATATGTACATACATATATATATATATATATATACACACACAACTCTCTCTCTATATATATATATATACACACACACTAACACATCTACTAACATATATATATTTACACACACATACTTATGTATAAATACACACACACACATACAAGCACATACATATATCTATATATATATATATAAACACATCTATGTATATATATACACACTAATATATATATACATATACACACACACACACACACACTCAAACATATATATGTATGTATATATATATATATATATATATATATATATATATATATATATATATATATATATATATATATATATATATATATATATCCTCACTCACACACACTCACTCTCACACACCCTCACACACACACTCTCACACACACCAACACACACACACTCACTAATACATAACCACACACACAAATATACATACATATATATATAAATATATATACTTATATACACACAAACTCATATACATAAATATATATCTAAACACTCACTCACACACTCACTCACCTACACACATACACTAACACCAACCCACACTCACACAAGCACTCACTAACACACTCACACATACATAAAAACATACATACATATATAAATATATATAGAAACACACACACAAATATATATATACATATAAATATATATAAACACAACACACACGCAACACACAACACAACGCACACAACGCCCACAACGCTCACCAACGCACGCCCAACGACCCTGACACGCATAAACACCTATAAATATATAAACTATAGCCCGATAATTCTAGCACACACTCTCCGATGCTAACCCAACGCACACACAAGCCCGAAACTAAGAAATCACGCCAAAATGGCCGTTCGGTCATTTTGACGAACACGCGGTGTGCGGTTCAGAAAACCTCCTGAAACGCACACCAAACCAACTCAGAATCGGCCCAAAATTTATGCACGGGTCCTAAATGATGTCTAGGTCCTAGAAAAAGTGCTATCCCGTCGATTCTAGGCCGTGGCAAAAACGCGCACGCACTTAGAACCGACGACGACAAAAACCCTAAATTCTCCCGAAATGCCCGTTTCTCTGCGACACGGCTTCCCGTGTCCGAACGAAGACACGCACTCACCCTCAAGACACCCGACAACATCTACCTAGGTCCGTCTAACCTAGGGCATCACCCAAAATTGGGCCAAATTCGGATTCTACCCGAAATTGACACAAAACCTAGTGTTAAAGTCTCCAAACACTACCAAACTAGTTCCAACTTCCTCCCACGGGTAGCCCTAAGGTTTAGGAAGGTTCTAAACTATTAATTACACTATATAAAAGTTATTACAAGGGAAAAAATTAGGGTTTATCTCTTGGGAGTTGGAATCCCAAGCCAAAGTCTCCAAAAAGCTCCAAATCCACCAAACCAAGCTTCCATGCTCCCAAATCTAGTTCCAACACCAAATCTAGGCTCTATCCACCTAGGTTAGGGGAAAATATAGGGTTAGGGTTCACAACCATGGAGAATAGAAGAAGAAAGAAGAGGAAAATGATACTTACTTGAAGTAGGAAGGAGAAAGGAAGAAGAAAAATGAGTGGAGAAGAAGAAGAAGAAGAGAAGAAGATAAAAATAGGGAGGGGCTCCTGCTGCTACACGGGTCTGGAATGGTTGGGGGGGGGCGGCCACTATACACTAATAAGGGTTACAATGTCCAAAATACCCAAAATGCCCTCCTAACTTGGGTTTTGGGTTTCGGGGTTCCAAAAGCACTCAAACTAACTCCAAATCTCTCCCACTAACCCACTAAAAATATAATAAATATTCTAAACCCAAAAATAGGTCTCACAGTGGTGTGGACTGGGTCGGACATGGGTCCACTAGGGTCTGACATGGGTCTAGGCTGGTCAAAATCCTAAAACAATCAATAAAAATATAATACAATCATTAATTAAATATAAATACAATTAATTATAAATAATACACAATTAACTAAATTAAAAATAAAAAATAAAAAAATACCCGGCTCTGGAAATGGGTGGTGACAAGCCTATCCTCCTTAGAAAATTTTGTCCTCGAAATTTAAAGTCAATCATACTCACTCTAGGTCAAACCCCCAATAATCACAGTCAAGAATTTCTACCTAAACAACATACAAGATCAGGGTCCTACTGGTCGTGTTATCACAGCCTCAATTAGGGTCACTACACTATCTACCACAGCATAAAGAAAAGTCTAACAGGTACTAATGAAGCACACCACAAGGAATGGAAAGAACAGGAAGAAGAACAAAGAGACAAACCTGCTAAC